>CM021108.1:344760624-344982964 GCA_007115665.2 Sequoiadendron giganteum
CAAACAAAGGTCACTAGTATCCCAAGATCCAATCGGTTTTAGATATCTTGTGTCATATCGATCTTTTAGTTTAGTATCCATCATCGGTCTCAATAGGATGCATCCTTCCTAGTAGACCTCATCAACCCCATCCATCCTCTTGATCCTATGGAAAAGGACGTTTAAAATTTTCTTGTGATCTTTTGTTTATCATTTGAGCTACCTATCATCACTTGTCAAGGCCGCCATGATCTCTCATATTATGGTGTGTTTTGACTAGTTAACATAGGGGCATATCTTGATTTTTCTTTTGTTTACTATCTTCTTGGTTGTACAACGTAGTACCGACCAAGACCCCTGTGGTCTTGCATTATGTTGGAACATCTTTCTATGCTTGTGGTTATCCCAATACCTAGCCCGGCCAAAGTCATCTCGACTTTGGGGTATTGAGATAGCCTTCTTGTTTGTTGTGTTTGTTTTATGCATTAGACATTAATCCGTCTTGGTTTGCGTACCCTGACGCTCGATGTCTTATGCTATAGCAAAAATCAGTGCTCCAAAGATGGAAAATTGTATTAGAATTGCATTTCATTTTCCATTCCATCATCTTGCATGTCTCCCCCATCCTCAAACATTCAAATAATCTAATCACAGTCTTGGTCTTGTTCCCAGCCTTGCTACAAGCCTTTATCCAATCATCATCATCATCATCATCATCATTCGTGGGATGTATCCTTCCCTCATTAACGAGCTCTCATCGGGATGAATCCTTCCCTGCCCTTTGGTGTTGTTTTGGGATGTATCCTTTCCTTGTTAACAAAACTCATCCTCATCCTCATTAGGATGTATCCTTCCCTATCCTTGTGTTGTTCTGGAATATATCATTCCCTCATCCACAACACTCCATCAACCATCCACCCAACCTAGCTTTTGGCTTGACTAGGGCAACATCATATTTGTCCTGGAATCCGTTTGTGCTCACCTTCATCTCCCATTTCTTATCCACCAATTTACATCATTGTCCTCATATCCCCTTTCATCATCTCTCTCATCCGAGCACACCCATGTTCTCTTGAACACATGTCCTCTTGAGGGGCATCCTCAATCCCTAATCTTCATCATTTATTTTTCCTTCCTAAGTCACTCCTTTGGATAGGTGGGGGCACCTTTTCCAATCTAACCATCTTCTTCCAAAGTTATAATATTTTAATATTCTTTGAAATGATGTTAAATTGTAACACCATCTCAAAGAAGGGAAAAGCATATGAACACCTAAATTTGGACACCCTACATTTTGTCCAAATTTACCTTTCAAGTCTAAATATCCCTTATCTACTTTAATTAAATAATAACACTATTATTTAAGTGTACCTCTAAAGTTCCTCCTAATTCCTAAGATTATCCTGAGTTAAATAATTAAATACCTTACCCCTTTAATTCCCCTTTCATCAAATGAATTAAATACTTGATACTTTTTAATTGGTGTGCAATGGGTACGCCGAAGAGGTATGGAAGGTTAATTAGGGGGAAAATGTTTTATTTTTTTGCATACATTTGTGAAATACATATGATCAAATTGGTTGGTCATTTAAGAAATGATTTTGTTGATATATTACTACTATACTTATATTTAAAAATATATGTAATCACCATGTTTTCAAATGGAAAAAAATAACATTAATTATTTTTGAACAATAAGTTGGTAACTATCTTGACCTAATTATATATTTTGTGTTTAAATGGATCATTAAATATACTAAAACATATGTATTCAAAAATATGTTGAATAAATATATAAATTTTATTTAATTGATCTAATTAATCAAAGTGTTAAAAGTTAATAATATTTTATTTTTAACATTGAACTCAAGTGTAAAAGTGCTTTCCATTTAACTATGTGTGTTTTTACATCAAGCTTTAATCACATTAATATAATGTATTAGTATATCATGTTATAAATGAAAACATATTAGTTTAATTAAAATATATCATTAAATTATAAAGGGTATTGTACATTTTTTTTTCAATTAAGTTTAAACCTACACTTTCTTTTTTCATTCTCTCTATATATTATTAGTCTTATTTTTCCATCTAATTTCTTTTGTGATTTAATCCTATTTACTGCTCATTTTAACTCCTTGCTCTCCTACCCTTGCTTTTTTATTCTCTTTCCACCTCCCTTCCTTTCAAGAGGTTCAATGTGCAATCTATATCCTTCCAATCCTCTTCTAATACACCCATAATTGTAATCATAAATTGAAATCTAATTCTAACCATGGTCCACTCCCTATAAATTATTATATTTAAAATATTATAATAATATATTTAATCTATTACTAAATGAACCCTAACCCTAACCAAAATATAAGCATAATTCAAGCCTAACCCCATCCCTAACCCCAAATGAATCATAATGTCAAACCTAATCCTAATCCTTATTGAATTGTAATAGTAATTGTAACACTATACAAACCCTAACCTTAATTCATCCTAAAACCCTCATACTAGTCTAACCCTAGCCTTGCAAATTGTAATTCTAATCGTAATTAAACATAACAATAATTATAAACCTATAAGAACCCTAACCTTAATTAATCATAGAAATCTAACCCTAATTGAACCATAACCTTGCAAATTGTAATTCTAATCCTAATTAAACATATAAATAATTATAAAACTATAAGAACTCTGACCTTAACTAATCTAAATCTAACCTTAACCATAATTGAACCATCAACGTAATTGAACTTTAACCCTAATTGAAACTTAACCTTGACAAAATTATAATCTTAACCCTAATTAAATTGTAATCTAACCCTAACCATAATAATAATATTATATCAATTATTTTAAGAACTTATTTTTATTTGTTATCATAAATTTATTATATTTTCTTTGTATTTAATTTTGTAAATTTTTAACATGATTTTAAATGTGCACTTATTATGAAAAGTCTTTCTTTTAGGATGCATATTTAAGTTGCTATTATTTTGTACAATAAAATATTTAGTGAAACCTTAAATTTATAATATTTCTTTATAAATATATATTGATTTTGAATAAAAATAGAATATGAAATATTTTTTCTTTTTGAAATATTTTTCAATTTAAAAAAAAAGAAATTGAATATTTTTTATGATTTAAATATAATAATTTAGAAACATATTTTTATGTAATTGTAAATTTAAGATTTTTTTTAATTTAATTTTCTAATTTCTAATTTTAAATAGTTAATTTAGAATTTTTTTTTAAATAATTATTTTTCATTCTTTTATAATTTAATTATTATTCTAGTGTGAAAAAATATTGTTTAACGATATCAAAGAATATTTTTTCTTTTAATTTTAGTATATTAATGTATGAACTTATATGTAATAGTACATTTAACAAAGTTTATTCATACGTAATTATCTAAATTTTAGAAACCTCACATATTTTTCAATATTGTATCAAGATAAATAATATTTTTGATTGGAAAAGATTGCTTAAACAAGTCTATATAAAAAGGGATATCCTATTTAAAAAAAATCTTGAATATTTTTTAATTTGAAGTCTATTAATTTCAAAAGTTACTTAAATTATAAAATTTAGTAAGTTCTTTTATTACATTTCTAAATTTATAAACTTACCACATTGCATTCAAAATAAAATATGGATGAATTTTGAATGTTCTACTAATTATTTATCGAATTATATGTAATCTATGTTCAAATACCCAACAAACAATTAATATATTTTAACATATAAGTGAAGATTTTATATAAGCTGATTTGCAATAGTAAATCTTGAAAATGACAACCAAAACTGATTTGCAATAATAAATCTTTAAAATGACAACCAAACAAGATTTCCAAATTCATTTCAAAATTGACATCTATTAAATCAGAAGACAAATTATAATTTTTACATAGTAAATATACCAAACAAATGGCCATAGACAAACCCCATCTTATTGACAAATTTGGAATTTCATATTCGTATCTATTTGGATACACAGTTATTAGAATGCCTCAGATTAAAATCATATGACAAAGGTGTCTACTTGCTAACCTATTACTATATTAGTAAATTGTGTATATAGAAGCAAACTAACAAATCTATTGGTCATTTAAAACTTGTATCCATCTCAAATCAGTCAAATACCCTTCGCCAATCGCATACATATTCAAGTAGGTGATTGAAATAAAATACAAAACTGCAGTAACTATCAAGAAACACTGGAATGAACCCAACTACTGAACAAAATACCCTATTTCAATAGTGCTCACAATGGCTACAAATGTTCCAATTACAAAATATTTCAATGAAAAAATACATTCAAAAAATAGCAATTGATTTCATTGGTTGTGCAGTGACCATGAAATTGGGTATTTGTTTTGCAGATCCAACCAATGCAACTGATAAAGAATCAAAAAACTTACATCAATAGCTCCTGGCAACTGCATTGATATCCAATATGTAAGTTACGAAAAATAGTTACGGAAGCAGCAGCGGTTATCAATAACCATTTTATCTAGTTGGAATAGTCTTTTCTAATGGATTTTTATTTCTTCAAAATTGTAAAAATAAAAATTAATATAATTATTGATATTATACTGTATCTATATTATATATTATGCGATGATTTATTCTATTGATATTATACTTATATATAATTAACAATCAACATAATTTTTTCCAAAATATTTTATATCACTTTTTACTTTACATTTTAATTTTTTATTAACTTTATATATTTACTATTATATTATTATTATTTTATTAATATATCAAGTTTGCATTATGTTATATTATTATTATATTAATAAATGATTGGATTAGGTATTATATATTGTTAGTATTATATTATTATTGTTATATATTTTTATAATATAATAATATTATTATATTATGATTTTTTTGTTATGTATTTATTATTATAGTACTATATTTGTATTAATACATTACTATTAATATTAATAACATATTAATAATATTTAAATTATTATATTATTCATAATATTGTATTGTTACTTTGATATTACTATTATATTATTCTACTATTATAATATCCTATTATTCTTATTATTCTTATTATTATAATATTATTGTAGTATTAAATTATTAAATTATTGTTTTATTATTATACTAATGTTATTATGTTATATTATATTAATTTTATTATATATTTATTATTATTATATTATGTATATTACATTATTATTATATTATATTATATTATATTTTTATTATATTATACTATAATATAGGTACATTTTGACAGTTAAACTAAATGCATTCCTATTTGATCCTACAATTTTGTTAATTATAATATTTTAATTTTGTTAAATTTTTTAATATTCATTCTGTTATAACCAAATTTTTATGTTTTTCACAGATCATCATCGACGGCTATGCACGGTTCAATCGTATTCCCTCCCCTCTCGAGCAGTGCACATCGTCGATTGACAAACTTAGCCTCCTATTCTCAAATAGGACACGCCTTCGACGTAATAAATATGATATTTATTTAAATTATTCACATGTCACATCCTTCACTTAATCTTAATCAACCTCTTAATCTCTTCATTAGGGATGTGCACATGCCTAATCCTTGATTAGGATGTGTCACATCCTTCAAATTTTGGAAGTTGGCTTCTAATCCTTATTAACCACTAATTATCATCCAATTACAGATCAGTTAAGCCTAATCAGTACCTTGGTCAACTCTCCCCATCTCCCAAGAAATTTTTAATTCTTTTTTATTCATCTAAGGCTCCTCTCTTCCCCATGTGAATTTTTAATTCACTTTTATTCCTCCAAGGCTCTTCTCTTCCCCATGCAAAACTCTAGAACCTTTGACTTGTCACATCGTATGTGCCAAAGTCTTCTAGAACCTTGGACTTGTCACATCATTCACATGTGGAAAATCCCCACCTTTTTGGACACCCTCTCTTATCCACTAGATTCTTCCAATCATTGTGAATTTTTAATTCACTTTTATTCCTCCAAGGAATCTTCTCATCTCCCAAGGTACCTACAAGGTACTTGTCCTTCCTCCACCTCATGTACCTCTCTTCCACCTCACTCCCACACCATCTCACCCTAGGCCATCTCACATTCCACATGTCAAGATGTGAAGGCTTATGAGTCCTCAAATCACCATAGCCCTCCATCTTGCTCTTGTTGGCTCAATCTCAACCGTTGAATTCTCTAGAGAATTCAAATTGCTCTATAAATACCCCCTCATTTCTCTCAGTTTGGGATCAATATTTTTCTATCAAAACTCTTGAAAAATTTCCATTTGAGCTCTCATCCACCATAGCATTTAGCATCTCACCATTACCATGTCTTCACCCATCTTGCATATCACTTTGCATACTTAATTTAGCTTGTCACCCAAAGAGAACACAAATCTTCAAAGATCAAAGGGCCGACCAAGGAAGAAGCAACATGGAGGTATAATCAATCTTAATTTGTTTCATCTTGCTTTCATGTTTGTCATTTCTTAGGCTAATCATTGAGGTGTCCTCTTTGTGTTACTTTCCTCTTATTGCATTAATAGTTATTTAGAATCTCATATTAGGACATAACATTTTAAGGGATCACAGGTACTACAAGTTCTCCATTCCCTATTTTATAAATAGCTAACTATGCCAATAAATCTAGTTTTGTACCATGGCCATATGTTTGCAATTTTTCTTCCAATTCTTGTATTTTAGTCTCCTTTCCTTGTCTTTCTTTTCATAACTCTACACTAACTCTTCCAAAAAAATTATTTTGTCCAAGGCCTCTTAAAGATCCTTCCTAAAATTTCTATCTTCTATTTACATTTCCTCTATTTCCATAAATGACTCATTAACCCCCCTACATAGTCTTCATAAGTAGGACTATCTAGGGTTTTCTTTTGTGTTTTATTGGAAACAAACACATCTTCTGATTCTAAATCAGAAGTGGTACACATATCTCTTCCTCTTCATGGGTGCATGTACATTTTCAAAGATATTTCCCTTCCCTTCAGAGTCTATTTCTACCAACATTACATCTTCCTCTTGTTGTTCTTTGCCCTTTTCCTCTTATTCAGGTTTTTCCACACTCCCCCTCATGACACCTTGTTTATTTAATCTGCTTGAACACCTAGGTGTGGGGGTTTCATTTGCAACATACTTCTTCTTTTGAACATACTTCTTCTTCTTTTCTACTTTAGAAGGTGTGGATGTTGTGGATGTACTGCCTCTTCTATTCTTGGGTATTGGTGGCTTTGAAGAAGATGGAATTTCTTCCACTGCTGGTGACATAGACTCTAGCTCACCTTGGCTATAGGTAGGTGAAGCCATAGGTGAGATAGGAAAAATTTCTCTTACAAGTTCAACTTGTGGCTCTAAAGTTTTAGGTACTAGAGGTGCCTCAAGTAAACTATTAATATCTTCACATTTCTTAAAATCTTCCCAGTCTGCCTGTGGGTACTGAATTCTCAAACTTCTTTTTACTAGTAGGGAAATAAAGAAGTGGTGTGATAGGGTTGTGTCACTTTTTTTCTTCTAATACTCTGATGCCATTATTTTCAACATATTATAAATAAAATTTGGCACATTTACCAACCTATTATGGTAAAGGTGACTAAGCAATTTAAAATGTACAATATACAAAAGATTTTGTCTACCATCACAAGTAAAATATCTAATAACATAAGAAGCAAAATTAGTCCAAAAATATGGAAGAGAGAGCCTCTTTGTACCTTGTGACGATGAGTCTAAATTCTCTCCTCGCTCACATAATTCTTCTTTGGTAGTTACTACATTTGCACATGCTAGAAACTCTGCTTCAGTTCTAGGTAAACCAAAAACATGTGATATGGAAACTTTAGATGCATCCATTGATAACCCTTTCACCATTGCTTCATCATGCTCCAATGTGGCTATAAACTTTTTTACTATATCATTGTCAAATTTTGTTAGTTTCAGGAAATAATTGAGGCAACCTACTTTTGTGAAGATAGGTAAGACCATTGCATCTTCTAGGATTTTCTTGTGAGCTGAGGACTCTTTCCTAATAACATCACCTCCCAACATGAATCTTTACTCTGCTCAATGTGTTATCCTTAAAAATTCAGCTCAATTCACTTGAAAATTTAGCTCAATTCACTTCACCACCCTCAAAACCCTTCTCCTGTTCTATTGTTTCCTCATGCACTTTCACTACCATACTACAACTACAACTCCCCTTCTTGGTATCAACTTTATTGAGCTCAAAAATGGGTTTTGGATTCAACTTAGCTCAAGTTCACAGGATTAGGGAATTGGCAATTGAAAGTACTGGTTGAATTGTACCCTCCCCCAACTTAAGGTGTGAAGTGACCTCACTTCGACTCGTGATAGGAAAAGGTATGATTAGAAAGTATGGAAATTAATGTCATGAATACATCACACACTTAATTTAATATGAAAGACATAATGAAAGAGTTAAAAAATCCATGGTAATTATGATAGTATGCTTTGCGTACCTATCAGAGGTGACTATCTGAAATATTGCACATTTAAGTTGAGTAACAAGTATCCGCATTTTGATTTGATGTGACCAAAATTTATTGCAGGTGAATGAATATTGAGGTAACGGATGTAAGGTAATGAAACAAATTAGAAATATAGTAGTTGGTGATGTGACAATTCAAATGCTTCAAATTTGAATTGGTACTTGGAAATAAAAGAAGCATGTTGTGGATACTTATTATGAAAATATGGATACTACATGTGAACATTTTGAGGTGAAAATGTGTGCACTACAATTAATATGTCACCAACTGATTTGAAAGTTTTCCAACTAAACTACACTACAGGTACCTTTAGTGTCAGGTCCCGTTTGATTGTTAATGGCTATTATGCTATAGGTCTCTACTGCAATAGGACCCTTTCTGAATGTTGACGATTATATATATATAAGGTAGGTCCCTCTGGAGAAAGTATGAACATCATTATAACTATGTTGTGTGTGCTTGTGAGGTAGAACAAGAAATTAAATTGAGCTATGTAGCTCAATCTATGAATCATCTAAAGGACTTGGTATATCTTCTGTTGCTGAGGCATCACTCTATGTTTCTGAACTAGTATCTAGATCACTGTGAGGTCCATATTGCTGAAGTAGAGAGAAAATAAAATCTTCTTTTTATACTAGTTTCTTATAAAGTTTCAATCAGTGGCCATTAACTAGGAGTAAAAATCTCACTGTATCTATAGTATGCAATTGTACTACTCCAATAGGAAAGACTTATTCATCTCATAAGTTCCCAAACACCTGGATTGGAGTTTCCCTTTGAAATCCTTGTATCTTGAATCATATAACAAGGCACGGTCTCCTATAGTAAATTCTTTTGTTTTGATATATTGGTCATGCCACTTTATCCTTTGTTGTAGTATTATCTCAGTGTGATGGATGGCCTCCATCCTTAGTTCATCCAATCCATTTAAATGGTGTGACCTCTCTTTTTGAGATATTGTGAGATCCATTTCCAACTCTACTATTGTTCTCAATGCTTTATATTCAAACTCAATTGGAAGGACTGTTGTTTTTCCATATACTAGCTTATAGGGTGTAAATCCAATTGGTTTCCAAGTTGTTCTATATTCCCATGTTGCTTTTGGTAACCTTGCAACCCAATATTTCTTATGTAATTGCATTATCTTGGTGAGAATACTTTCAATTTCTCTATTAGTAGCCTCCACTTGACTATTGGCCTGAGGGTGATAAGGTGTTAACTTTTGTGCATAATTTTATATTTTTCAACTAGTTTGGTGATGAGGTCTGAAGTAAATTATGGACCCTAATTAGTGACCATTTCCCTAGGTGCTCCATACCTAGTAAAAATTCCCTCATACAAGAATTTAGCCACATTTCCATCTCTAACAAACTGTAATGCCTTTACTTCTGCCCACTTAGTTAGACAATCAATATAAACTATGATATATTCCTTGTTGTTAGAAGTAGGTGAGATTGGTCCTATAAAATCTATACCCCATTTATCAAAGGGAGCTAGTGTTATGTAAGATACAAAAAACTCACTTACAAATTATATCCTTTAATTTCTAAAATAATTTAATAGAATAAATTAATTATAAAATGGTGGAGAAAAAGAGAAATAATTAAATTACTTTATTATCATTTCAAAAGGAATTTCATACATTAACAAGTCAATAAGAATATCAACACAAGGTCGTGCTTTTACATAATCTAGCCATGTAGACTTACTCAAAGATAACACAATACACATAACTTCAACTACTGTATTGCAATTAAGGAAACAAAAAGATCATCAATGCACCCACAAAAGAACCATAACACAAATAATTTCATGAGCGGAATACCCCCATAGGGATGAAAAACCACTTGTAAAATTGCCTCACTGGCAGAGCCTTACTGGCTACAAAATCTCAATGGTTGCAAGTTGCCTCACAAGCAATGATCATACTGTCTTGTGGACATGACCATTTATTACATATTTTTGGATATCATGAATATCACCCGTAACAAGGACCATAAGGAAATTCTTTTATAGTTTACATAAGTCAATAAGCAACATTTTCAAGTTTCACCAATGTGTCATCCTTGCATATCAAAAATTATGGTAATGCCAACACTATCATGAATTTTCTCCCAAGTATTTGAAAATAAGACCATTTTACCTCCAATGACCTCACAAATATCATACAAGTACACTAAAAGCCATAAGCCAATCACATAAAGCTTCATGAAAGTAATCTTAAGCCTATTAGGGCCCACATGCCTATGCAATTATAACAATAATGCTTACTTCTAAACTCATTGATTCAAGGAGGTTTCAACAAAAAAAGAATAATACTATAAAAGAGTTAAGAAGGTATAGCTCATGTATGTATGAGAATACATACATAAGCTGATGGATATATATATGAGTATACATTCTTATGTAACTAAAACTCAAGATCAACTAAATGAGCAATTACAATAAATAAACAAGATTCCTTAATTATCGTTCAAGGGATGTACTATAAAATCTATACTTCTATATTCTTTTAGAACAAGCATAAGGTCCTTTTGACAAGAAATGTAAATATAGACTCACATCTCTTTCCTTCATGCATCTAACATTTAACATGCAAGTTGATGTATAGGATATTTACAACTTCATGCTCTAAACAAAGGCCATTCTTCTCATATCTAAGCAAGCATTTCATGCTTACATATTTATGCATTAATGAATAAATTTAACATTCTACATGAGCTACTAAGAAATTAGAGCATAACAATAGGGCATACGTGTATTATAAATACATCATCCTGAATTATTTATGACATTTCATTAGAGGATTAAATCATGTTGTTGACATACAAGAGAATCAAGTATGGAGAGATTTCCAATTCCTAGTTTAAGTCTTTAGACCTATCAAGATAATTTCTTCATGAGATCAAGGATTTACAATAACCTTATAGTAAGGAATTTGGGCACTTATTCAGGAAATAACATAGTAAGGTATCTCTAGGATATACCTATTACTACGGATGGATTTGTAACATCTATATTCATTAATTTGAAACAATATTCTTAAATATGATGAAATTAAAACTTCATACATATTTATTACCTGCTCATTCTAAAAGAAAAGTACACGATTTAATTTCTTACATGAAGATCTTTTCCACATCAAGTTTTTCAGTTTGCATTATTTTTCTCTATTCAATCTACTTTCATTTCAATGGCTATCAGTGATTAAATTCAAATGCTTGACTTTCAACTTGTTTTCAAAACATCACATAAATCACTTCTAAATTCCAATGATTTAAAGATAACAAGTTTGCAACAACAAAAGAATTGCTCCCAAGTAGAAGTATATCCAAAATAATCAATTGCATAGTTATCCACATCTTAGGAATAATCAACCTTAACAAAGATTTATCATTTAAAAACATAAAGTTTAAATATTTTAAATCATACTTCTATCATCCACTCTTTTCATAATGTAATCTTACTTTGTTACATAATGTATTTGCAATCCTTTGAGACAGATATATATATATATATAGAGAGAGAGAGTCTATCTAGATTTTTATATAAGGAAAAAGAACAAAAAATTGTATTTACAGCTAAAGTTTACACATTCAAAAACAACTAAAGACATGCATTTTACTATCTCATTATCAAATGTTTTACATATATATTTAAATACGTATGTGTATATATATATATATGTATTCACATGTAATTTATATTCATTTTGTAAAATGCATTTACAACCAAAGTGGTTTAAATTCTGACAACATATTGAATATATAAAAGAAAAGCAAATATATACACAAAGTATATATGCATAGGTTGAATGAGTAAAATTATTACATACATATATACATATATATATTTATAAATAAATATATGTATATATAATTATATTTATTTATTTATTTATTTTAATATTGCATATTCAGAAACTTATTGACAACAAAATACCTAGATTGAAGAATTTATTTATTACATGCTAAGAGAATACTCACAAAGAAATATATATATACAAACAAAATAAAAATCCCTGAGAGGCAGAACAATTTATTGAAGGGTTTATAGATTTACAAGGGCAAACATTGGCTTCCAAAGCCATCGGCTGGGCTAAGACCAACAACCTTCCCCTCATGGGGGTTGCGTTGCTTGTGGGGGAAACACTTCCTCCATAGGCTCAGCCTATGGAGGGCACTGCTTCCATAGAACACAACCACCCCATAGGGGTTTGGATGTGGCCAAATACCCAAACACATTTTTTTTCAGAAAAAAATATATTTTAAACAGATTCCTTCTGTATACACAACACTACACGAGTTTCAATATCAACTATGGAAATTGATATATGTACAAGATATAATATATTTATGTGTATATATAAATATATATTATACACTTACAATATAATATATATATATATATATATATACAAGATAAATTCATTTATAAAAATCAACCTTTCCTCAATCTTTTCCTTTAAAATATATTTTATATTTCAACAAAAGATTCGATTTGCAACAAGAATTACTACAATATACACAAATAGATGATATATATCATAAGAGAATATGGAGATTCTCATTTGTACAACATTGGTTCAAATTTTCTGGAATAAACTCAATCAATTGGGAGTTTTAACAAAAGAACACTACTTTTCCACAACACAACAATTTATTTACCAATTTGAATCAAAATGAAATGGGAAAGGAATTAAGAACCTGGAATTCACTTCCTGTAGAATTCCTTCTTTTCTTGCTTTCCTTCCCTTCTCCACCGTGCTAGATTCACCATGTTTCATAAATCCTCTTCTCGACAGCCATGTTTTCAATTATTTTTGAAGAGCAATAAAGAAGATTGTAAAAATAATTGTGTAAGCTATGGTGTGTTTCCGTTATTGATTTTTCCCTTTTTAAAGATTTCACTCCCATTCCCAAAACCTAATCTTGAAAATGGTAAATAAATAAAATTTATTTCATGCACAATATTTATCCCATTAAATATTAATAAAGAATTCCTATTTTAACTACAAATGAAGTATTTATCTTCATAAATAATAAATAAGCCATTTTAATTTGCAATTTATATATCTATTCAAATAAATAATAATGAAATATTACTTAATTGCACAATAGATAATTTTCCTAAATAACAAGGTATTTTAATTAAATTATTTACTCACAATAACAAGCATTATCAATAAATTGAGAAATGCATTTTCTAATTAAAATATAATTAATTCCTTTATTCCTTTGCACTTTTACTTCATTATAAATTAATTTAATAAGACATTTTAAAAATGTGAACCATAAAAATAGGGGCCATGAAATGTTACCTGAGGCTGTAATGGCATTTCATCACTCCTTGTTGGTTTACCTATTCTTTGGCACCTATCACAACTCCTTGTGTACTTGACAAAATCCTTGTGTAAAGTAGGCTAGTAATAACCTGTTGTGAGGATTTTGAATGTTGTTTTTTTGCTGCGAAATTACCTCCACATTATTCATCATGGAAAGCATTCATGAAATCATAGATTTTATCTTCCCTTATGCACCTTCTCATGATGTTGTCAGGGCCAGTGTAGAACAAATAACCTAATACCCAAAAGTATGGAAAATACTTGTGGACTATCTGTCTCTTTTCTCTTGTAGAAAAGTGTCATGGATTTTTCCCTGTCACTAAATAATTTGCAAAGTCATTATACCAAGGTACATGCACATTAAGATAAAATAATCGTTCATCTGGAAATGAGTCATCCACTATCCCTTCTATTGATTGTGTTGACAATCTTGACAAAAAATCTGCTACTACATTAGCTTTACCAAGTTTATCCACTATTGTAATATCAAACTCTTGGAGAAGGCGCAACCTTCTGACTAGTCCACCCCCTACTATAGGATTGTTCATAAGATATCTGATAGTTGTATGGTATGTGGACAAAAAATGAATAACCAATGATGTAATTCCTGGACTTATTGATGACATATACCACTACTAGCATTTCCTTTTCTATAATAGTATAATTCTACTCTACTCCCTAAAGATTCTTGCTAATGTAATAGATTGCATATTCTTTGATACCTTCTTTCTGACCCAAAACTACTCCAATTGCAAAATCCAAAGCATTAATATGTATATGAAAGGGTAAGGTCCAATTTGGCCCCTTCAAAATAGGTGCTTGGGTTAAGGCCTTCTTCGACTCTTCAAAGGAATGTTGGAACTCTATTATCTAATCAAATTCAATATCTTTAGTCAACAAAAAAAACAATGGCACAATAATCTTACTAAAGTATTTAATAAACCTCTTGTAGTAGCCTGCATGGTCAAGGAAACTTATGATATCTCTTTGCTTCTATGGAACATGTAATGTATAAATGATTTCTATCTTATGTGGATCAACCTAAATCCTTGCACTGGATATGAAGTTGCCTAAAACAATTCCCTGAGTCATCATCATAAAACACTTTTCATTGTTGAGGGACAAGTTGTGTTCTTTACATCTCCTTAATACCTTTTCTAGATTTCTAAGGGCTTCCTCATAAGTTTCCCCATATATTGTGAAGTTATCCATATATATCTCCATACAATCATGAGCATAATTAGAAAAGATGTTGAGCATTGCTCTTTGAAAATTAGTTGGAGCACTGCATAAACCAAAGGGAAGAATAGAGTAAGCATAAGTACCCTAAGGACATGTAAATATTTTCTTGTCCTGATCCTCTAGAGCAATTTTGATCTAAGTGTAACCACTAAAACCATCTAGGAATGAAAAGTACTTCTTCCTAGGTAAAGATTCAAGCACTTGATCTATAAAAGGCAATGAAAAGTGGTCCTAGTTACTAGGTTCAGTTCCCTGTAATCTACACAAACTCTCCATTTTCCACCTTTATTGGGAATAATGACTAAAGGTGAGAACCATTCACTATCAGATATAGGATAAAGAAATCTTGCATCAAGGAGTTTTTGAAGTTTAAATTTGACTATTTTTCTCAAGGCAGGGTTCATTCATCTTTGAGGTTGTCTATTGGGTCTATAACCATCATTGATATATATCCTATGCATACATAAATCAAGATCTATACCTTTAATATCATGGTAGTCCCATGTGTATGTTGTTGCGCATGCCTATAACACTGTGTGTAGGGAATTTTGTTGCTCCTCAGTCAATGTAGTGTTTATGTTCAACATTTTTCTTGGCATGACTTATAGTTATTTAGATGATTCTTGCAAAGATGAGAGGTCAATGCTAGGAATGATTGGTACACACTGTTTTGGTAGTAAGGAATGAAATATCTAAGATATTTCTTTTAAGGAATTGGCAGGGATTATAATACTTTGGAAGGGGTCTTGTAGGCATGTGAGATAGTTCTATTGTTGCAAGCTCCTTCCTTAGTCATTTTGTATTATATGAGCAATCAACTCATCTTCATCTTGATTATACAATAAAGGGCTGTGTTCTATTGTCATCAAAATATGTAGGGAATATTTATCTTCCTCATCCAAAGTGGGCCAAATAGTTTTCTCAAGATCAACATAAGGTTGGGCTAGAGAATAAAGGACCAATTTCTTGGTCACAATCCCATTAAATATTATCATATTTCCAAACCTACAACCTATGAATGCATCAGTTGTAGCTAACCATGGTCTACCTAGGATGAGTGGATATCCTGCAAGATTAACCTTGGGTTGTAAAACTATGAAATCAATAGGATATTCCCAATAATCTAATGCAATAACTAGATCTTCAATGATTCTTTCAAGCTTGACTGCTAACCTATCAACTAATTGCAAAATAGTTTGTGTAGGTCTAAGTTTTGCTAACTAAAGTAATTGCATTATTTCTTTAGTCATGACATTGATTGTTTCCCCCAAGTCTATCAAGGTATTCTTGATAAGGGTCCCATTAATCTTAACATTCACTACTGGACTACCAAGGTCTGTGTATTTAGGGATAGTGATATTCCCTAACATGGTATCTACAAGGTTCCCTAAGACATGTACTATTTGAGGGTCCTTTTTTCTCCCTAGTTTCTCAAGACATAGGGACCTAGTTTCTCAAGACATAGGTCCCTCACATTTTTGGTCTAAACTGGGATGTCCTTAATAACTTGGATAAGAGGGATCTTGATGGTCACATCCTTTAGTTGACCTAATAGGTCTTTCTTAGCTTGTGTGTGATGTTTTTGAATGGCTAATTGTTCAGGAAAAGGAGGCTTTGGACTTGTAGTAGTTTGGTGTACCTAATTTGACTCAGGTTTCAAAGGTGATTTATTTGAAGCTTAAATTATAGGTTCTTCATCCTCCATTTTAGTGATTTGAGGGGATGAAGGTCTATCTAGTTGTTTCCTTGACCTGAAGTGGACATCACTCACCTCTACCCTATAAGTGGGGTATTGCATGTAGCCTCATTAGTATAAGCATGTTGGATAGGCTTGTTGTTAGGGTTAGGTGCAGGTTGGGCAGGTAACTATGGTGGTCTTGTTGGCTGGGATATAAAATTTGATGGAGGTATAATGGTTCATTTTTGGGGCTGAGGAGGAAGCATAGGTTGTTGATAATTCATGTTTGGTTGCTGCCATTGCTGACTTTTTTGCCATAAAGGTTGCCACTGGTTCTGTTGAGTTGGCCATTGAGGATTGTAATTGGATCAGGTTCCAATTGTACTAAGGTTGTGGCCATTGTGGAGGATTTGGCCATGGGATTTGGTTGTTTGACCATGGTTGGGAACTCTAAATAATTTTTTTTTGATTGCCAATGGGAAAAGATGAATTGAAATTAAGAGGGTCCTGTGGCATACCTTGTCTCTATTGCCATGACCTTCTTTAAGCTATGTAAAATAGTTGTCCATCCTCTCCTTCAAGTGGTTGAAAACTAGGTTTTGCAGTTTTTTCTTGTTGAATACTGGCCACCCTCTTGCATTTACAATTAGCTTTCCTTTGCTTACAACTAGGAAAATATTCAGTGAGCATCACCTCAACTTCCTCTTACTTCTTCTTTATGTGAAGAGTGTCCAACTAAGTAGAAAGATGATTGATAATGTCCTCCTTCATGTTGGACAAAAAATTGATTATCTCTATCTTGGAATCCTCAGTAGATGATTTGCTAATAGTGGATGTCCTCTCTTCTTGGCCTCCTAGTGAAGGTCCTAGAATAGTTTTTGCAAACCTTGCAGATGTCTTCAAATGGTATTTGAGAGATATCCCCTTTCCCAATAAGATTAAGGACATCCATACAATCCTCATTAAATCCTCTAAAAAATAATAATTTGAGGGATTCTTTAGATAACTTATTCTATGGGTTTTTCTTCAAAAAATCTAAAATCTCTCTACATAATCTTCTAATGGCTCATCCTCCTTTTGTGACATTTTGAAAATGTCATCTCTCCTCCTATCAAGCCCTCTACAATAATCTTGGTATTTATCCAAGAACAATGTTTTCGTGTTATCCTAATCAGGAACAACATCCTTTCCTAATCCCATAAACCATCTTAAGGTTGCATATTTTAGAGTGGTAGGGAAGAGTTTGAGCCTATGAGAATTAGAATTATAGTCATAACTTCTGCATAGGACATCAAATTCAAACATAAATGTATTTGGGTCTTCAGTAACCAACCCATAAAAGACTGGTAATGTTGAAGGAGGCATATTATTCAACATAGTAGCCCTTTCTAGGTTGGTGATTGGGATCTCAAAAGTTGCACATTCAAGATCATCCACTGTGTCACCCATGGTTTGGTAAGTCCCCTTTGTTTTTGTGCTAGATGTTGGTGATGGGGAGATTTATTCTTCAGTATTACCCTCACTCTAAGTATTGGATTCATCAATTTTTTCTATGGATTCTTGGCATGTAGAGGGGAGGAATCTACCCAAAGGACCTGTCTACCTCTGCATACAAGAAATATGGCTTTGTATAGTAATGGTCCTGCACAATGTTAGTGTAACTTTCTAGTATGTTGATAAAATAAAGCTTAATAGTCCTAATGCTGAAAATAAAATGTAAACTATGAAAGCATTGAAAAAAAGTCTACGAAGATAGTACCATCCCCAACAATGATGTAAAAAATATAGAGTCTAAACTAGTGTCTTGTAAAATATGTAAAAACTACACAATTCATAGGTATGACTAGCTAAATAGTCCACTCAACATTGTAAAGACTACATTAAATCATCAACCAAGGTTTGTAAAATTGTGATGGTGTTGCACTATATGTGTCTTCAGAGACTTGAAGTTATCTAGGTTATCCTATTTAAGGTATTCTACTCGCTGTAAATTTACATAATTGCATAATAGTGAAGAAACAAACTAGCGCTAATGGCTATAGGTGCCTACAATTTAACCTATAACTGAATTGCTGCTAATAAAGAATTATTGTACTAACTCAAAATTGATCAAAACTAGTAACTAAACTTACTCTAACCTCGAAAGTACTAAAAATTAACCAAATGCATGGATTCTCATGAACTTTCATTACTAATAATCAAAGTATGAGAATCTATTCTACTTTACATGCAATTTATGAAACAATGATAAACAAAAATAGTTACTAATTGAAATAAAAGAACCACAAATATAGTGAAGAGTAGTTACCTTGAGTGGCCTACTCAAGTGCCTATCTTCACTCAACTAAAACCAAATCTAACTATCAAATTCTATGCGTCCATGTGAAATTGAACTTCATTCATTACACATCATAAAATATTACACAAAATCTTCTTCACAAATTGTATCCAAAGAAATCATTTTGTATAATCAACATGGTCATACTTGATAACTAAAAGACTAAAAAGTAACTGATAACAAGATATTGAAATCAACTTACTTATCTAAGGACTCAACCACTGGCTATATATAAGCTCATGGGAGTTTTATTCTAAGCAACAACTAACTACAATCATTAATTGCAACTCCTAGATATTAGTATATAATTAAGATTGAATTGTTCAAACTATAACTGAAAAGAAAGAAGAGTTCTAATAGAGTTGAAACTCTGTAAAACAAATTTGCATGTAAAACACACAAATAGTTATCCAAAATTGTATTAAAAAAAAAAAATCTCTTCCATTGCTTTATTAACTTGTCATAATGATGCATGACTATTTCCATCAGGGGGCTCCATATGGTAGTTATTGCATTCAACTTTATTTAGCACTTCCACTATTTCACTATCTAAGTTTTCCTTTTGTTGTGGGTTACAACTCTAGTTGCTACGTGCTACAGTATCTCCCTGGCTGCAAAAAGGGTTAATCCACCAAAACATATACATAAAGCTAACTACCATGATTAAACATAAAATTTCTTCCACATTTCATACATACTTCACATATAAACCATGCAATGCTACTATATCATAACTATATTTCCATTGCTATGATTTAGGTCCAAGGTTGTGTAATAGGCATGAAAATATAGCATAGAATAGGAGTATTTTATGAAAATATTATCTAATAGTGTTTGAAAATGTGCATAAAAAAAGAAGAAAAGACTAAAATATGAACCCATCAGAAAGGAGTATGATCTTGTTGAGAAGCTTAAAAATACTCCTGCTAAGATATCCTTCTGGGACCTTATTCAAGCATCACCTAATTATCATAGTGTGCTTCAAAGTGCTTTGCAACAAGTTCCTATCCCTCCTAATGTGCAACCAAATGATATAGCAACCCTTATTCAAGGAATGAATTCAGACATTGTTTTCCACCAAAGTTAGCTACCTCCTTTGGAAGTGCAAAAACAAAATGAAGATTTCATGATAATAGCTCTTATTAATAGGACCAAGATTAAGATAACCCTTGTTGACAATGGCTCAACCCTTAATGTGTGTAGCATAAACCTTTTGGATAGGCTTGGAATAGATAAGAGCAATATTGAGGTTGATTCTTTATCTATCTTTGGATTTGATAATGTAAGAAAAAAACCACTTGGTGTGATCACATTACCTATTATAGTTGGAAGGCCACATTGCAAACTCCTATCCATGTTATCCCTCAAGATCTTTCATATAATATTCTCTTGGGTAGACCATAGATTCATGAAATTCATGTAGTGCCTTCCCATACTCTTCATCATTTAATGAATTATGTTTACAACAACAAGGTTTATACAATCAAGGCTGAACCAAAACCAGAAATTTGTTTGCACATCGAGAAAGACAAGGAAATTCCTTTGAAAATATTGATACCAACTTAAAAATTAGAACCCATGCAAGAGGAACAAAAAGAGAACAATACTGAAAAAGTCACAAAACTATTGGATGATGATTGTGGTTTCTTAGATTTCACACCTACATTCATGGGAAAATACAAGATCATAACAAAAGAGTTTGAAAAGAGAAAAGAACCAGTTGTAACGTCAACACAAAATTTGGAAGAACCTTTGAAAGCATCCACTTTAACCACTTTATAAAAAAAAAAAAAAATACACAAAAAACTTTGATGAAGTTGATTATGAACAACCACCAAATCCAATAGAAATGGAAAAGCTTTATGGAAGAGGTTACAAACTTTTGAAACAACTTGGTTATAGTGGAAAAGGATGTGGTGCTAGAGAACAAGGTATTTGTGTCCCTATAGAGCCTAACACACAAGAAACAACTAATGGTCTTGGTTATTGTCCCTCAAAAGAAACAAAAGCATAAAAAAAGCCTTGACTCAATACCAACACTATTACAAAATATTCTTCTAAGCCAACTTTAACCTTGGTTCATCTTGAACTGATAGAAACAACTAGTGGTCTTGGTTGTTGCCCTTCAAAATAAATGAAAGAATCAAATAATTATTCGCCTAATATCAATGTCATCACACAAAACACTCCTAGGACATTTTCAAACACCCTCCTTTAAGGGAGAGTAAAAAATCTCACAATCTAAAGAGTATTGTGTATGTATGACACCTTGTACTAAGCAAGAGATATCCTTGTCACAAAATAAAGGAACATCTTCTACTATCGATCAAGAGAATACCTTGTTGAAGCTTCTCCAAGCTCACTTGATATCTCTCCCTCCAAGAACACAATTTTTTTTTAACAAAAAAAGTTAATTTTATGCATATCATAAAGTTCATGGTCATTCTACTAATGAATGTAAGTCTTTGAGTGATAGAATTCAATATCTTAAGGATTATGGTGCTCTTCCTTGTGTTGATGCACCTATTGCCTCTAATTGATACTAACTTTCATCTTATCACGTTGCTCATCACTATGTGGAATTGGTAGCTTTATGTGTCTTGATCATTGCCATTCATGGTGGTATAATATTAGATGCAACCATATCTCTCTTGGCAGCAACATGATAGTTCTTGGTGGTTGTCTTCATCTCTATGATTAGGGGGCAAGGATAACTAGTTTTTTGAGGTGTGCATTCTCTTCAAGGATCACCTCTTCCTCTCTTTCTACTTAAAATACCAACATAGCAAGTGTGCTGACATTTTAAGTGGGGGGCATATTGTCCTCAATTCATCATTTGCATGTTCCCTTCTTAGTGATGATAGAATACATATCCTAGAACATGTGAAATTTTTATTCAAAGTGCGGTCTTCTCAATTCATGTGATGTGTCTTCTTCTTGGTGACATTGGGTTTGATATCCTTCAAGATTGAGACATTTTTGAGCATATGAAATTCCTCCTAGTGGTAATGCTATGGATTGTATTCCCTAAGTTGTGAATCTTTTATCCTCAACTTGTCCTCTCTTGGAGACATTAGGCATGATGTTACCTAAGAGGATACATTTCATGAACTAAGAAAAACCCCTTTGAATATCCTATTTGAATTTTTGTTCATAAGTGCTTAGTATAATGTAGCTTTCTAACCTTGTGAATCTTGAAGTTACAACCTTTTCATGGCCACCAAGCATGACACACCTTGATTTCTAGTGAGGCCATGTTTGTTCATAAGTGCTTAGCATAACACAACTTGCTAAGCCTTACAAAGCTTGAAGTTCATATTGTGTGCCGCCTTATCAAAGTTATCAGGAGGTATAACTTTGGTACGGCTATGGGAGCCTAATAAGATTATCTCATTTACCACTTTTGGGGGCTCACCTAGTGTACATTGGATTTCACTAGCCCATGTGAGCATGCATTGTTGTTTGCATAGTGAACATCGGGTTTCACTTGTAAACAATTTTGGACAAACAACTAAAGCTTGATCCACATTGAGTTGGACAAACACTCGAGGCTTGATCCACCCTTTTTATTTTTCTTTTTATTTCTTTAAGTCTTTGTCATTGTATGTTTGTGTATCTTGTCTCTTGCTTCATATCATACATCTTGTGTGTGTCCCTTTGTGCTTATGCTAGTTTTCCATAGGATATTAGATCTTGGGGGCTTGCACAACCTCCTTGATCTTTGTCATCCTATTCCATCAACATTCGTACATTTGGATCCCTCTTGACACATATTTGTCTACTTTAGTGTGAGTTTGATGCAAGGTCATCCCTTCACTAAAGTGGGGGCTAAATGTAGAGGAGAAAAATGTATCCCTTTACATTTTCACTTTGTTTGGGTCCTCTTAATTAAATTGGACTTAATCAAAAATTAATGCAAATTAAGTGTCTTGAAAATATAGATCCAACTTGTATTCTCACTATATCCAATCCCCCACAAGGATCTGTGATGTGGAACTTCTTGTTAAATTGTAGAAATTTGATAGTTAGATATCTAACTTGGGAGGTTCACAATGGTGAGTCTATAAATTTCTGGCAAGATTCATGGAATGGTTTCTCTTTATTGGAAAAGACTTTCAATTTCCAATCAATAATAGATTACACAACTATCAACTAGGGGATACAACTAAAGGATTATATTCAGGATTTAGATGGGCAAACAGGGGCTGTAACATGGAAAATTATACCTTCTTCAATATTTCACCAAGATCAACTAAATGATTGGTTTAAAATACTAAGAAGTAGAAAGGTTTTCATAGACAGTGGAGCTGATAAATTGATTTGGGCTCCTTCTAAATCAGGGCATTATACAGTAAAATTAGGGTACAAAGTTGCTATGTTGGATCAAGAATAGGGAATTAAACAAAGAGCTTTGTCATTTTGCTGGAATTCAATGATCCTGCCCAAGGCAGGTTGTTTCTCATGGTTGGCATTAAAATATAGGGTTTTAACAAGTGAAAGATTGGTTAAACTTGGAATCTCAAATCCTTTCAACTGTGTGTTATGTGAAGAAAAAATTGAAGGGATAAATCATTTTTTTTAACATGTCCATTTGCTCAGACATGTTGGAATTTTGTACAAGCCAAGCTTGGCTGGAGCTCTCCTATTCCAAACAAAATTTGGGATATATTCTCGTCTTGGCCTACACTATATAAATATTCCCTCTATGCATGCTTATGGAAAATAATTCCATCATCTGTTGTTTTGGGCATTTGGTGGGAGAGAAATAAAAGAATCTTTAGGAAAGAAAAATCAAATCTACCCATAGTATTGGCAAAGCTGGAAAAATCCATTTGTGAAATTACTAATGCTTCTATGCAAAACACAAAACATGTGGGATCAACTTTCACAGATTGGGATTCTAAGCAATTGAAAGAATGGTCATCTTTGGTGTTACCATTGAAAGGCAGTTTATTTTCATCTGGAAATGTTAAAGTTAATAGAAAAAAAGTGATATGGGTGGCTCCACCTAATGGTTATGCAAAACTAAATTTTGATGGTGCTTCTAGGGGGAATCTTGGATTGTCAGGGGCTGGTGCAATGTTAAGAGATCATAAGGGTTCAGGAATAAGAGAAGTCTCCATATCATTACCTAATGGTACAAATAATTAGGCAGAGGTATATGCTCTTCTACATGGCTTAATTTTAGCTCAAAGTTGTAAAATTCCCAATTTGATAATTGAGGGGGATTCCTTGATAGTGGTAAATGCATGTAAGGAAAGAGGTTCAAATAATTGGCAACTAAACTATGTTATGAAGTAGATTTATTCTCTATTAGATAAATTGGACAAGTTTCACATTAAGCATGTTTATAGGGAATCAAATATAGTTGCAGATGAACTAGCTAATATAGGGTGTGATCAAGAGCAAGATGTTATAGTTTATGGGGAATGATCAAATGGCTTTCCAATCAAAGTTAAAAAATTAATTCAAGGGGAGAAAGGCAATATTTCTAATGATAAATCCAGTGTCTCAGAGATATGATGGATCAAAGTAGTAAATGATAATAATCATTTGAAAGAAATCAATATGTGCAAGGTGGTGACAAATATTTCTCTTGTGATTGTAGAAGGATATTTAATCTGGAGGAGGTTTGATTTCTAATTATTTTGTTGAATTTATGTAGGTCTGATATCAATACAAGCGACATCATTACAAGCTAATATTGATTATCAGTAGATTTGGCAAGGTTATCGTGAAGAAGATATGTATTGCGTAAGCAAATATACATATGGGATCATCATGATTTTTCAAGTTTTTTGAAGGCATAGTACAACATTTTAAGTACTAATTGAAATCATTGAAATATGTGATTATTTCCACTTGGCTAATATAGGAAATAAATAATTATAGACATAAGTTTCGTTTGCTATATTTTATTCAAACAAAATCATCAAGTGTGGGAAGCTTGTAATTTCATGAAATTCCATCAGTGTTCAACAATATTACTCATTAATGATGCCATTTTCCAAGGCATGGTACATCTTAATACTTTTAAAAGGCCATTCTTGTTTGATAAATTCACATTTTATGGGAAAGCGTTGGGTCTTTAGGTTTAAATTTTTTTGAATTATCAGAGGGTTCTATGTTGCTTCTTTCTAGAATTATAAGAGAAGTGTATATCAATGTCAAAATAAATAGTGTTAAGGAAAAGTGGCAGGGTCCTCAGTGTTCGTAGCATCGACATCTCAACTTTCAGTAAGTTATTTTGGATTCGAATTGTAGCTCTAGTTTTAATATGTTGGAATTTAAACCCGTTGTTTAAATTTTCTGCTTACTCCATACCTTGGGCTGGGTATTTCTTTGTTACACTCTAGATGGATTCTATTTGGTATTACAGTGGTCATTTGAGGTTGAATTAAGATTTTTGGATTCTTCTCTCTGGTTTCTTTTCACAAGGGTTGGAATTTTTAATTTCTACTCTCAATTGTTTTGTATTAAGCATTGGTTGCTAATTGTGGTTAGTATTGGCTTTATGAAGATGTAGGGAGTTATTGTAAATTTGTAAGGTGGTCATATTTTGCAGGTGTTTTAGATGGCTAGAGAATACAATACAAAAAATTATAGAGTACCAATAGAAATCAAGAGGAATGAGATCCCATTCTCAGAGGAGGTAACAAAAGAGGAATTGTCTCTAGTTTTCAACATTTCTTGTCCAAGCATAGTTGATTGTATTAAATCTGTGATAGGGGATGAGATAGTACAACCAGACTCTCCTAGGCTTTTATTTCCTTCTAATTTGGTGTCTATTTTTCTATCAAATGTAATGGATTTCTTACAATCCTTTGTGGCTTTAATAATTGTGCATTTAGTGACAGTTCTTCTTGAAGCAATGGATGAAGAAGATCTCTTACAAGTAGTTAAAAAATAAATTTTAGATTTGGGTGAAGCAAATGTAGTAGGTCTCTTTCCAAGAAGCTTCCTTAAAGAAAATAGAGGTTTTGCAGCTGTGTATGGAGCAGTAAAAAAGGGTCTAAGAGATGAAAATCCATGGTTGATGCTAAGAACGATTCAATTACATTTAGAAGAATTTGGCCAACCAATAATTGATTTGATCAAAGAAAAATACTATGCCCTCTCCTACATTCCGGGTCATCAAAATCGACATTCAAGAATTCAAGTAGCAGTACCATCAATTCTTTCAGCTGGAAACCTTGGTGAAGAAGGAGAAGAAGAGCAAGGGCAAAATTTCTTTGATTTAAATGTCCAAAATGTGAATGAAAATTTAGAAGATATGATGGATGGAGACAAAGAAGACAAATATTTTGATCAAATTTTGAAGTCTTAAATAGTATACATATATGTATATGTATTGCCATAGTTCATTTTTCAAATATTTGCAATTATGCTGATTATTTTTGTAGATATTTGCAACTATATGTGTAAATTATCTATTTCCTTTATCTACTAGTACCATAATTCTCGTTTTTGTATTTTTCTTTTATATAATATAAGTACCTAGGCTTAGGCCTTTTGCCGATAAAAAAAAAACAATTAATGCCAACACATAATTAAACACCTTGAACATTGTCTGTTCCAGGAATAGGGATCTAGGACCCATTCGCCCATGGGTGAATGGGTCCTCCCTAGGTCTTGGAACCTATTTTAAAAATATTTTTTTGGTGGTATTTTAATGTCTCTGAATCCATATTTCAATGTCAGCTTGTAATATTTGAAGTTCAGGAAATTAAAGATACATACCTATAAATACAAGTTTATTTTCTAAGTTTCACCTAACATTTCATGAGCATATTCAAATGAGAAAAATTATAGTAAATTTGATGATCAAGAGAACTCAAGAGATGAATTGTTAGAGATTTATTGCAGCAATCAAGATCCAATCATCATGTTAAAGTCTTCTTGCGTCATGCATGTTTTTGGAGCTAACATTGTGATGTAGGTTTCAAGATTCAATTTAAGCATTCAAAGCATTATTTCAAGTATCAAAATCCACATCCATTAGAGACATTTCATGCAAGTTATAGAACTTATAATATCTACATTCGAAGATTCATCCAAGGGTTTGTTGAGTGGTAACATATCATTATTCATTCATCATTCCTCCCTTTCATTCTTTCGTCATTTCATTTCAAGGTTTGATTACTAAAATGAGGTTTGACCAAGGCAAACCCCCATTCACCAAAAACAAAATTTTTTTCTCTCTTGTGTTTGTATTGTAAATTTAGGTTGAAGAAGAATTGAAGACCTTTTGAACTGCAATATTGGAAAAGTTGTCAAAGTTGCAAGAGTTGTCAAATCACGAAATCTCACCTACATATCTGATTTTCAACTTTTCAACATTGAAACCTAGACAAATGGGAAGCTACAGATCAGAATCAAAGGCTCCCGAAATTTACTTAAAAAATCCTAACAAGATACCCATTTGTCCATGGGCGAACGAGTCCCTAATAGCCTCTTGAAAGTGACTTTTGCTAACTGGTAAACATTATTCTACCCTTCTTAGATCTACAACAAGTTTTTTGTTTGTCAATATTGAGCTTTAAATTTTTGTTGCAAGTTTGAATTAGCATAATTAGGTTGATTTTATTTTTGTAGTTTTTCTCCCAAAAGTGTTTTTGACCTTTAACCCCCATCCACACACACATAAAGGAAATTTCTAGATCTTCTGTAGAATTGACTCACCTAAGGGTTAAAATTTGATTCTATTTTAGAGGATCTCATTTCCTTAATGAAATAAAAAATAGGTAGGTTCATCACACCCCATTTTTCCCTTTTTTATTTATAGTAAGGTTGGTGAAACATTCCAAATTTAGTATAAAACCCTATATGTTTTGAACCCCTACCCTATTTTTCTATGTTTCACCTAGTACCCCTAGAATTTATGCAATTATCACCTAAGTAAAAATTTGATGCTAAAAATGGAAAACATATGGTTATAATGGCCTACATATATATCTTAGGATCAAATGAAGGATTTATATGTGTCCCATCATGCCTGGACATAGAGTGGTTTCCTCTTCTCCATCTCACATGCTATAAGTATGGATTATAATATTTTGGAGGGGTATTTTGGGGAAGGCTTTTGGGAGAAGTCTCCATAGTGTTAAGAGGGTTAGGGTTAGACAAAGTAGTAGAAGCTAGAGAAATATTGTCGGGTTCGGGTTCATGTCAACATGTATGTAATGTTGAATGCCAATGCTAGTGTAAAGGGCATGTATGAAGGAAGAGAATAATCATGTTGTAATAAATTTATTACATATTAGTAAAGATTTTTTTTTTTAATTAGAAATTTTAGAATGCTACTAGGTTTAGTAGTTTGTTAAGACCCTTGAGCTTGGGACTAGATTAGATGGTATCAAAGCATGGTTTTATCATTGGAGTGTGTTGAAATGTTGTTGGGGTGTTGAGATTGTTTGTGTGTAAGAGGTTTTGAGAGATGATAATGAGTTGGTTGTTGTCCAACAAAGGTTGAAGTTGGGTAGGTGTAGAGTTATTTCATTGAGAGAGAGTGATTAAAGGAAGCGTCTCCTAGAAATATTAGTTGGGTAGAGGATGAGTGTATGGCAAGTGAGTTTTTTCAAGATTCATATAACTATAGGAAGAGTAGTCTTTGAAGGTTTATATATAATAATTTTTTGAAGGTGTGTGTGAGAGAGGGTCTTTGTTACAGGTTTTAGAGGTTGCATATGTGCATAGATGGAAAATAGGAAGAGTACGGGGTTTTCTCTAAGAAAATCCTTAGATATTTTAGTTCTTGTGAGGATAAAGAGACTATATAAGGGAAAGATTAATAATATGAAGGGGATGTTGAAGGGTTTGAAGGAGATTAGAGTAGTCATGGTAAAGAGAAGAGAAGAAGAAAAGATAGGTGAGGTTCAATCTCATTCTTTTTTTTACAAATATTTGTGTGTAGTGTAACTTGTATGTTGAGAGGAAGAGGAAAAAGAAAAAGAGAAGATTGTAGTAGTAGGAGTGTGTCTTTTGGAATACATGAAGTATGTGGAGTGAATATTTGAAGAGGTTGAAATAGAAGTAGATAATGATAAGGAAATTTTTTTTATTGTAGAAGCATATCTTGGTGAAGGAATTCAAATATTGATAGTTGAAGATGTGAGTTCCATAGAATAGAGTGGTGAAGAGAATGTTGTAGTAGCAATTGAGGAGAAGAAAGAGGATTATGGAGAAGTAGTTGGGTGTCATTTTGAGGACATGAAAGTTTCAAAAGATGGAAGTGCAACTAAGATCATAAATGAAGAGGTTGCAACAACTGGTGAGGAGGATGTTGTAGTAGGGGATGGAGGAGAGATGTATGTAGATGAAGTGGTGAACACTAAGAAATTTGGAGAGATGGTGAAGAAGGAAATGTTTGATTTACTTGAATATGTTGATGTATATTTTAATGGAAGTGTTGAAGAAGATGGTGTTAATGAGATTAAAAAAGGAAGAGGATTTTGGTGGGAAAGGTTGGATCATGATGGGTTAAACCCCACTAAAGGGAGGAGAGAAATCAAAGAAGTTGAGAGGGTGAGGAATATTAAGTGGAGGATTATTTAGAAGAGGAGGTTGAAATATGGTGGGTTAAATCCCATGATGAGAAAGAGAAGAAAGGAGAGTGGTGAGATGAGGATTATGGATGGTGGTGGATAGTTTGAAATGAAGATGTATATCATGTGATCTTAAAAATTCTAAGTGCATATATAATTCTAAATAACAATAATATGATAATAATTTATTGTTATCAATAACCTTGGTCTACAAAGCTAGCAATATCCTAAAGTATATGGTAACAAAGAATTGGTAGGAGTTGAGAACTCCAAAGTGTCAACAAGATCAAGTATGATAAATCAACAATACATGAGAATGTTTGTAACAAAGAGATGATAAGAACAATGACAATGGGATTATTAGTATCCAAAAGATATGAATTATTATAAAATTTTGAATGAAGATGAAGGTTGGAATCACAAGAGGATAAAGAAGTAACAATACAATATCACCTATCTAAAGAGAGGTATGAATAAATGCCACTTTTTTTGGTGAATAGAAGGTGCACTTGTTGTGAAGAGAAATCCTCTAATGAAATACTCTAGCAATAAGAAACAAATCTTATCACATGAAATCCTATAACTTGAAGATGAATGCCACAAAACTTGGAAGTTGTAAGGTTAGTGTTGAGTTAGAAACATGTGTTGTTTGATTGTATTATTTCAAGACAAGAGTGCTCTTGCATAGATGTCTACATCCCAACACTAACATTCAAGTATCATGTGGTAATAAAATTTACAAATTTTAAAAATAAAAGATTAAATAGAAACAAGGAACAAATGAAAACACATAAGATGAACTTCAACATATGGATTTTTGAGCTCTGGAAATATGTAACTCCTAGGGTGAAAATGAGGTGCAAATGACCCCCAAATACCTCTATATAGACCCCTAAATCTTGGATTTCGTTCCTCCCACCCTCCTAATTCTATTTTTTACATTCGCTAATCCTCTTGGTTAGTTTCCTCATCACCTAAGACCTGGTTTTTCCTCCTCTTTTCACCAAACCTATCCTTTCATGTTGTCATGAGTCTGACCTAATTTTTTTTTGGCTAGCTCCTCCCATCATTCCTTCATTTTTTGGGGCATAGTGACGTATCATTTTTTTTTTTTTTAATTTCCAAATCAACAATATGTCTTTGAAACAACGTAATAGGTACATTGCCTCAAGGAGGTGCAAAATTTAGATACCTAAAATTATTTGAACACATCACACATTCCTCATTTGCCTCTTTTCCTCATTTTCCTCATTATCCCTCGATTCATTATTTTTTATTAAATAATTTCTAATTATTTGATTAAATTCATTATTATCCTCTATTAATTGAATAATTAATATTATTTGATTAATTCATTAGTTTTCCTCTAATTCACTTTAATTAAATAATTTTGAATTTCCCTCCTTTTACTTTGATTAAATAATTTCAATTATTTAATTAATCCCTAATTTTCTTCTAACCCACATAATTCAATAATTTTTAATATCCTCACATCTCACAATTAAATAATTTATTAATTATTTAAGTAACTAATTTTGCTCCAACTTCCACATGACATATTCTATTTAAAAAATAATAAATCCTCTTTTCAAAATATCTTCCCTTCATAAAATATCCTAAAATATCTCCCTTAAATCAGGGGATCATCTTTAGCTAATTAACCTCTTTTCAATCTCCACTCTTGATCTCTTGACTCAATCTTGACCATTGATCTTCATCCTCCAATCTCCATCGTTGATCAAAACTCCATGAATTTTATAAAATAAGCCTTAATTCTTCATCAAATTCATTCACAATTCTTTGAGAGCATTGATTTTCATAATTGAGCATTCAATTGAGAATTTGAGCTATCATTGTGAGTGAAGATCTTCATCAACAAGATTTTGCAACATGGGTTATGCAAAATTAAGCAATCCACATATCAAATTGACATAATTCAATAATGGAGTACTAGTTTTGAATGTGTTCTTTGAGTAATTTGATTTTAATTTGAGTTATATTCTTGATTTGTGTTTCATTCATTCAAGCATTGCATTCAAATTCATTGGTTAATGGGTTTAATTAATCTTTCATTTGTGGGTTTTTAAGTATTTTCTAACCTTAATTGCTTAATTTGTCTTTTAATTCATTTCCCATTATTCTTGTTATACAATTTCCTCACAACTCAACAAGTTTTGACTAACCTATATAAAATAAAAGTCCATTAAGGGACATGTCATTAGTATTTATTTGATAGATAATCTAATTCCTCAAGAAACGCTAACAGATAATAATTTCCATAATTAAGATATTTGTGCTATTAAAAATTTACCTATGCCACCTCATCATGGTATGCCCACATTATTAAGTTCACAACAAACCACGCCTACCTTGAGGATACCACCCCTCAAGAAAATAAAAGGTTGTACATGTCATAGCTACAATGTACACAATAATTGATTATATAATACATTATATCAAAGTGGATTTAGTAGAATCTTGCTCCATTTTTAATAAATAATAAATTAATAAATTTTAGAGAAATTCCATAGTGGTATCTATGGGGGTACTTTTGTTATCATTTTATGGCAAGGAAATTTTAATAGCTGGGATATTTCTAGTCTAGGCTCAAGACTGATACAATAGTTTATTTATGAAAGTATCCAAGTTCTAAATATTCATGCATACCCTCGACTCTCCCACATGTAATATCAAACCCATTATGACACCATCACCATTCTTAACCTAGGGACTATATCTTGTGGGAAAAATATCTCCACCATCCTTCAATGACCATACTTTCATTATAGCCACAAATAAACTCATTATTGATGCAGGAGCACTTGGGAGAACACACAATCAACATCACCAAAAAAAATTGTTTCGAGAGATTGGTGAGGTTTCATGGAAAATTTTCTTGTAGGATTTTTTTTGATTTTATCCTGAATTTGATGGCAAAATTTTTAAATTCAAACTGTTAACGGTTAAATGGAGAATTGAGCATTTTCCGACTTCAGTTGGTAAGTTGGCCCAAAGTTTTACAATTCCAAAATTTGTGAGGTTTGAGGTAGAGTGGCTTGGTGGAAATTTAGATAATATCGATACACTCAACTCTACAAATTTTTGGAAGAATTCGAGCTCCTGGTAAGAAATTATATCAAAAATTGATTTTGTTCCATACATTCCTTTCATTGGAATTAGGATGATGTTATTGGTATGCTGGCACTAAAAATGTTCTTAAGGTTCTTTACATATTATTTTGACTCCCACCAAATCAATATGGACTTCGTCTTTCATTATTGATTTTGCTTCGCTCATTGAGGAATCTTATTTATACTAATGGCTTTATGTAAAACATGAGAGATAAAATAAAGAATTTATGGTTTGGAAACAATGTAGAGGGAAACAATCGAAAGGGGAGAAGTTAAAAAGACAAGAGAATGTGAATTAAAATGGATTCATTAAAATGAGAAAGGAGAACGCTAGGAAGGGGAGGAGAGGAGGGGCACAATTGAAGGAGATAGGGGGTTGCGTAGGAGTGTAAATATGTAGAAACCCCACCCCTAATTACTTGTGCCATGGAGAGGACAATGTTAAAGATAATTGTTTAAGAAGATTTAGTGGACAAAAGGGGAGAACATGGGTAAATAAAGGCAACAACATTGAAGGTTGCATGTGGGAGTGGGTAGGAAGATGGGGGTTGTGTAGCCCATAATTTGAATGGGTAGATGTAGAGGGGTTGTGTTAGACTACGAGGATGAATTATAAGTCTAACACAATACAAGAAGGGGAAATGAAGGAAAGTTTTGCATACTAAATAGATTAAAAGGTAAATCAAATTAAAACCTACGGAGGGCACATAGATAGATGGTGTGAAGAATATGAAGGTCATGTGGGAGCTTAGAAGAGAGCATATTGGATGAAAAGTAGAGTGGATACACGAACAAGAGAGTGTGGCAACTAGTGTATAGGAAAAAAAAGGTTGCAAGTTTGAGGAGGGCCAAGGCTGGTGGTAGGAAGAGTGATCATATTTAAATATTGGTTCCAATATTAAGGCTAAGATAAATTAAGACATATGAAGTGGCATATCAGTTCAAATACATTTAAGGTTTCTCTAAGAATGGAAATCGAACCAATGTGAGGGGAAGATGAAGAGTTGGATAAAACAAAGGGGCAATGGAGTTGTAAGAGTAATTGTAATGTATGTTTCATGAAATATGAATAAAGTTATTTGCTTTAATTTCAAATTTGAATGTAATATTGTGCAATCTTAAATTGATTGAAATCAACAAATGTAATTGTCAATTTAAGTGACTATGGAGTCTTTTGAAATATGTGTTTTTTAAATTTGGGTGAGAAATAAAAAGAGAGTTTTTTCTTTCTTCATCAAATGGTATCAGAGCTAGAGGTCTTGAGTGTGTGGATAGATCGTCGAATGTGAGGTGGTTCACACTAGGACCTGCGAGTGGAGAGGGAAGGGAGAAGAGGTTCTGAGTGCTAAGAAGATCGTTGAACATGAGGCAACTTATGAAAAGACCCATGGAAAGAGTAAGCGTGATTGAAGAGCTCAAAAGTATCATTGTAGGTGTGAAAATTCTTGAGTGATTGAGAGATGGAAGCACATGGAATTTTTTATGGAAGTGATAGATTATAGTAGATTAAGTGGGTATACTTGTGAGGAAGACAAATTGCAAGTTATGCAACATGAAGAGGTTGTAAGGGTTGAGTTGTAGTGAAGACATGCCATGAGGAAGGCATGAATAGAAGAAGAGGAAGTATTTGGTGAAGGAGGACAATTCACGATGGACACAAGTCCATGAGGGAGAAGAAAGAGGTGCAACATTAGAAGGGCTAACTTTATACATGAAATTCAGTGATGGAGTTTGTTTAAAATTGTTTGTAATCTCGAAGGATGATTCTATCATCCAACTCCACCTTTGTGAACCTATGCTCACAAATTTCCTACCTGATGTGTCTGATGTAGGAGCACTCAGGTGAACATGCAATCAACATTACCAAAAAATTACTTATTTCGGGAGATTGGTAAGGTTTCATGGAAAACATTCTTATAGGTAGAATTTTGACTCTATCCTAGATTTAATGATAATTTTTTTGAAGTCAAACTATTAATGGTTATGGAGAATTGAGAATTTCCCAACTTCAATTGGTAAGTTGGTAAAGTTTTAAAATTCCAAAATTTGTGAGGTTTGAGGTAGAGTGGCTTGGTGGGAAGTTAGATAATGTTGATACGCTCATCTCTGTAAATTTATGGAATATTTTGAGCTCCTGCTAAGATATTATATCAAAACTCAATTTTGTTCTATGCATTCTTTTTATTGTCAACAGGATGATGTTATTGGTATGTTGGCACTGACAATGTTCTTAAGGTTCTTTACATATTATTTTGACTCCCTCCAAATTGATATGGACTTCGTCTTTCATTATCGTGTTTGCTTCACTCATTAAGGAATATTATTATTTATACTAATGGATATATGAAAAACATGAGAGACAAAATAAAGAGTTCATGATTTGAAAACAATTTAGAGGGAAATAACTGAAAGGGTGAAAGTTAAAGAGATAAGAGAATGTGAATTAAAATGGAGTCATTAAAATGAGAAAGGAGAACTCTAGGAAGGGGAGGAGAGGATGGACATAGCTAAAGGGGATAGGGGGTTGCATAGGAGTGCAAATATGCAAAAACACCACCCCTAATTACCCACACCATGGAGTGGACAATGTTAAAGACAAGTGTTGAAGAAGATTTAGCGGCCAGAAGGGGAGAACATGGGTAAATAAAGGAAAAAACATCAAAGGTTGTGTGTGAGAGTAGGTAAAAATATGGGGGTTGCATAGCCCATAATTTGAATAGGAAAATTATGTAGAAGGGTCATGCCAGACCAGGAGGATGAATTATAAAGTTTGAAATAATACAAGAAGAGGCAATGCAGGAAAGTTTTGGATACTAAAAAAATTAAAAGTTAAAGTAGATTAAAACCTATGGAGGGCACATAGAGATATAGTGTGAAGAATATGAAGGTTGCATGGGAGGTTAGAAGAGAGTGGATTGGATGAAAAGTAGAGTGGGTACATGAACAAGAGAGTGTGGCAGCCAATGTATAGGAAAAAAAGGTTGCAAGCTTGAGGAGGGCTGAGGTTGGTGGTAGGAAGAGTGATCATATTAAAATACCAATTCTAGTATGAAGGTTGAGTTGAGTCAAGCCATATGAATTGGCATAGCAGTTCAAATACATTGAAGGTTTCTCTAAGGATGGAAATCAGACCAACATGAGGGGAAGATGAAGAGTTGTATAGAACAAAGGGGCAATGAAGTTGTCTAAGTAATTGTAATGTATGTATCATGAAATCTAAATAAAGTTATTTGTTTTACTTTTAAATTTGAATGTAATATTGTGCAATTTAAATTGATTGAAATTGAAAAATGTAATTGTCGATGTAAGTGACTATGGAGCCTTTTGTAATTTGTATTTTTGAAATTTGGGTGAGAAATTAGAAGAGATTTTTTTTCGTTCTTCATAAATTATGAAACAAGTAGAAGTCATGCATCTAAGCACTATTCAAGATCATTCATAAAAAATAATTCTTAACTAAATACTTTCTAGGTTTTGAGTTTCTTAAATTAAAATTATCAACAATACCGCATCTTTCAAGAACTTTTAGATGTGATAAATGTTTTAGAAACTTAATATAATCCATTTCTCTACTTCAATATATAACAATTCTAGTGAAAATTGTCAAGGAATCAAAATGGGATATATATCGATAAATTTATCTTATTTTATGGGGTTATAAGAATGGTGTGTGAACTCCCATTGGGGAACCCTATACCCACTCACCTTTGGGATAAAATTAATTCTTTCCTTAGAGGTGGATCTCCACAACCTCTATATCTTGTTGCAAGTTTTCCTTGAACCTGAGGACTATTGAGTGGTTATATTGGCCAAATTAGGTCCATGTTGGATGAAAAATGGATAGATCACTACAAATTCAAGATACCTCTTGATTGAGTAACTTAAAAATATAATAAAATTCCTCCTCATCTTATCAAGGTAGGATGTCTACTAGGTGTTGTGCCTATAGCACACATGCTCCATTCGGAATGGGGACCCTCCCTTTTCACCTGTTCCAGTTCGCTTTTCACTCTGCCTCATTTTGCGTGCCCCTATTTTGAATCCTAGGTGATTATGGAGCTCTTGAAAATCATCTCAAGTCAATCACATTTTTCCCCTCCCTCAAAATTTTCTAAGTCAAGGTTTGCACCAACATCCTTGGGATGGTGCGGTTCCGTAGCTGCAGGCCGCCGTGTGTGGAAGTCCCTTATGCCTCTACCATTCTGAATGGTGGACGCTTGGCATCCTCTCGCTCTACGAGACCCACACCCCTATCCACCCTTGTGGTCTTTTCCATTTTGAATGGAAATCACACCACAACCATCTATATGTCAGACTCTGCCAACCTTGACACCATCTGGAAATGACTGATTAACCAACCCAATGACCATCTTACAAGTATTGATTAAGGCATTAAATGATGAAATCCCTATATATACTCTTGCTGACCTGTCATTTTCAATGAAATTATTTTTAAGAGGGGAGTTATAACACCATCCGCAACCACCGTCGTGCCCACACCTCGCGTCCGTTGCCCAACATACTTTCCGCTTGGAGTTCATCAATTTTCACTACAAGATCATTGGGTAAGTTTGTCGTTTCTCGCACCTCCTTTTCTTCTCGCCAAGTGACCATAAGATTTAGTGATTGTCTTTGTTAAAATGTCAAATTTAAGTGAAAGGCCCTCCTCCTCATGAAATCCATGATTTAAAACACCTTGAAACCTTGGCAATGGTGATTTCATGATCCTCAAAACTCGCCAGCCCACCTCTGTTCGACGTTCATATCTGTCGGCCCCAATTCCCTTCTTAGCTACCTGTTCTCAAAATTGCAAGCTATTTCAAAGTCGGCCACTGGCCTTGGCAAGTCCGCCTCTATGGGGTGCCCTACCAACCTAGTCATTAGAGTCTTTGGGCTCCCATCATATTGAGCAAACATCCTTCATAGCTTGCGGATTCGTCAGTGCGGGCTTCTGCATTACTTTTTCCCTTTCGAAAACATTGTTTTGAACGGTTGTCCTCTCGCGTCGTTCTGCTTGTCAGAACCTGACTAAAGGATTAAACAATGAAAAACCTTAAGGCCCAACCGACCGTCCATCGCCACTCTCGGGCCCGACTGTGTGGGTATTCATGTGTCCATTACCGTTTTTCTTCGACCGTTTCAAACAGTTGTTTCGGCCCGCCTTTTCAACCTTCAGATGCCGCACACCCCTTTGTCATTTGAAAGACTAAAAAAAATCAAGAGAATCTTCCGTGTCCATGTGTAGGCCCACCGACGTGGGCTTCCATCCTTTGTAGGTTGTTTTCCTCCCGCCCTTCTGAATGGTTGTTTGGTACTGTCTTCTCGATTATTGGACCTTGCCTCTCAAAATATCATCAAAATGTAAAGTGCTAAAAGGCCAAAAAAATCTTGCGTCTGTGGGTGAAGTCTTGCAGAACACCACATGTGGGACTCTGTCTTTCCTTTTCCATTTTGAATGGCCCCTAACCTGCATCCTCCCACACTGCGGATCTCTCCCCTGCCTTCGCCACTCATGCATTTTAAAATCCACTTGGAAAATGATTCATCCACCTCCACCTCTATCAGGACTTGAACACGGACCTCTGTCTACCCTCAAAAATTTTTCTTCACCATTTGGAATGGTCATCTAATATTGTCCTTTCACGTATCGGTTCCCACTACGAAGAACGTAATCGAGGGATGAACTTGCACAAAATGCCTAAATCTAAGGTTCGCGAGCAAAGTCTTGCGGACCTTCGTTTACGGAACTCTATCACTTCCCCACCCTTTCAAATGAATTTTAGACCTCACCATCTTGTGCTGTAGGGTCCACACATCCATTTTTTGTTGGGTAAAAAAAACCAAATCAAATGAAACAAAGATGAATGGTCATCACCCTTTGTGAGCCCGACGCTACGGGATTCCATCTGCGGGCTGTCGTGCCCTCTTCGTTGTCTTGAAATGGCAAAACTGATGCATCCTTCCACATCCTTTGACTCACGCACCCTGACTTCCTTCACCCTTGTAGATCCCGCATTGTGAAACTTTGTCCAACCAATATCGTTTTCAATGGCAGACTCAAACAATTGCCAGCCCAGGGAAGTCTGCACCCCTAGGCCCGCATCACACAATTTCCCTCGAGCAACATGCAAAGGTAATATTTAAAGGGATTTTATGCATGAACTATTTGATCTAACATTGTTTTGCAAGGTGTTGGCTAGTGTTCCTTGTATTTCATGATTTTATCATTTACTACCTCCTTTGGTTGTAGAATATATGGAACCAACTATTGGAACCTCGGGGGCAGCTACAGAAAAGGATAAAGGAAAGAAATTTACCCCTTAACTCCAAAGAAGAAGAGGATCAAATGAAGTATAAGTTCCAGGGGGAGCCCCTTAACTCCAAAGTCCTCACTGAGTGGAAGGACATCTCAGATACCAACTTGGGACATATCGACCTTGATGAGTTTAAACAAAGGGTGAGGATAAATCCTGACAGAAAATGCCCAAAAAATCAGAGCAAGTGGGTTGGCTAAGGCCGCAGGATTCCCGCCAGCCCTTATCGCCCCCAAACTTGTAATGACCTGCAGAGAGGCATATTAGGAAGATACTAGGACCATTGTTGACATGGATGGAAACATATAGGCTGACTTGTCTGCCAAATCCATTAGGCACACCTTCCACATCCCCACCATCAGTAAAATGGAACATGCTACCATGTAATACGATAAGAAGATGTGGGATGAAGATCCCCTCAAGTGCAAGAAATTAATTAACCAACATTGGCTGAAAGATAAGAGGGGTAGTGCCAACAAAGTTCCCTAGGAATTATATTGCAACAACTTCTTCGAGGATTACCATGATTTGGTGACCCTTGTGAGCAGGGTCATTGGCCTTCCGACTATTGCCTTCTTTCAAGAGTGGATGTTATACTTTATTGAAGAAATCATCCAAGGGAAAACACACTTCTACTAGGAGGGAATGATTAATGACTGCTTACATGAGCAGTTCATGGCCCCATGAAGAAGACATCCAAGTTTTACATGATATCCTATCTTGTATATTTTCTTGCTGACCGTGTTCAGTGTAGGGGTCTATTTGCAGTACCAAACCCTGATCTGCGAACGGAGTTGAAAGTGTATGACAAGTACCCCCAACTTCAATATAGAAATTTCAAGAGGGATTATTGTAGTCAATGATGCCTTCATGGTCCATGTCATCAGATTGTTCGGGGGTAATCCTGAGAGGCGAGTTTCACACAACGCCAATGCTTTTATCCATTAGTTCGGGTTCCTGTTTATACAGTTCCCAAAGTTCACTTACATCCGAACCAAGGGATTCTTAGACAAACCATACAAACTGCCCCGATATCCCAATGATCATATCATATTGCTTGAAGTCTCTAGGTAGCTACAAATATCACATGCCCTTTTGAGTGATAAGCACAGAGCAGGGGTTCCCTATCCTCTTACCCTCAGACAAGGGTAGTATGAACTCCATACTTCCCAATGTGCAAAGAACTCCGACAAAGAGCTGAGTGAGTATAACTTGAAGTTCTATACTGCTAGGCCCCAGATGGATCCTTATGGAAAGATAAGGAAGATGGTGGGAGTAGAATACACCCACTTACATAGTGTCGAGGACTTTTGGGTGAACTACAAAGATGACAAAGAGGTATGTATGTACATGACGGCTTACTTCGTCAAAATGGAAAAGTTATTTTCTGTACCAAAACAAGTAGTGGAAGAAGAAAGTAGCATAATAGACCCAAGATATAATGCTATTGCCAACCTACCATTACCGGAAATAGATTGGAATGAAGAAGAGGTTGATGATCTAGATGCTATCACTAAGCCTATTGAGGCAATGACTAAGCAATGGATTGACATGCAAGTTGCCCAATTAAAGTAGCAGGGTGTAGAACTTACATATGTCGAGCTCGAGCATCCATATAAGGGTGAACCTGATAGTGTTGTTGTTGAGGAAGCCTTGAAAGGAGAGACCTCATCATCTCCCCCCATCACCAGATCAAAGAAAATAAAGGAGACAAGTGAAGAACAACCCAAGTCAAAAGGGTCTCCAATAAGGACTACCGAGGCCAGAGCTTTGAAGAGGTTGAAAAGATCGAGTGGTCTCATGGGAATGCCCACCATACAGGAGGATCCTCTTCATGAGGGAGAAGAAGAACCAAAATTCCCTCCTATTTTATCCACTTCCATGGTCTCCGCTGCTGCTGTTACCACCTCGCTTATCCCACAAGCAACAATTGTCTCTTCTTCACCTGTGGTGGAAATTTTTATACACCTTGCCTCCACCTCTCCTATCCCGCAAGTCATAACTATAGAATCTTACTTGGCCACTACCTCCCCACTTTCCTTGTCCTCCATGTATCCAATGCTATCTCTTCCAACCATCACCATGACAACCACAATGCCTACTCTTACACTCCCAGAGTCCTTTACCAAATATATGCAGAATATGCCATCGAAGCTCTCTGGGAAGTTCACCAACCCAACAGTGCAGGTTGCCATTGCCTAAGAAATAATTGGTCTCCTAGTTCCCCCTTCTCCTATCGAGTCACCCTCAATGGAGGCCACCATCCAAATTTTTGAGGAGATGGAGAAATAACAAAGGGAAGCAACCAAAAGGTTGGAGGAGGAGACTGATGATTATCATGAGCATCCCTTGTTTGAGCACCCAGTAATTAATGAGGTCATCTACGAATTCTCTGAGTCAGATGATGAGTATTCAGGTACAAAGATTATTGAGGATACCTTTGATCTTGATATTAAAGAAGAACTCTCCCGGTAGCTCAAGAAAATTGAATAGAAAGAGGTTGAAAGACAACCAATCATTGAAGTTCGGGTTGTTGGCATGGAGGACACTAAGACTCCAACGAGAGAGAATAATTAAGGGCTCAAAACTGATGAAGAGGTGTCTCTTCATGATGAACAAATAAAAGAGAAGGAAGAGGGTAAGCCTAAAGGAGAGGTGGAAGTAGGGGAAGATGAGGAGCATGAACATGAAGAAGAAAAGGAAGATATCCCCAAGAGGCATGAGGCTACTACATCCCCTGGGAAAGTAATCATGGTTGTGCATGATTTAGATGAATAAGAAGGGGAAAGGTTGGAACAAGACACCTTGGGTGATAAAGAATCACAAATACAACAAACTCAAGAGGAAGAGGAGAGTCATGAATCTCCCAAAAGATAAATTCAAATGCCTGAGTGGCTCGAAAGGTAGTTAGAAAAGAAAACTCCAGCCCCAATGGACCCCAAGGCAAGATTGGAGGCCATCCTAGATCAAGCATAGATTAGTACCAAGAAGAAGAAGAAGAAGAAGAATCCAAATGTAGGATCCCAGCTGACCATGGATGCCTCAGGATCGAGGACCATGGAAATTGCCACCCTGGTAGTGGGTGAGGAAGGGATTAGTTACAACATCTCCACCATCAATTTTGGTATAGCCACGAGGGGGAAAAAGATAGATCACCTCCAAGGATTCATTGCCACCATAGTGCAACAAATGAATACATACAAGACCACGAAAGATGATTTGAAAGCATAGGTGGCTGATTTGACCACATATATCTAGCAATGGTCTTCAATTGATGAGCTCCCCACAACGTCCACAACTACCCCACTGCTGCTCTCAGAAGAGAACATTAATAAGTTAGAGAAAAGGAAGAACTGGACTAAGGCCACAGAGGACTGGTTCCAAAGGGTCCTTTACAATTGAAATATGGGTATTGGGAGTGCTGTTAGAACAACAAACAAATTTCTAGATGTGAAAAAATACCTTAAGACATAAAGAAGACTTGCACGGATTTTCCAGAAATATATGAAATCACACACCCTAAGGTTGAGGCAATCCTCAAATTGCCAAAGAAAATAGTGAAGAAGGAGCTTGCAATGAATGAGAAGGATCTCTGGCTCATTGAGAATTGGAGGTTGGGACTTTAGCACAAGAAAGAGATATTGGAATGAGTGCTTCACGAAATAGAGCAAGATCTGGACTGGGTAAAGGAAATATTGGGGGCATGCGAAGAGTACTTGAAACTAATTTCAGATTATGATATGCCCACCGTTGAGATGGATCTTGAGAAAGTGAGGCCCCATTTCCATAGGAAGATGGAAGAAGGAACAAAGGGCGAGCTTACGATAGATTTCATGAGCTTTACTACTCATGCCTTTGCCTAATCAGAATAGGTGCTGCAAAATACAACCAAGTGTGATGGAGATTGGGAAATGATGACCTGCAGGTCCAAGAACTTGAATTTCCAAGTGCTCCAGTCCGATATCTTGGAATGGGATAAACTTCATCCCTTGGTTAGAAAATTCATGGAGTATGCCACACTGCAAAAGGAAGTCGAAATGCCTATTATAGATGATGAATTTCTCACTACATAGCTATAGCCAAAAAGGAAAAATAAAATCAACTAATAGACAAAAAGGCTACAGTGCTGTCATAAAGGACAAAATAGGCTAGAAGACAAAATGTAATTTTAAATTGTAAAATATTTGGGGATAGGTGAAATGTTAATGTAAGGTGGATACTGGCCACACAATGAGAACAAATCTTGGCCACATGTTTTGATTTTTGAAAACTATAAATAGGGATCTCCTCCTCTCATTTTAAGAGAGTTGAGTTGTTGTAAAGGTATGCTGCAAAAATATCAATAGAAGTTCATTGGCTTTTGGTGGATTCTTGTGTTTATATTGTATGTTACATGGTTCATCTCCCATAGTTAGCTGATTTAGAGAGATTTACTTTGATGTTTAGATTGTTTTAGTTTGCTTTGATAAGAAAGTTAATGTTGTTCAATGGTTGTGTAGTTTTTTGTTGTGTTGATGCCTTTCTTGTCCATACTTTTGGTTGTTTACTGATGGTGGATAACTGTGTAAAGTTACTCTAGGCATAGATTTGAAGCTACTTAAAACTTTTGTCTTTTGTTCATGCATGTTTATGGTGAATGAATGGTAGAATATTTGCAGTCCTTAGAAGCTTGCACAAATTTCATGATACTGTGTACAAATCTGGTTAAGCGAAATTCTATTTTAAGGAAGTTGTCCACAATAGAACCCTCCATGAGCACTATTCATTGCTAGTTGCGGATCCAAGAAAAGCTTCCCTTTCTTGCCTTTAAAAAAAAAAAAAAATAGCCTATGCTAAGGTTCATTGCACATTGTAAAGCCAAATCTCAAGTCAAGATAGGAGTTTAAGATTGTTGTCTGAACCTACAAAAAATTGCACACTAGCTTCCTACTTCAAGAACTTCATCCTAAAACTCAATTTCCTTCCAGCCTAACTTCCGTAAGTCTTTTCTATGATTAACAACAAAATCACATTTAAACCATTGAGATATTCTATGCATGTCATGACTTGACACCCAAGAGACCTTGGGGTAACTTTCAACAACTTGTTGTTGAAGATTTCCTTTCAAGAGAGGTGATGCACCAACGCATTACTTGTGTTGAGAAGTGCATAAAAAACACATCAACACTAGGAATTGATAAAATAATCTGAAAGGCCAAAAATTCAAACCACTTTAATTGGCCCAAATCTTGTCAAGGACTTAAAAATTTATGATTTCTAATTATGCACAATGGAGGTGAATAATTTGGATTTTTTTTTAATTTCACCTAAAAAGTTATTACATATAAAAATTCAAAGCAAAATGTTATCACCTACATTCATTCTATTCAATCTATTGAGTTGCACTAGTTATGCTCCTCTATAATTTTTATAATAATAGGAGGAAACCTGGTTATATTATATTATATAACTATACCAAGTCACGAGAATGTTGTTATCATAATCCAATCACTTATATGTCCTATTGAGTCTTGTATAAGTTAATCTTGAGCATTGGATTGGTTTTAGTTCAATCTTGCATTACCTCCTTATCTCTGCCATTAGATATCCAAGCCTACAATACCACTTGGAAGAAAACATATACGTATTCCTTATTATTAAAATCTTCAAAAAATTTAAAAGTATAAAAAAATAGGAGGTTATCATTTGGTTGTGTTTAGCTTATTTATTTTTACACAATTATCCTTATTCTTCCATGATGGGCCACCATTTCTTCCTGATAGCTTTGGGGTGGATAGGGGGCCCTTGATTTATCTAGCCTTCAATGATGATCATTTAATTCTTACTAGTATCATGAGGTTATATTTAGGGTGTCTATGTAACAATAAAAATTGACACAATCAAGAGCAACCTACTTAATTAGAAATATTTTTTCCTACTAATGATCTCTTGATTCCCAAAGTCCAACTTATTGGCAATTTCTATTCTAATTCTAGGCTACAATTAAAAATTTGAAGCTGCCTAATACTTCCTATTCTAATTTTTAATTATTTTAAACTAGGATAAATATCCTTTCCATTGTGATCTTATGTTAGGACTTCCTCTCCACATCTCTTGCTTCCCTAATTCTCTCTTGCATCTTATATCTTAGAACCCTATTATATAGGACAATGTCTATTGCAAGAAAATATTCAAGTAATTTCATCATGCAAATGAATTGTAAATGTCATAGAAATTCTATGCAAATGGTTAATAATTTATCATCTGCCATACATGAGGTTATGCAATGCAACACATATCATAAGGGTCTACCCTTAACCCTAAAATGGATCACAAAGCGCTAAAATATCCTTAAATACACATGTGTAGTGTCAAAAAATGTACTTTACATTTTCATACTATGTTTGGGTCCCTTAATTAATTGAGCTTAATTAAGCCTCTAATTACCTAAATTTTACATTTACAAGCCTAATTAATTACAATTTTTGAAAGGGAACTTGTGATTTAATTGATGCATATATTATTGTTAACACCAAGAAATGAATAGGTCCTGATAATTTAGGTCAGGACCCATTCGCCCTTGGGCAAATGGGCCCCCTTAAGATCACAATTTAAAATTTTAAACATGTTTTTGGAAACATCTTAAGGTCCTAAATTCAAGATTTAAGTGTTGGCTCGTAATGTTTTATTTTTGATAAATTACAGAATTGTCTATAAAAGCAAGGTCTTTTATCAATTCAAATCCTAGAAATCATATGCAAGCATTCCTAGAGCTAAGATTATTGTCAAAAGTGTTCAAGAGAAGATTTCTAAAGAATTTGTTGCAACATTCAAGATATCAAACATCATGTCAAAGTTGTCAAGCATCATGCATGTTTTTGGAGCTAACATTGTGATGTAGGTTTCAAGCATTCAAGTCATATTTCAAGCATTAATATGACATCATCAATCAAGACATTCATGCAAGATCAAGACCTTAGAGAGATCTACTAAGTTGTAGTCCTTCAAGGGTTTGGTAAGTTGCAACATAACATTTGTTCATTCATCATTCCTTTCATGTTTTATTATTCAATTCAAGGTTTAATTACCAAAACAAGGTTTGACCAAGGCAAACCCCCATTCACCAAAAACAAACAAATTTTCCCTCTTGTGTGTGTTTTGCAAATCTTAGGTTGAAGAAGGATTGAAGATATCTTAAATAGAAAAATTGGAAAAGTTGTCAAAGTTTCAAAGTTGTCAAAGTTGTCATCAAGCCACAAAAACTCATTTTTTAGAATTCATTTATGAACTTCTGAATGTGAAACCTAGAGAATTCGAGAGTGAAGACATATGACCAGAGGACCTAGAAAGTGATTTCAAAAATTCCTACAAAGATCCATTCACCCTTGGGCGAATGAGTCCTAAAGGACACTCAACATCAAGATTTTGATGATAGGTGCAAAAATATTAAACCCTCTCAGAACTGTTTGAAAGTTGTTGGTTCCATTAGATTAAGGTTTAACCTTATGATTTCATGTGTTGCATTGCATTTTTGGGTTTATTTTCTTTTTTTAATCTTTCTCTCAAAAGTGTTGTTTCAACAAATTTTCCCCATCCTAGATCATAAAGAAAACAACAAGATCTCCTTCAAGGTTGACTCACCTAAGGGTTGAAAGTCAACCTTGGATTAAGGGATCTCTTTTTCCTAATGAGATAGTGGGAGATAGGTCCATTATACCCCATTTTTCCCTTTTATTTATAATAAAATTGGTGAACCCCCATTCTATTTTAGCGCACCTATTTTTGACCATTTCATTTTGGTGAACCCAAAAATCTTGCACTATAATTTTTTTGAATTTGGAGTCCATTCAAACCTAGATCTATTATTTGCATTCCTTTGCATTGCATTGCATTGATTTGCATATAATTTAGGGTTTTTAACTTGCATTAGTTTGCATTTCATTTAGGGTTTTAGGTTTGCATTTTACATGCTTTAAAATCTGAATAATTCAAAATTTGCATTAATTTTGCATAGTACTTGCATTTAGTGTATGTTCAATCATTCATATTAAAAAACTGAGTCAAAATTGTATTTAAAAAAGTGTCATATTGTCCATCATTTTTCATTCATTGCACTTGCATTTGGACATCAAATTCTAGAAAAATCAATTACTAAAAGTAAAATTTATAACTTGAAATAGGGAACCCTAGATCTGAACTTCAAACTCAAATCTAAATTTTTGTAACCCCTATGCTAGGACCCATTTGCCCCAGGGTGAATCTATCCTTGTACATGTCTTGTTTCAGACTTCTAGGTAGTGATTCATCTCTGTTTGCATTCTTCTTATCTACTATTTAATCTAGGTTTTACTTTCATAAATTAGAAAAATGTCATTCTTTGTATTAGGTTTAATTGGTATAATTGAGTGCATTGTTTCAAAATTAAAATTGGAATTACAAGACATCATTTTCAAGTTTTTGATAGCATAATCATTAAATTATCTTGTTTAAATTTTGAAAAATTGCTATCTATTTTTACACACTTGTATTGCACTTCATATTTTAGGGTGTTTTATTGCATTTATTTAGAAGCTATTCTCCATTTTGGGTCCACCTAGGTTTGGTGAAACTTGTATTAGCTTCACAACCTAGTGCCCTATTACCAATACTATAATGAGACATAGTTCGAGTCTCAAGCCATCCCACACTTCTACACACACCATGGATCTTGAGTTTTCCAACTCTTTCACCCATAGTGTTTATACTAGTCCACCCACTATGGACCATAGCTTTGATACCTCATTTCTCATGACCACCCTACCCACAACCAATGTGATTGATTTTGAAACAATGGCTGCTAATTTCCCTCAACAAGAAATAAGACAAATAGACGAAGAATTAGAGAAATTGAAAAACTTTGTTAGTTTTGAATACATTGCTAGCATTGCAATTCCTATCATAGATAACGCGAGGAAAATTATTGATAATGAACAAGGAATAGAAATTGTGCGTATCTTACCTCATATCATTAACAACCATGTCCCTACAATGGCTAGTTATGCTCAAACTTTGGGGTATACTCAAAGTCAAGGTGGAAATCCAATTCCTCCTTCCACAACTATGACCTCTATTCTAACATGTATTAATCCAACTATTACAAAAACTAAATAACCTACTAACAATATCAATACCACCTTAGGTATTTCCACTAGGAATCCCTTTAGCTTTGTGCATTGAAATCTCATATCTCCTAATCCATCTCCCCTCACAAAATTACAATTCACTTGTCCTCCAAATACATACACACCTCCACCTTATTCACCTCCATCTCACAACACAAATAATGATCTCATTCTTAACCAATTCTTGCAAAGTGTTTCATCCCTCCAACAAAAAATTGCTACATTGAACCAAAGTCAAATTGGCCAACCTTCACAATATGTCAAAAGAAACCCTTTATCCTTGGAGATATTGAGAACAAAAATTCCACAAGGCAAAGAGATTCCTTGATTTGAGAAATATGATGGAAAAGGAGACCCTAGTAACCATGTCTTTGCATACACAACCTTATGTAGTGACTTCATTTTTGAGGATAAACCCTTGGCTAAATTTTTCCCTAGATCCTTGAAAGACACTACCTTGGAGTGGTTTTTTTTTTTACTGAATAACTCAATTATCTCATTCAATGAACTTGTTGATGCCTTTCTTAACCACTTCCAAGTGAACATGGGTCCCAAGATGACCTTATCTAATTTAATGCATTGTAAACAAAACAAAGATGAAAAGGTAGTTAATTTCATAACACGATACCAATTGCTTTACTCACAAATAAACATTAAGATTCCTGATGTTGACCTTCAAATAATGTTCATTGTGAATTTACATACCAATATTCAAGCTAAACTTGAGATGTTGAAGTTTCCCTCCTTTACACAATCATGCACGACCCTTCGTGACTATCAAAATTTGGTTAGTCATTGTGAAGCAAAAACTCCTAAAAATTCTTAAAAACTTGAAGCTATGCCCCACAACAATTTCCAACCTTTCAAGAAACAAAATAAAGGATTTTTACAAATAAATACACCTCAAACAAATCAATATGTTAACACCCAAGTGGCTTCTATAAAAATGACAAATCCATATCCATTTAGGGAAAGGAATAGACAATTTACCCCTTTGCCTAATACCCTTCACTCCATCATGTTGCAACTTATAATTAAGAACTTAGTTACCTTACCTCCCATTTGAGCCATTGATACAACTAAGCCCGTACCTCCAAACTTCAACTTGAATTCCTTTTACCATTATCACCGACAAAATGGACACAATACAAAACAATGGAATCATCTTAGACATGTTGTGCAAGACCTCATTTATTCTAATCACATCCAAATTGGTAGTGTTAATGATCAAGGAAATAAGTCTATTATCCCATCCAACCAAAATTTGCACATATTTACCAATCCCATGCATAACCATAATGTCTCTTTTGTAAAAGCTAATGATACCAAGAATGATGTGATGAATATTGACAAAATTGAAGATACAAATAATGATAATATAAATTAAAATGAGGAAGACTTGGAACATTTATCAGCTTTATTGATGTTCAACCTCGTAAGGGAAAAACCAAAATGCCTCTTGAAATTGATTTCTCACAAAATGACATAATTAGATGCCCACTCGATGAACCTCTTTACATATCTGACAGAATCAATGACAAGCTTACTAATGGGATATTAATTGATCCCATGTGTGTAGAGAATGTGATCATCAATGAATTCTTATTTGTGCATGAAATTTATCAAGATTCATATGAACAACTCAAAGCATGGATCAAAATGTATAATGGTTTTTCTTGCCCTATGATAGGTTAAATAACTCTTCCTTTACAATTTGGACCAAAAAAAATGAATGTCTCATTCTCCATCATCTCGTCGTTGGACCAATTATCTGTAAAGCTTGGTTACCCATGGCTATGCTCCATGGATGTCATCCCATTGATAGTACATAAATGTTTAAAGTTTTCATTTGGAAATGAGATCTTTACCATGCACCATAGTGTCTTTAATCTAGTGTCTTCCCATGGGAATTTCTCATTGGATTTATTTTGGATCGAACCTATGGAACTTATTAAGCCTCATGATGAAGTATTTTTCAAATCTTATCAAAATTTTAAGGAAAATCGCATAATAGAATTATCCCTTAGTAATATGCCTCAACCCAAGATTGAGCCTCCTATCATTGATGAAATCTTTATTGAACCAAAAGCTCTTCCAAGTAGCCAAGACCAACCCATGAAAAATCCTTCATAAATTTCATATAAAAGATAAAGAGAAAGTGGTTGAACAACCTCCTATGGTTCCTTTCATTCTTCCCTTACAAAAATAAAATAAATCTATGGTTGATAAATCTGCTCCTATACAAGTACAACTTAAAAATCATGCAAAGAGAAATATAAATGCTAAAGAGCATACGAGTAGACATTGTGCTATTGCTCATAGATTAAAATAAGAAACTAAAACAAAATATCAACATAAAATACCAATTGAGACAAAGAATGATGATTCTCCACCTTTTCCACAACAAAAACAACAAGAAAATTCTATGGACATTATCATTAGGCCTCCTATTATGATTAACTTGGATGATGATGATGAGATTTCTAAAATTGATGAGGAAGTGCATAATGAGTGAAATTTATTGTTTTCCTCTTCCATGAGCTTAGATGATAACAATTGTGATGGTTCTCCTATAAAGAGTGACTCACCACACATTGAACCTAGTAATGCTCCTAGTAAATCACTTGTTGTTGTCCCTTTGGCTATTTATCCGCCTTCTGTATATGTTGAACAAGATTGGGATGTGGATGACCTACTATAGGTTGACTCGCATGTGCCATACTAGTCTTCTCTTTGTGTTCTTTGTGATTGCATGTGCGTAATGTGATCCCCTGTATTGTGCTGCTTGGTGTGTCTTTATATGTTCGTGATCCTACTTTGAATGACCCTTGTCACTTTATTGGTGAAAGGATACAAAGGAAGTGAATTTTTTGTGACATTCTTCTCTTTGTATCTACATTCTTCTATATGTCGTAAACATTTCTCTTGTGTTTTCCTTTTGGGGATGATGCAAGGTGTCGAGACATTCAAGTCTCTTCCATGTTGACCCAAAAGTTTTCCCTTGTTTCTCTCTCTATGTGTCATTCTTCCTTTCTACTCATTGTTCCATGAGTCATTTAGGGAATGATGATAGTTCCAAGCTTGATTATATCACTTCAACAACAACAAATGCTGACACCAGACCCATGGATCCCTTATGTGTTATCTTAGGATTGTATATGGGGGAAACCCTCCTTTATATGATGTAGCTCCATCTCAGAAATATATGTTTACATAGGGCTTTCCGAATAAAGCTCTCATGTATTGGCATTTATTATATTCTACTTTAAAGTAATTGCTCACAACATTGTTTAAAAATTTCTTTAAAGTTGGGGAATACGCGTCCTTGCTCATTTTTTGCTTCAAAGTGTGGTCTTCTTACTTCACATGATGTGTCTTCTTTGTGGTTTCATTGGGTTTGATGTCCTTCAAGGTTGCAAACTATCTGAGCATATGACATTTCTCTTAATGGTGATGCTATAGATGGCATTCCCTAAGTTGTGAATCTTTTATCCTTGACTAGTCCTCTCTTGGAGACATTAGGCACGATGTCCCCTAAGGTGAGACCTTTCATGAACTAAGAAAGACCCCTTTGAATATTTTATTGCATGTATCAAGGCCACCAAGCATAATAGAACTTTCTTGCCAGTGGAGCCTTTTTCTAGCCTTATGACCATTTTGTGTGGTGCCTTATCAAAGTTATCAGGAGGTATAAATTTTATATGGTTAGTACAATGGGAGCCTAGACTTGGCATGAATTCCCATTAGCCACTTTTTGGGGCTCACCTAGTGGAAAAAAAAAATTCACTAGCCCACGTGAGCACATTTTGTTTTCATGATGGACAATAGGTTTCCACTTGTGTGTTTTTGGACAAAAAAACTAAGGCTTGATCCATACTAGATGGACAAATAGTCAAGGCTTGATACACCCTTTCTCTTTCTCTACTATAATTTTGACATTGTATGCTTGTGTATTTTTTCTTGTTGCTGCATATTTAACACAAGTATGTGTATCTTTGTGCCTTTGTTGGTTTTCCGTGAGATCTTAGATATTGGGGGCTTGATCATCCTCCTTGACCTATGTCATCTTACCTTTCCAACATATGTACGGTTGGACCTCTCTTAACGCTTGTTTGACTACTTTAGTGTGAGTTTGAGCAAGGGCTCATCTTTTCACTAAAGTGGGGGCTAAATTTAGTGTCCAAAAATGTACTCCTTTACATTTTCACACTATATTTGGGTTCCTTAATTAGTTGAGCTTAATTAAGCCTCTAATTGCCTAAATTTTGCATTTACAAGCTTAATTAATTACAATTTTTGAAAGGGGAGTTGTGATTTAATTAATACATATATTATTATAACACCAATAAATGAATAGGTCCTAATAATTTAGGTCAAGACCCATTCACCCTTGGGTGAATGGGTCCCCCTTAAGATCACAATTTCAAATTTTAAACATGTTTTTAGCGGCATCTTAAGGTCCTAAATTCAAGATTTAAGTGTTAGCATGTAATGTTTAATTTTTGAGAAATTAGAGAATTATCTATAAAAGCAAGGTCTTTTATTAGTTCAAATTGTAGAAATCACATGTAAGCATTCCTAGAGCTAAGATTATTGTCAAAGGGGTTCAAGAGCAGATTCCTCAAGCATTTGTTGTAACAATGAAGATCTCAAGCATCATGCATATTTTTGGAGCTAACAATCTGATGTAGGTTTCAAGAATTCAAGTCATATTTCAAGCATTAAGATCACATCATAAATCAAGCCATTCATGAAAGATCAAGACCTTGGAGAGATCTACTAATTTGCAATCCTTCAAGGGTTTCAAATCAAGGGTTTGGTGAGTTGCAACATAAAAAATTTTCACTCATCATTCGTTTCATGTTTCATTATTTCAATTCAAGACTTAATTACCAAAACGGGGTTTGACCAAGGAAAACCCCCATTCACCAAAAACAAACAATCTTCCCCTCTTGTGTGTGTTTTGTGGATCTTAGGTTGAAGAAGGATTGAAGATCTCTTAAAGAGAAAAATTGGAAAAGTTGTCATCAAGCCACAAAAAATCATTTTTAGAATTTATTTCCAAACTTTCGACTGTGAAATCTAAAGAATTTGAGAGTGCGAAAATAGGACTAGAGGAACTAGAAAGTGATTTCAGAAAGCCCTACAAAGACCCATTCACCCTTGGGCGAATGAGTCCTAGAGGACACTTGGAAAAAGCATTTTGATGATAGGTGAAAAAATATTAAACCCTCTCAGATTTATCTAAAAGCCATTGGTTCAATTAGATTAAAGTTTAATCTTTTTATTTCATGTGTTGCATTGCATTTTTGGGTTTATTTTCTATTTTTAATCTTTCTCCCAAAAGTGCTATTTCAACAGATCTGCCCCATCCTAGATCATAAGGAAAATAACAAGATCTCCTTCAAGGTTGACTCACATAAGGGTTGAAATTCAACCTTGGATTAAGGGATCTCCTTTTACTAATGAGATAGTGGGAGATAGGTGCATTATACCCCATTTTTTCCCTTTCTATTTATAGTAAAATTGGTGAACCCCCATTCTATATTAATGCACCTATTTTTCACCATTTCAACATCTATATATGTGTAAATAATCCATCAAAGAATATAATATCATAAATGAAGAGGGAATCATGTAAGAATAGGTTAACTAAGAGTTATTACTAAAAAAATTAAGAGGCATAAAGAGGCTTTATAAGCAAAATAAAATTTAGAGATAAGATATAGATGGAAGAGAATACACGAGAATAAGGGATAATAAAAGAAATAGATAGAATGATAGGGTACAAAACAATGATAGTAGATATATGAAACAAGTGGATGAAAGGATGCTATGTAATAAACTAAGAGGAATGTACAAAATAAATTAGATATGCTAGTGAAACAAATATTTACGATCCTATCTTGCATATATTGGTATATGAATGTGTGTATTTAATTTATTATTATTATCTATATATAAAATTCTCTTCTCTAATTGCACCACACTAAATTACAACATTAAACACATTACAATATAATCTTTTATCTAGGTTTTTATTTTATTATTTAATTCTATCGTTAGGAATTTGATTTTTGGTGTTTAGAGAGGATGCATATAAATAGATGGAAAATCTATAGTAATTTTTTTATGAGATTAAGAATATTATGAAAAAAATTATATGATGAGAATAGATATCAAGAAATGGTGTGGTAGCACATAGTAAGACCTAGCCCTTGGGAAGATAGCCACGTATGGGATAGTGCAGGAATAGATTGATCCTAAATATATATGATTGATTATTGAGAAATAAGGTGAAACTATTACACTAAAATCTCTTAAAAGTGTATATAAATATGAATTACAATTATTTATCCAAGGATTACCATATAATGATTATGTGATAGCATAAAATCAGTAATAAGAATAAAATCATCAAACCACATGAACATAGTATCTATGTAGAGAAACCATTTCAAGAAAAAATACATATTAGGAAGATTAAAAGTATGTATTAATATCCAACAAAGAGATACATCTAATACACTAACACTCTCTTCACTTTCATAGTAATCAGGTAGCCCCTATGTACCTATAAAATAAACTTATGAAACTACTGTCTCATGCCTCCAAATTATAGAAAATGTGAGAGGAATACTGACAAGAATTTGTTAGGTCTTGTACTCTAATCATTTAGTTATTATGTTAACAAGGGTAGTGTCCAATGCTATTTTTAAAAGGTTTCCAAAAATATAATAATTTATGCTTAAAGGAAATGCTTATGCTAAAAAGAGATAGTAACATTGAAAATTTTCATTCTATAAAAGCATGGAAAATTTCTAAAAGATACAAGTTATGAATCATCTAATTATGAAAGCATGGGAAATTGCTGAAACAAATATTATAAATTGAAGATTAATATTCTAAAATAACAAATTTTCTATCTAAAATTTGGAAATGAAATCCACATGTTTTGATTCTTTGGGCAATATTTGAATTTCAAAGCTAAGCTAGATGACAAAACGAAACAAAAAGTAAGCTTTGTAATTAGAAAATTCATGATACACAAACAAAATTACACATGAACATGACTACAATATTAACAAGATGAACACGTCAAAAGAAAGGATACTGATAATATAAACATGTAACACACTAATACTACAATATAAACTTTAACATGACACAATTATGAACACATGAATTTAATGCAAAATGGACTACTTATCTTTACTTTTATGCTTTAATTCCTCTCATGAGTGGCTAGATCAATAGAAGGCTATATCTTCTATGTAATTACTAGTAACAAGCAACACGACTCCTTGAAAAATATTCACAAATTTTTGTAGAAAAAATGATATTCTAGATCACTTAAAATTTCAATATAAAAATAAAGATTGATTGATGTATTTTTTGAATAACATTAAGTATATATAAGCTGTAACTTATTTCCTACATTGAATACATCTTGGAGACATTCCAGATATATTTAAAATTCTATGACATAGCAATTGTATTATCTAAAAAGAATAGTTTAACTTCTCAAAATAATTATTACATGATGAGGAGTTTTATTTTCTAGTTTCAAGAGATTGATGGCATTCAAAACTTTTAAGAAAGTAAGAGGCATGATCCTTTGGAATTCTTACTTCAATGATCTAGTCTATGATAGTTCTATAGATGCTCCAAAAAATTTGGAACTCCATAGAAGTGGTATCTTCAAAATTCCTTCAAGCCTAGTACATGTCCTACCTTTTTCACACTTTAACTTTTAACACCCAATTATTAACATTATAATCATCATAATCATAAGAAAAAAATAAGTATAAATACATTAATATTTAATTAAAACTATATCAAAATTATTACAAAATCTCAATAAATTAAGTATGATAAGATTATTTAGATTGACACTATACTTGGTTTTGAAGGATGGCATTGCAGACTAGTTGGTGAGTGCGTGGATTGTAGTAGGTTGCAGCTTGCATGACTAGATTTTCCTCTTTCCATGGTGGTGTGGCTGTGTGCGACGGTGTTTGGGTTCCTTTTGCTGCATGGGCGCGTTTTAATCGCTTTGGGGAGGTTTGTTTTCTGTGAAAGACATGGTTTGTTGTTGGTGTTTGGGTGTAAGTGTTGGTTGTTGGGGGTTTGTGTGAGTTGGATGTGGTGTTGTTGGGTGGTGGTGTTGGAGTGCTTGATCAATTTTGGTTGTTGCTAATAGAACTAGGTGTGGGTTTAGGTGCTTTAAATAATTTTTCATTTGTTGAGATGGCTTCGAGGGTGGATGCATCCTTGTTAGGTCATGATAAAGCAATCAACTTCTTAAGTGAAACTTTACATGATGGGGCAGATTCTAAGATTGGAGGTCGTCAGGTTTTGAAAACTAGTGGTTGTTTGGAGTGGAGTCTAACTCATCCAGTCTTGGTTATTCAATCGGATTTGATAGCTGAGGATGTTATTTATTTGAGTAGCTATGTCCTGATCTCCAAATTTATGGGTGTTTGAGTCTCCCTACCATTTTTGGAGTCATGGGCGCATATAACTTGGAATATTGAAGGGGATATGGAGGTTATGCAGGCGGTTAATAATTATTTTTTGGTGGTGTTCTCATGCTTGGTGGATCGGGACAAGACCTTTGAAGGAGGCCCTTATTTCTATAATTAGGTGGGTTTGTTTATTAAACCTTGGCACACAGGGTTTAATCCAGTTGAGGAACTATCGTTGAAGATTCATGTGTGGGTGAGATTCCCTTGGATTCCCCAAGAGTTTTGGAGGAATGATGTTATGCATATAATTAGGGTTCTTCTAGGAAAACAGGTGGGTCCTTCACAAAAAACATTGGATAAAAAGGTAATCTCATGTGCTTGCATTTGTGTGGAAATTGACATGAATAATCCATTACTAGATTCATTGGAGATTTAGGCTGGGTCCACTTCTTGGATTCAATAACTGGATTATGAAGCTCTTCCCTTTCGCTATTGAATCTATCATGATTATAGTCATATACAGAGGAAATGTACCAAACTCAACTCTTCTAGGGGTTTGTGGGTGTCAAATCTTCCATGATGTTGTCTCACCCTCCTCCTCCAAAGGATAAAGGGAAGGCAACTATGTCCGGGGGAGAACTTGATAAGGGCAGGGGTTTGAAGAGAACTTTGAAGGACATATAGATAGATGTTTCTTTTAATTGTTTTGAGGCTTTGGAGGATTTGGATCAGTTCGGTGAGTTTCCTGATATGCTGCATGCAGGGTCAGATAAAGGGGGAATGGACTAGATAGATCATCTTGGTAGCCCCAATATTGTGAGGGAAGATCACATGGATTCTCAAATGGATATAAACTAGTCTCTATTGTGCCTCGGTGAGGTCACTTTTTTGTTGGACAAGGAGATGGGAGATGGATTGGCCTTGACTTTGCATGATCCATTACCAGAGGTTGCAGCTTTGGTTCCTAGTAAGAGTAGAAAGGTTGTGCCTACTTTAAGTTTGCAACAAAAAAACCTTAAAAAGGGAAGCTCAAAGAAGGCTTCAAAGGTAAGTAGGAAGAAAGATTAGGACAAAATTAAAGTCATGGGGGAGAATTTGGTGGAGTCAAGTTCAGTCAGGACCATTGCCTCCCACTTATCTAACCTTCAACAATGATTGTCTTGTCATGGAATGCGAGGGGATTGAATAGCTCCCCTAGACAAAAGGTTGCTCAGGATTTGATTAAGTTACATTCTCTGGATGTTGTATTCATTCAGGAGACTAAGTCATCTATGGATGGGATCATGAATGTGGAATCCAAGGTTTGGGGAGGGGTCAATGTCAGTGTATTGGGGTGCATGGTAGATCTGGAGGGATTGCTTGTCTCTGGGACCTGTGCAAGATTTCTCTTATTTGGTGGATAGCTAGTAGAAATTATTTATCCATGGTTACTTCAAGATTTGTGTTTGGAAAATTAGTCTTGCTTACTAATGTGCATGCTCCACCAGAGCTTCCTAGTAAGTCTCAACTTTGGGCCATATTGTCATTTCATGCCCCCCTTTGATGACCCATCATTGATATATGTTTTGAGTGATTTTCCATGGGTCATCTTACATGTGTTTCCATTGAAGTGTTCAAAATTTGACTAAGTCCTAGATTTTGGGGTTTCAGCCTGTCACTTACCTGCTTACTTGCATTTTTCTCCATCACTTCTTCTCTTCCTTCCCTTACCTCTAAGTGTTTTGGGTTTCGGCCTTCGGCCTTACCCTTTATCCCTTACCATTCCATCTCCTCTTCCATTTCTAATTTTCTTCGAGCAACCTTCGAGTCTCGACCTTCACACTTACATCTTACCTTTTACCTTCTTTACTTCGCAAGGTGTAAGCCTTTGGTCCAACCTCTGAACTCTGACGGTCTGAGGTCTGACCTTTGAAGTCACTTTCTTTTCACCCTTCTCCTTCCATCTCTTCTTCCCATCAATGTCTTGATCCAAGAAGACTAAGTGTTGAATGCTTTAGGCTTCAAGCTTCAGGGGTATGGCTTCCTCCTTATCTTCAACTTTCAGAGGTAAGCCTTCCCTCTTACCCCTGATCTTTCCTTTCTCTTCATGGTTTTACTTCTTTTTTTCTTCCTTGCATGTGGTAAGCCGACGCCTAAACGTCGACACCAGTGAGTTTGATGAACACATTAAGCATAAGGTATCCTCGAGGCTCGATCTCCAAGGGCTCCTTGTTGAAGAGAAAGATACATAACAGAGTGAGATGAAATGTAGTCCCTTCAACATTTTGATGGAGTTGTATTGAGGAGACAATACATTATCAGAGTGAGTTGTTTTGCAGTCCCTTAAACATTCTAACAAAATGCAAGATCTCTTCATCGGAGGGAATGATGAATATCGATGGGACCTTGATGCTTGTCCCTTTGACATTTTGACAAGCACATTTTTGGGGGTGTGGACCATTTTTTTTCACATGCATGTAGAAGGTTCTTTTCGGGCTTGATGCCTCGATGTTCCATAAAATGACACATTTTTTATTCAATGGCACCATTAATGTGCATCTACCTCTCAGCTACCAGGCACAATTTTTAGGGTTCGAGGATGACTTTGATGCATTTCCATGACTTCTCCTAGAAGATTTGTGGGTTCCATGCCCATTCATTGGTGTTTCTCATCCTTTTTGACCATTCCCATACCTATTTCATAGATTTCATGGAGGATCTTCATGGATTTTTTTGCAAATATTCATGACAGGGGGATGGTGTGCTAGTTTTTCTCTCTCTAGGCTGTTCTTGGCATGATTTTCACAGTGCCTTAGGTATGGGAACCCATGCTCATTCACTGTCTCTTATTGACTTTACATTTTGAACCATGCCCTAGTCACCTTTTTTATGGGATAACTCAGATCTTTCACGCTCATACTTCATTGCTAACCCTAGCTCGTTAGGGTTATTTATTGTTCATCTCAGTTATGCCTAAACTATAAAGACAACACTTGTATATTTTTAGGGGTTCTTCCTTTGGCTTCTCTAGGGTTTTCTAATGCTCCTACAATTTGGCAAGATCTATTTGGAGGAAAACATCCAATCATTGGCAAGCATGATTCTCCTTCTCTTGATGCCTCCCCTAGTTGTGATGAAGCTACTTTACAAAACCTAACCATGGAATGCGATGAGCATATTGTTTATTACTCCCCTAAAAGCTCTCCCACTAGGGTAGATATTAAGGCACACGAGAATAAGAGCTTAACAAACAACAATGAAATAATGGAAAATGATGATAATCACATTTATCCTCCTCATGATATCTCTCCTAGTTGTGAATAAGAAATAAATAAGAGTCACGAGAATCCTATTTGTCTCTCTCCCCCCAGGGAAAACATTATGGACAAGAGAATGCCATCATTGATAAACAAGACAATACAACCATTGATAACTACTTTACTTGTGATGAAGTCATTTTAGAAGAGCCAACCTTTGAATGTCATGAACATCTAGCTTGTAGTTCTCCTAAAAAATCTCCTAAGGAGGATATTATTGTGCAAGAAAATGACAAAAATTTGGCTCCCTTAGATAATAATAAAAAGGTGATTCTAGATTACCCTTTATTAGAAATACATCAAACCAAGGATGTCAAGGTTATGAATACACAAGTGTCCATTAGATCCCCCTCGATTAATGGACCTCCTACATACCGTATGGGACATCCTTTGAATCCTTTAATTCTTTAATGTGGCAACAAAAAAATTACACCTTTTCTTCGCTTAATTTGGGAATAACTAATGACAAATTAGACTTAATATTGCCTTGATCTAGTGTTGTGATGTGCTTTATACATCCACATTAGGTTTTGGGCCCTTTTAAAGCTAAATAAACTTAACCTTTCTTTAACTTAGTGTTGTAAAGTGTATTTATTGACACCTTCACTTTAAATTTAAGAGGCTTGTAAATTAAGTGGGCCTAATCTATTGTTCTAATGTGTTCTACACATTCACATTGGATTTAGGGCCCTTTTTAGCTAAATAGACCCATTATTGCCTTAATTTAGTGTTGTAAAGTGTATTTATTTACTCTTTCACATTGGATTTTGGTCCCTATTGCATTTATGACCTTTATATCATCATTAATAGGCCCCCAAGACCCTATATTATGCATCCCAAGGCATATTTCAATAAAAAACCCGATAATATCAACATATAAACTTAGCTTACACACTCCCCGACACTTTAGAAATCAAAATAGGCCTTATGGGACCCATTCAAAACTTTGGGAGAATGAGTCCCATCCAAGTGGTACCCATTCACCTAGCTTGGTGAATGAGTCCCATTTGGCCTATTTTCAAGGTTTTGAGGAGAAAAATTGGGTTTTAAGTTCAAATTTTATGTATGTTAGCCTTTGGGATCTAAAACCTAAGCTATTAGATGGATTGCCTATATAAATAAGCTTTTAAATCATTATTTCATCAAGCATACATGTTATCAATTCAAGCAAACAAGAGTCAAGCATTTCAAGACTTCACAAGAGCATCAAGGGAGCATTCAAGATCATTTTTAAGGCATTCAAGGGAAAAATTCTTTATCAATTGTTGTAGGAATTCAAGATCCATCACCATCTAAAAGTTATCAAGCATAAAACATGTTATTGAGATAGTGTTGTGATGTAGCATTGAAGATCCAAGATCAAGCATTGTTCTACTCCTATTGTCAAGATCAAGATCTACATCCTTCATGGCCATTTCATATTGAGTTGCAAATTTATAAGACATCATTTACAAGGAATAATTCAAGGTATCATTATCCATTATTCATGTTTCATACCTTCATTTCATTGTCTCATCATTTGGTTTAATTACCTACAAGGGGTTTGACCAATGCAAACCCCTATTCCCTAACAATCAACACTTTCTCTCTCTCTCTCTCTCTCTCTCTTTGTCTGTCTCTTTGTCTGTCTCTTTGTCTATCTCTGTCTCTCTCTATCTTTGTGTAATTGTAACTATAGGTGCTTTGAAAACTTGAAGGGTCATTGAAGATTAGGTTAAAATATTGGAGAAAGTTGTTGGAGTTGTCTCCCCATTTTCAAGGTTGTAATCTCCACTAAAAAGTCACGTACAACCTCGAAATCAGGGTTTCAGATGCAAAAACAAGGAGGAACAGAAAGAGAAGAAATTGAAGAAAAAATTTAGATTTTAAAGCTCCAAAATAACCTAACTAGACTCATTCACCACTTCTGGTGAATGAGTCCCAGTTTAGGTCAATTTAGAGATTTCTACAGTTTCGTATACCCTTTTTCGAGAAACCTGTTCCTGTACAGAAACCCAAATCTAGGACTGATTTGTCTAAATTTGTGAATGAGTCCTAGTAGGCCTAAATTTTAGGGTTTTTAAAACTTCCAATCTTCATTCAAGCCTCTACAAGTTTCCAGGTGCACACTTTTGATTTTACAGCTTTCAGTTCTGATTTATATGCATTTCTAGACCATTCATTCAAGTTTCATGTATCACTAGGATTTGTCATTAGATCTTGCATTTCATTTGTCTTTCCAAGTTCTTACTTGGTGGTGAACCCCTAATTAAAATCTAAAAACACCATAGGATACCCTATTGTTAGATATCTTTCTTTTTTCTTCATTGGATTGAGATCTCTAAGGTGTCCTCGAGTGTGCCAAGTGTGAAATAAGAACCCTATCCTTGTGATCCATTCCTTAAAGGTGGGGAGTACTATTTCGATGCTATAGTTGGATTAGGGTAGTGATATGGTTTCCATGTGCTTGGTTAGACCAACACATTTTCACTTAGTTTAGAAGAGGAAGCTGACCTTCCTCAAAGATTCAACCTCATTTGTGCCAGGTCTTGGACCTCGAGGTTGTTTCCATTGTGTCATTAGAAAACTAAACTCTTGTTCAGTAGGGTGCAATTTTATGTGACAATATGCCCATATCAGGTTTGTGCGCTCCTTAGGTCCTTTTATTCTTTGGATTCTTGTGGGTGATTTTAATGATATTATCATTCTAGAGGAAAAAAGGGGAGGGGTGGGTAGACTTGAGCCCTCATATATGATTTTTAGAGAAAATATTGATTTTCTTAGTTTGATTGGTGTAAGGTCGAGTAATGTTTTGTTCACATAGACCAATAGAAAATTTGGGGAGGGCTTTATTTCAAATATATTAGATAGATTTATAGTTTTTAGCTTATGGATTGGAAACAATTAGCTTTCTAGTTCAAAAAAGTTGGATTGGAAGTGGTCAGACCATTGGCCTATCAAATTTTGTGTGAGTGGGAGGAACTATGTTGAGAACCCAAATTTTAAATTCTAGCTTATGTGGTTATGTGAGCCTTCTTTTTGGGATCTCATGAAGGAGTGGTAGAGGAGGGGTTTGCCTACATTTGGTACTACTATGTTTACCTTTGTTAAAAGACTCTAGTTTATAAAATTCTAGGTCAAGAAGTGGAGAAAGAAAAGTTTCAGTGATATTTCCATATCGAAGTTGTGAGCCTAGCAATGTTTGGACTCCATCACTAGGAAAAATAGGGATCTTGGGATGTCCTTTCATTCTCTTAGAGAAGAAGAGTATTCCAAGAAAGAGTATGAAGAATGGGAGTTGAGGGAATATATTTTTTGGAAATAGAAGGCTAGGATTGATTGGCTATAGGAAGGTGATAGGAATACCACTTTCTTCTTCAATTCAGCTAAAGCCAAAAGACGTGGTGAATTTTTATCTTCTTTGGTGTCCTTCTAGGGAAAAAAATTATCCTCCTTCAACGATATTTTGTAGGAAGCTACTCAGTTTTATTCCTCTATATTCAAGGAGGATTCACCTGTGGTGAATGTGGAGGAAAATCTTATTCTGAATTGTATTCCCTCAATTATTTCCCATGAGGGAAATGTGATGTTTCTTACATCCATTCTACTGGAGGAGGTGGAAGAGATTATTTTTAAAATTAAAAAAGGAAAGGCCCTTGAGACAGATGGTTTTTGAAGAGTTTTTTTAGGAGTATTTGGAGATTATCAAATTAGATCTTCTGGCTGTGGTGTAGGAATCACAATGTAGCAAGTAGATGCTGAGAGAAATGAATTCTACCTTCTTGGAGCTTATCCCTAAGAGGGAGGATCTAATTCTCTTGGTCATTTCAAACCAATTTCCCTATGTAAAGTGGTTTACAAGATTATTTCTAAATTATTAGTGAAGCGGCTTAAGCCTTGACTTAGGAAGATCATCTCAGAGGAGCAAGGAGGATTCATTTTGAGGAGGAAAATACTTAATGGTGTGGTTATTGTTGTTGAAGCTATCCATTATATGAAGAGGTCCAATGATAAAACTATGTTCATCAAGCTAGTTATGGCCAAAGCTTATGATAGGGTTAAATGTGGCTTTCTTTGTAAGAGGCTTTCTACCTTTGGTTTTGGGGAAGGATGTATTGAATGGGTGATGAGTTGTATTGTGTTGCCTTCCTATTCAATTTTGATTAATGGGGAGACCTCTTCTCTTTTTGGTGCTTTTAGGGGTCTTAGATAGGGTGACCCCATATCTCCTTATCTGTTTATTATTATGGCAGAGGGCCTGGGAAGAATCTTGAAATCCCATGTGAGGCAAGGACTTATTCATGGTTTAAATTGGGGAAATGGGTTGCCCCCGAATCCCACTTACAGATTATGGATGATATGAATTTGATGGGTGCTACCATAATTTTTGAAGCAACCAATATCAGACATCCTCTGGATATCTATTTGGTAGCTTCATGTCAAAAAATCAATGAAGACAAGTATTTTATTTTCTTCTTTAATACTTTATTGTGTATTTATGAAAGAATTGTGTGTATCTTAAGATTTCAGACTGGTACTCTCCCTTTTGTGTACTTGGGTATCCCTCTCTTTATTGGTCCCTTACCTAGAGAGACTTGGAAGTAATTATTGGATAAATTTTGGGAGCATATTAGTCACTAGATGTATAGATGGTTGTCCTCTATTGGGAGGGTCTTGCTCTTAAAATCTATGGTCAAAGCTCTCCCAAATTATAAATGTATGGTTTAGATTGCTCCTGTTTGTTTTATTAAGGATTTGGATGCATTGTCTAGGAAATTCCTTTGGCCTAGTAATATTTCTTCTTCAAAGTGGATTTTGGTGAATTGGGAGAATGTTTGCAGACTAAAGTAGTTTGGTGATGTTGGTTTGCAACAAGCTATCCTCACTGGATAGGCTTTGGCGGCGAAGTTGTATTGGATATGTCGCACTAACTAGGACCAAGCTTGGGCCAAGATCCTATCTTCAAAATATTTGTAGGGGATAGAGGGGAAAGATATGCCTAGGATCTCTTTGGAAGGTAAGGGATCTATGATTTGGAACACTCTCAAGAGGGGAGATAGTCTTGTGAAACAAGTATTGTTCTAGATTTTTAACAAAGGGTTTGAGGCTCTATTTTGGTTTGAATCTTGGGATGGTCACCCCATAATCATGACCACCTATCCGCATCTTCAAAATATGTTATTCTTTTGTTGAGGCGAGTTGGACTCTAGTGGATGAATTTAAAGTTAAGAATCTTAGCTAGGTGGAAGTTAGCAGGTAGAAGGATGTTCGTGATTGGCTCCCTAGGGGATCGGAGGAGGATCAAGACAAATTATCTTGGATTTTGGCTAGTAGGTCTTAAAGAACCTTGTAGGTAGATTATATCTTGGCTTGGGGTCCAAACTTCAAAGGATTTTTCTTAGTGGACGTTGGGTATCAAGTTATGGATAGATGGAAGTATGATGGGGAGGAAGTTCCTTGGTGGAAGCATGTGTGCAACAAGTTTGTATGGCCTAAATGAAATTTTTTCCTTTGGCTTGTGGCTCATAATAGGTGCCTCACTTGGCATAATCTCTAAAAGAGAGGCTTTTAGGGGCCTTCCAAGTGTGTTATGTGTGAGAGTAGTGTGGAAACTACGATGCACTTGTTGCTTCAATGTAAGTACTCCAAGATAATTTGGAATTGTTGGTGGGAGATTTGGAGGAAGTTGTGTGTCCATGCTTCATCCTTTGTTGAGTTTTGAAGGACTTTGGGGAGGTCTCCTTTGAAGAAATTTTGTCTCTAGGTGGCTTGGGGTACAAGTCCTTGTATTCTATAATAGATTTGGTTTTGAGAGGAATCATAGGGTCTTTCATGGAGTGAGTTTGTCTTCTCATTAGGTTTGGCAATGGGCTCATAACATGATTCAAGAAATCATTTAGGCTAGGTGTGAGGTGGATATCCCTTTGGAGGTTGTGGAGGTGGGGGTGTTGCATGGATTGGGTTTAGTCGATAGAGGTTCATGCAAGCTGTATTCCATTGGCCGATGATATTACACTACAAAGATTTAGCATGATGGTAGATGACATCTACCTCCTGTGGATGTCTTGAAGATTAATACTGACAGTTCTACCAAGGGAAATCTTGGGTATGCTAGTGTTGGTGGTGTTGGAAGGCACAGTGAGGGGGTTCCTATCTTTATCTTTTCCAAGTTTCAGGGGCACCAAAGTAATAACTTTATGGAGGCTTTGAATATCCTTTTTTCTTTGGAAAAGGGTTGTGAGTTGGGGTGGGGCAAGATCATTTGTGAATCTAATTCATAGTTTGTGGTGGCTATGTTGAATAAGGGCTCCTTGGACATGGAAAATTGGATGTTGGATTATGTTGTTCACTAGATACACTAGATTAGTTCCTCCTTGGATTTGGTGTCTTTTGTCCATATCCCTAGTGAATGGAACAAGGTTGTAGATTGTTTGGTGAAATGGGCTTAAAAGTTTAGGGATACTTGGAAGATTGATGATTGGGAGAAACTTCCCTTTGATTATATCCTAAGGTTGAAGTTGTTGCTTTAGGAGGATATTCAAGGATTTTAGGTTGTGCTTGGGGTGTGTGGTTTGGGCTCCTAGAGAGGCTATTCTGTACTCCACAGGTTTTCCTAGTGGTCCCTAGTGTAGGGGCATGCATTGATTGTATTGTATTTCTTCTTGATTGAATAAATTTTACCCCTCTTTTATTAAAAAATAGTATGATAAAGGTAGATGGGGAAATAAAATGGTTAAAGGAAATGGTAAATTCAACTCTAATTAAGGGATGCTTATTTTTACCTATCAAATACCACAAATGGTTTCCAAAAATAATTTACCATCAAGCCATGGTAAAGTGAAAAAATCTCACATCCAAAATGAAGAGGCTCTTTAAAGATTAGTAAATGTAACTCCTAATGAGCCATGGATAGAAAAAATAATATCCATGCTAATACTAGATGACATATTTGACTTGCAATTTCTCTATGATAGCTTAAATCCCAAGGTGAGAATCCATAACCATCACCTAAAACATATGGGACCCACCAATAACATGCAAGATGCTCCACTATTTAATTATCATACCCAATTTGAGAAATTTTCTAAAATTAGCTTCATAACCATCACTATGAACTCCACCTCTTTCATGAATGCATATAACAACTAGTGCCAATATTCTTGATGAATATTAATTAAAAGGTATTTTCTAATAAACCTAGGCATTGAAGGACACTTTCCAAGAGTTTTGGAGATAGATAAAATATACATAGCATTACAAGGTAGATGACACCTTAATCCTAACATTGATAAGTTAAAATAGATCTAATGTTTGAGAAATCACAAAAAAAGGATTACTAATGACTAAATAGAGAAAAATGACCAAAGGATATAAAAATAAAGTTAGAGGAATCATTGCTAAGATTGATATTTTTACAAAGAGAGTGTGAGGAAAACTCCAATAAGAATGAGATAGAGAAATAGGGAAAGATGAGACAAAACTAGGTAGAGTGTAGGAAGAAACATATGTAGAAATGAAAGATTGTGCAAGTAAGGTTGTAGTGGAGTCCCTAAATGAATATGTTGAATCAAATAGGCCATATAATGAAATAAAACTAGAAAATATAAATAAACAAGAGAAATCAATATCCGTCATTATAATCACAAAGAAAAATCTACAAATGATGGTTAAATAGTTAAGAGAGTATGAAGCATTGACAAGTATAAAGAGGTCGAATTTATATAGTATTTTTTCAAGCATTTCATACATGCATTCTCTACGCTCTTGCATTTTGAGTACCATAGATAGAGAACTTGAGAGTGGACATCTATCAACTAGCTTCCTTGAAAGCGAAATCATAATATCTTAGGAGGAACCATGGGTTTGCCTTTAAAGGTTTTACTTTAATGATCTCCTTCATGGAATAATCATAAATTATTGCATCAAAGAAACTTTCCCTTCCTTACTTAAGGTTTATAGGCTTTCAAAAAAAAAACAATCTTGTAATATGCCACCAATCATGGCCAAATAATTCATAGCACAAAGAATGAAGCCAAATTTAACCATTTCCTCCAAAATTTATATCATTTATAGCATAGATATTTAAGCCAAATTGGGAGGAAGCTCATAAAGTGGATGTCATTTAGTTGGTAGTGTGAAGTTTTTTGAAACATTATGATATTTCCTATGTTTTTTTGAAAGTTGTTAACACCTTGTGACCAATAATATTTGTGTGTATCTTTTGATCATTACATTTTATAAGGTGTCATCTTTTTGAGGAGTTTTGTTAAACAACTCGAGGCTTGCTCATGGTTACATGTTTTTTTATATGTTTGTGAGAGCATTCCAAATATAATATCTGATATATTTTCTCCTTTCATTATACTTTATGGATGTCTCCACCTTGTTCTAAAGTTGCTCATTCTTGCATGAGCTAGGTGGATGACGATAATCTATAAATAATCTATTTCCAAGGTAAGAAGAACAAGCTCAAGGAAAGATGCACTTCTTCAAATCTTAGGCCATAATGTTGGTTTTTGAAATCCTAAAAAATGTTATTCAATCCTAATATAAGTATGTTCATGGTGTTATTTTTTTCTGCTTATAAATTTCTTCATTAATTGGAATGTGCATTGTGACATGATTTGGTGATGGTGGAGTATAATCAAGTTGAGAAAATTGATTCATTATCTTTTATGCACCATGATCTTCTATCATTATAATTTAAGTTAGTTTCTATTTCAAAAATCATTTTCAACAAGCTTAAGTAAGAAAATATCGATGGATATTGTTTTCTTTCTCCTTTTACTTCATTTACTTCATTTCATTCATATCTCATTTTATAGACCTAAAAAGAAATGTCTAGTGAACTATTACTAGTCATGGGAGATTTTACAACTAATTGAAGATTATGCTGCTCTAAAAAACTCCAAATGGTGTCTTTCAAGGAGGGGGATATTTACATGAATGTAGAGATGACATTCCTCAAAGTACTCTTCAAATATGGTGACATATTTTTATTTTTATATCTAGAAACAACTTGAACAAAGGTTCTATATTAGAGAACCATACTTTTTTCCATTGAATTCTCATTTTTTATTACCATTTGCAAAACCCTCAAATATGCTACCAATACCCTCATACCATCTTCATATAAACTAGGCAATAACACCCTTGTACTTTGAAGATATCTCTTGAAATCTTCCCGATAGACTTTAAGAGAGTTAAATAGAATATGCCACACTACATTTTGAATCTTTGTTTTGAAGCAATTGAAATATTTTCTCAACACCTTTCTCACTAGATGCCAACATACTAAGTAAGCTTAAAAATGTTACATGTGTTTGGGAGTTACTATGATCTTTACCAACAAAGCACATGAAGTTCTATAAGGCTTTGTTTTCCATCTATAGCTTTCAATCTCTCTAATAAAACTTATATTAATAATTCCAAAGGATAGAAAAAAGGTTGAGTTGGATACTTTATAGCTTATTGATATGGATATTGTCACCCATCTTAATCATTTGATTCATTTGGAAAAATTACATAATTTAGTACCAATACAGGAAGAGATAGTCAAACATTACTATTTGAGGATAAAAAAAACTTGAGGAAATATTAATGATTTCGTTATGATGAATTTATAACAATTTTTTTTAGTATAAGTGCTTAAAATAGTTGAATTTTGGGTAGACTTAAATGACACTTTGAGAAAAATGAATTTGACCAAAAAGAATTTATGGGCTAGGTAAATTAATGTATACATTTCAATGTTTGAGTCAAACAAGTTGTCATGAAAAATAAAGTTAACACACAATTTTGGCATTGGTACAAAATGCAAGGTAACGACTCAATAATACATTTCAATGGATAAGATACTTTTTTTAAAAGTTTGATGGGATTAAAAATATTAGAAACAAATTTTTGACCTTCCCTTTTATTTTAACATGAGGTGCCCCTTCCTTACCCCTTGGGTCCACTCCTCTATTGCTACACCTCATTCTATTACCCTAGTTATTTTCTTCCTTTTCTAATTGATGGTTATTCCTTTCTTCCAACTTCTAGGTCAACTTCTTCTCTATAGTAATTCCTAATTTGTAGGTCCCTTCTACTATTTGGATATTCCACATACCCAACTTATCCTAGATGGAATCCCTTAACCCATTGATGTACTTCACCTATTTCTTAGCTTCCTCCTCATGATGCACATGTACCAGTACTCCTTGGTGCACTCCTTCACATTCATGTTTCTTTGACACAAATTATGTAGATCTAGCAATCATAATTGATAATTGGTTGGGATGATCTTGGCTTTTAGCTTTTGTACCATCCAATCCCACTTTCTAGTGATTGGCTTCCCTTATTTTCTTCTAAGTATACTTCTTTCCACCATGTCACTTGACATGAAATTTCAACTTGGTCTTCACAAACTTCACTCTACCTGAGTCCATGATATCCTCAAACTCAAAATGCTCCTCTAGATTAGGAATCTTATCTATTCTTTTTTTAGGGACCAAATATCCAAAATTATTTAGAATGTCCACTCTATTCCTCTTGTCAATGCTAGTTGTGACCTTCAATATCCTCTCTTCCCTCTTCTCTTTACTTCTACTAGATTCTATTGGATTTTCCTCCTCTTCCTCATCATTCTCCTCGACCCTTGGATTAGGGTTCCTCCAATAGTCTCACTCAAACGCATCTATACAATTTTACATAACTTTTCAATATTTTATACATCCCCTCAATTATGCTGACAAAATTGATGAAACCTTTCTCTCTCTTCGGTGATATCTTGTTCATTGATACATTTTTGTTAGGTCAATGATCATCCATATTATCTTGGCATAAAGTTTGAATAACATTGATAAAATTAGAAATAATCACAAATATACATAATTGTCTAGTTGTAGATGCTCTCAAGCTAATTCACTATATTTCCCTCATCCAAATCACCTCAAATGTTAACACGATATTCTTCAACACTAATTCTAGCTATGTTTAACATAGAATCCAATTTCAAATAATTGAAATACACTAACTTTCTCTACTATAGACTAGAAATCACAACTTCATTGATAAGGAAACAATTGAAATAAACCAAAAAATATACATTTTCATAATGATGTAAGATTACCATATTGTCCAAAGATACTCCTACATCAAGAATTATAAAGAATATGATAAAAATAATTATACAATGAGGCCATGTGATGCCATGTATAGATTACATTGGTTTAAAAAAAATTAGTCAAGAATGACATGCCTAAACTATTGAAAAAATATTTAACTATTAATAAATGGGATAAAAATTTAACATTAGTACCCCAAAAATATATAAATCATATCAACTAAGCACAAACTAGTTGCATTGGTATTAAGTATGCTTACATAATACAAGATATTAAATAATTTTAATTATTGAGAATTTGATTTGAACAATTATTAATTTTAGTTATTAAATATGTTCTAATAAATTTTAATAATCAACAATAATAAGAATACAAATAAAGTTATGACAATCAACTTGGATTATCAAAAAAATAATAAACATTCATAAGAAAACCCCTTTGAGTAAAAATTGACCACCAAACATAACACAATCTTGTACAATAATCTATGGTAATATGAGAATACATAATACACTTTAAGTTTCTCTTCAACCCTTGTCTATTCCAACATATAATCAATTAGATAACACAACCTTACTTCAAACTATGATGATCAACTACTACCTTGAAAACTCATTTTATAAAAAATAGTTGTAAGGAAACTACTAAGATAGTAAAATAACCAAGAAAAAACACCAAGGAGATGTCATAAGATGTTTCTAAGAACTACATATGTCATTCCAAAAGGTTCTTGACCTCTCCCACTAACGTAGGCATCCATCTTTGTAAAAGGATAAATATGACCCACTAAAAGATGAAAGAACTACCTAGATGGCCAAATAATAAATTCAACTTTGTAATCCCTATCTCACCACCTTACAATGTTAATAATGCACTTATAACATAACTCTCCACAATAAATATGAATATATACCCTTCCATTTCTTTCCTAGTGGCTACGACTACTCTACCAATGTAACTTCTTTTTTAATGCCCCTTACAATCAATATTGCTAAGTGTCTGAAAAAATATTCCACTCCACATGTGCCTCCAAATCCCATATGGGTATCCCATTTCACCCACTCTATGATCTTTGGAGGTGCAAATGCAATAATACTTATAACAAATTGTAGTTACAATTAGAATCTAGATTGTAACAGTATTTACAAGGACTTGCAAGGTGAATGCCACACCTAGTCCTAACATTCTCAAACTCAACATTTACATTTTATGAGCATAATAGAGTTCAACATAAATGAAAATTGAGGGGATAAAAATTTAACATTAGTACCCCAAAAATATATAAATCATATCAACTAAGCACAAACTAGTTGCATTGGTATTAAGTATGCTTACATAATACAAGATATTAATTATTTTAATTATTGAGAATTTGATTTGAACAATTATTAATTTTAGTTATTAAATATGTTCTAATAAATTTTAATAATCAACAATAATAAGAATACAAATAAAGTTATGACAATCAACTTGGATTATCCAAAAAATAATAAACATTCATAAGAAAACCCCTTTGAGTAAAAATTGACCACCAAACATAAAACAATCTTGTACAATAATCTATGGTAATATGAGAATACATAATACACTTCAAGTTTCTCTTCAACCCTTGTCTATTCCAACATATAATCAATTAGATAACACAACCTTACTTCAAACTATGATGATCAACTACTACCTTGAAAACTCATTTTATAAAAAATAGTTGTAAGGAAACTACTAAGATAGTAAAATAACCAAGAAAAAACACCAAGGAGATGTCATAAGATGTTTCTAAGAACTACATATGTCATTCCAAAAGGTTCTTGACCTCTCCCACTAACGTAGGCATCCATCTTTGTAAAAGGATAAATATGACCCACTAAAAGATGAAAGAACTACCTAGATGGCCAAATAATAAATTCAACTTTGTAATCCCTATCTCACCACCTTACAATGTTAATAATGCACTTATAACATAACTCTCCACAATAAATATGAATATATACCCTTCCATTTCTTTCCTAGTGGCTACGACTACTCTACCAATGTAACTTCTTTTTTAATGCCCCTTACAATCAATATTGCTAAGTGTCTGAAAAAATATTCCACTCCACATGTGCCTCCAAATCCCATATGGGTATCCCATTTCACCCACTCTATGATCTTTGGAGGTGCAAATGCAATAATACTTATAACAAATTGTAGTTACAATTAGAATCTAGATTGCAATAGTATTTACAAGGACTTGCAAGGTGAATGCCACACCTAGTCCTAACATTCTCAAACTCAACATTTACATTTTATGAGCATAATAGAGTTCAACATAAATGAAAATTGAGTGTTATGGGGTACAAGGATCATATATTCCTTTCACCAATGTAATAGCACTAGATGCCACAAGTAATCTTCACTTGTTTGTTCTCAAGCCAATACTTGCATGCAATCTTCATAGTGACACTAATTCCTTACAACAATGTGTTGTATCCATGTACTTTACTTACATAGTAGAAAGAGCAATTGTGGGTTGTCTCTTACTCATCCAAGTAATTGCAACTCCAAAAAATATAATCACCTACCCACTTCTAGACCCCACACTATTTGAATCACTATCCCAATTTGAATAAATAAATCCCTCTACATTCATCACCTTATCAATCCCATGATAACAAAAGCAATAGTAAGAATTTCTACACAAATATCTAAACATCCTTTTCATATAGTTCCAAATACCATGATTTGATATAAAACTACTAATAATTCTCACTACTTGAGCACTATTTAGTATAGTACATACTATAACATGACATTAGGAGCTTCCTACAATACTAACATAAAGAACATTATATATATCTTCAAAATTGTCACGAGATTTAGGACATCATTCCAAAGATAGCTTAGTACCTACAATGAAGGGTAGGTTCTTTGTTTTAACATCTTGCACATCAAATCTCTACAAAGAAGTTTCAACACACTTTCTCTAATTTAGCAAAATATTTTTTCTATATCAATTTCTATCCCATAGAAAAATCTGTACATTAAATGAAACATCACTATCTATAGGATAAAAGATATGAGAGTATCGAGGATGAAAGTATCATATGTTGTAAAGTGTAGAGACATATCCTAATTTGTAATATAGGAAAGGATAGAGGTTAAAGACAATGGTTAGTGAGAATCCTTGATAAAATATGTATCAATGATGCACAAACAAAGCCGGGTAGGCAGAAATCAAGGAGACATCAAACACTAAAGGACCTAGCTAGCCTTAATACAGATAAGTTAAAACACATAAACATAGGGTGGGTCGAAACCCTAATTAAATATGAGATGAAGGTTCACCAATTTAATATTTGAAACCATAATATAGAAGGAATCAAAACCAAGGACAAAACCCCAGGGGTACATGGGAATGTCAAGTTCACCATTTTAATTTGTAGGATATAAATGCTTTCAATATAACTTGACCTAGGATAATTAATTAACATTAAAAAGCCATAGCATTTAGGGCCCATATAGATAATTAATATTACAATAAATATTAAAATCCATGTGATACTTAAATGAATAAAAATAAATCTACTTAACTCTCACACTATAAATATTGTAACATATGTTAGAAATGCAGTTGGTATTGTATCAAAAAATTAGGCCTTATCAAACATCCACATCAAAATTGAATAATAAAATAGAATCTACTCTAGTTTAAATATGTGCTTATGGATCTAAACTTCAAACTTGTGCATAAGAATCTAAAATGTGGAACTAGTCCTCGTAAGTCTAATTTGACTAAAATATGATGATAAGAATTTGCTCATCTTGCCTTCTTGTACTTGTGTTTGAAGATGGGTAGTGTATAAAGACACTCTTGAAGAGTTTGTTAAGCAACGATCAATTCTTCGATCAACCTTCTAGATTCAACTAAATTAACAACAATAAACAACGATTAAAAGTAACAAGAAAATATGTCTTAGACCCAAATAATAATGTAAACTAACAATACAATTAAAATGTCTTATGATGCTCTAATATGAATAGTATGAATAGTCCTAAAATAACGACCTAGTATGTTTTGATGGATTGAAATTCATTAGCACATATTCTTTTGTACGATTTGAATTAATTTTGATCAACTTAGATAAGTACTAGTCGAAAAGGAAACATAAACTCAAATTAAAATTTATAAATTTGGAATTCAAATTTAAGTACTACTGTACTAGTTTTTTGACAGCAAAATCTTCTAAAAATTATCCACAACATTGAACAAAACCGTGCTGAATTCATAGTCTTTCTACTGACAACTATTGGAGGTGGAGTCATTGGAAGTAAAACCCCCAAGCCCATGCGTTCACATTCGATGTACCAGGTGGGTTAATTCTCTGTTTCATTCCTTTTATTTCCAAAATAGACATCAGAGGCACTGTGTATATGGGACACAACATTCCTTCCCAGAAGATTGGCATCAAGAAAGATGCAGTGAGCTCTATGAGGTGTGTGTGCAAATTCCTGAATCATCTTTCCTGTGATAAAGATATGGCAGCCATTGGAGAAGCTAGATATCTCATATGTTGCTGCTCTGAGGCCTCTTTAGGATGTAACTATAACTGATGTAGGAATTGAAGCTTGACTGGATAGCTTCAGAGTCTTAAAATTCTCAATGTTTCAGGAAATTATTGCTTCCCAGTTAGCAAAACTAACTTCTTTAGTAGTCAATGTAGGTAGAAAGAGAATTATTAAGAGTGGCATGGAAGTAAATTCTTTGAGTTATTTTGTTGTGTGTTGTGTGGGTGTTCAATAGATGTGTTTGAGAATTGTAGTTCAACCGGAAAATCAAGGCATTTGAAAGATTATTTTATTTCATCCAGTAAAGTATCAATCAAGTGTTTTTTTAGTTTGATTTTTTTTCTTATTTTTTCTTATTATATGTTTCTTCAATTTTGTTATTTGATTAATTAGAAATATTGAACATGATAAATCATATAGTGACATGTTGTTAGAATCATAAAATTAATATAATTTTTAATATTTCATGATGTTATAGTAGATCATTTTTGTTTCATATAAAAAATTGATATTTTATTTATTGCATTGTCAGTACTTTATATAATTTGATCTCTTTCAATTTTATATTGTTAGAAGTGATTTATTTCAAAGATTGATTAATCTAGTTTTATTACATGTTCAAGAAATATGGAAAATGGAAGATATGTAAAGGTAGATTTTGAAAATGAGATAAAAATAGTCTTTCTTGATTGTATTTTAGAGAACTAATTTCTTGTTTTAGATCCAATCTATGAGATTGCATTTTACTTATTTTAAGAAGCATATGTTTTATTTATGAATTTGTCTTGCATTGTTGGTGTCTTAACAATGTTTTATAAAGTTTTTTTATTAAGATTTTGAACTAGGGTAATAAGGACTGAAGTTGTACATTAGATGGGTGGGCAACTAGATGAAAATAATGATTGAAATGACAATAACTGCAAGCAACTAAACAAATTAAGTGCTAATGCAATTGTGATTTTTTGATCAATTAATTAGATGCAATCTCAAATATGGTGAGAAAGTGCACCGACACTTAAAATATGCATTTGAAATATGCCCTTAGAACTATGGATGTAAAATATCCATACTTAAATTATATTTTCAAATTGAAATATCTCTATTTCAAATTCATTTCAAACTTTTGGTGGAGATTCACATCTATAAGTAGGATGACACAAGCTATATCAATTCTAAATCTTTCGCCTCACATTGATCTACTGATTACATATAACTACTAAGATATGATATAATTATGTTAATGATGAGTAAAAGTCTTATTGTAAGACATCAAATATACATTTAAAATTTGAAAAAATATATTTATTTTTAAAAAGTGAAGTTTCAAGAATTTCTAAACAATTCAAAATGAAATAAATAAGAAAATGCAAACTAAAAAACAACAATTACCATAATTACAATGATTAAAGAATTCATTATTGAAATCAAAACTGTATGATCAAATGCAGGAGAATCATGCGGTGAGCGTGGATCGAACACGCGACCTTCAGATCTTCAGTCTGACGCTCTCCCAACTGAGCTATCCCCGCATGGATATTACACACAGTAGTTTTATTAACTAGTAAAAATTAAACCTTTGAAAATAAGTGGCGAAAGAAAGACACACAGGTGGGCTGCATAGAGAGAACTTTACTCGGAAACTATCAAAAAGTGTGTTGCCTTGTGTTGTCGGGTGCGTCGCAGAACCTTGTTTTAGTCTTATTCTTACTTTACTCCCACATTGACTACGGCTTTCAAATTAGGTGAAATAGATGTCCTATAAATACACTGCCAGAAAGGAAACAACGCACGGAGCCGCGTGATCAAGACAGAGCGAACTATTCTTTCGCCTTTTACTAAAGAATACCGTGTTTTGGCTACCCAAAGCGGCATACGCCTATTTTTGAAGGCTTTCTCTAACCAGAGAGAAGGCCCAAAATACTGAAAGAAAGATAATTTTGTAAAACCAGTATAATCTGATAAGGAGGCCATTTATAATTTGTCATAAGCATATTTGTTGGACGAGAATAAGCATTTTTTATTTGTCATAAGAATAAGCAGAACTTAGAACTTTGTATTGAAATAAAAAATGTTAATATATATAATCAATAAGGAGCATCATAATGTTTTATCACATTAGTATATAAAATAAGGGAGCGTGCATAGATTGTTAAAAGAATGTGAAGAACGGGAGAGCGTACATAGAGTGTGAAAATGGTCGAATTTTTTTCGATAAAAAAAAAGCAGTTTGATTTTTATTTGAAAAAAGTATTCTAAAAGAAGTAATAGATTATAAATGTCTCGAGATTTACTTCAACAACAATCTTAGTTAAAAAAATTGTAAGAAAAAAAAACTTTGAAAGGGTGGAGAGTGCAAATTCATGAGTGTCTTTCGGTGATAAAGTTATGACAGCCATTATAGATGTCTTTTCCAATCAGGAATAACTAGATATCTCAGATGCTGCTGCTCTCATAACTGATGTAGGAATTGAAGCCTCGATTGAATAGCTTCATTCTTAAAGTTCTGAATGCTTCAGAAAATTATTGCTTTCTAGTTAGCATAATTTCCATATATGATTGTATGTCTGGTCAAGATCTTTACACAGATCATCAAATACTTTGCCCTCGATCAAGATCTCTTTCTGAGAAATTTGCTCTGGCTATGACAAAAAAGGGTCAGCTGGGCATAGTGACGGGTAGTAAGGGGGAGATTAGAACCAATTGTTCCGTTCACAATCCAATTCCTTCCATCGCCACCGTGATGGAAGATGATACCATCCACTTCAAAAAATTTCTAACATATGGTAGATATACTATTAACCTAGTCTTGTTGAGAGAAACGTTGCTTGAATAATGTCAGCTGCAGCTCTAGCTCGAGTAAAATAATCTCACTAAATTTGGATGGGGGACTTATAAAATATAATATACATGTTATTTTTATAAGTTAATTAGAATTTAAGTTTACAATTTTGGATGTATGTAGAATGTTTTATTATTGATATTTTGATTTTTTTTTATAATTTAAATTTGGTTCATTTCAACATTCATATTAAGTCACATTTTATGTTTAGAAATCTTAGAATATTTTGATATTATGAAAAAAGTATTTAAATAAAAATATTATTCTTTTAAAATTTTAAGATAATTTCTAAGGAGAGATCAAACAATATAGACCATAATAAATAATATAGATATAATTCACCATAATATTTTTGATAATTTCAAAAGTGTTTCTAGAACACTATTATGAGAATCTACGACACCAACTAGAATTATGATTAAACATCAATCACCATAAATAGGGAGCTCACACATGGACATGTATCAACTAGCTTCCTTGAAAGTGGAATCAGAATATCTTAGGAGGAACCAAGGGCTCGCCTTCAAAGGCTTTCTTTGATAATCTCCTTCATAGAACTATTCATAAATGATTGCATTAAAGCAAATTTCCCTTGCTTTCAGTAAATTAAATAAGTTATAGCAAAAGATTGAAGCCAGATTTAACCCTCTCCTCTAGAAGTTATAGCATAGAGATTTAAGCCAGATTGGGAGGATGCTCATAAGGTGGATGCCATTCAGCTGGTAGTGTGAAGAAAGTTGAAACATTATGATATTTCCTGCGTCTGTTTGAAGTTGTTAACAACTTGTGACCAATTCTATTTGCGTGTATCTTGCGACCATTGCATTCTATGGGGTGTCATCTTTTTGAGGTATTTTGTTAAACAACTCAAGGCTTGTTCATGGTTCCATCTTTTGAATATATGTTTGTGAAAGAATTCCAAATATAATATCTGATAAATATTATCCTTTCATTATGCTTCAAGGATGTCTATACATTGTTCTAAAGTTGCTCAATCTTGCACGAGGTATGTGGATGTCAATAATCTATAAATAATCTCTTTCCAAGGTAAGAAGAAGAGCTCAAGGAAGGATGCACTTCTTCAAAGCTTAGGCCATAAAGTTGGTTGTTGCAATCCTACAAAATATTATTCATGGTTAACATAAGTATACTCATGATGTTAAATTTTATTCATGCCTAACATAAATATGCTCATGATGTTAATTTGGAATTATATGTTCCATCGGGTAAAAGTTATTATCGAGAGGATAAACCCTATTATCGAATGGATGAAACCTATTGTCCAATGGATAGAACTACTTTGCTTGCAAAATACCATAAAGATAAACATTCGACCAGATATTGAGAGTACAAAAAAAATGATCAGCTTCCCGTAATAATTCAAACCAGGCCTACGTTAAATATTAAATTCTCTTTAAAAGTTGTACAAGATCCATTAGAACCATTTTCAATGCAGGTCGAACCAAATCTGGATCTGGAAGATACAGAGGATTGGACAAACATGATGCATGATCGAATCAAGCAGATGAATGAAGAGTATCTGGTGAATTTAGAGATTTATAAAAAGTTGCAAGCTGATTTTAAAAACAAAATGGATCAGCCTTCTCCTCACATAAAATCGAGATTCAAAAAAGAATTGGTTCGAATCAAAATTTGGAGTTCTATCTTCCAAAAGAAGAGCGTTCGATTCATTAGGAAGAAATTACTCTATTTTATGAAAGTTCTTTATTTTAGGATGAAACTATCAATTATTTATCTCAAAATAAGCATTTTCAATATGATCGAGTCCAGTTTCCAACTTTACATGCAATTGATAGTAGAAATTGAACTAATTAAAAAAATATTCAATAGAAATAGAATTATCAACCCAATTATAAAAAAGGATACAAAACATCTTTCTCAAGCATATGTTTTTCATAAAATTTGGCAACAAATGCGATCCATGAAGGGATCCTATGCGAAGGATTTATTAGAATCAAGAGCATCGACTCCTTTAATAAAAAAAATGTCAAATAATTTTTAGATTTGCAAGGGATATTGGATTGTCAAAATCCTCAAGATTTAACGGTGAAACATTGGAAACAATGGTTAAACTGGTGTTCTAGCTACATAATAGCACCACAGAAAAAAGTAAAAAGGAACTAGCAACTGATTGTTACTTACAAATTAAATTCCTTCATCAATTGAAATGTGCATTGTGAGATCATTTGGTGATGGTTGCGTATAATGAGGTTGAGGAAATTAATTTATTATCTTTTATGCATCATGATTTTCTATCAAGTTAGTTTCTTTTTTAATAAGCACTTTCAACAAGCTTAAGTAACAAAGTGTCGATGGATATTGTTTTCTTTTTGCTTCTACCTCATTTCATTCATATTTCATTTTATTCATCTAAAAATAAATGTCTAGTGAAATATTGTCAGTCATGGGAGAGTCTACAACTACTCGAAGATCATGCTGCTCCAACAAACTCCAAACATTGGGTGGAGGATATTTCCATGAATGTAGAGATAACATTCCTCAAAGTAGTCTTTAGATATGGTGACATATTTTCATTTTCATATCTAGAAACAACTTGAACAAAGGTTTTATATTAGGAAACCATAGCAATTTTTCCATTGAATTCCCATTTTCTATTAGCATTTTCTAAACCCTTAAATATGCTATTAATATCCTTATATCATCTTCCTAAAAATTAGGCAATAACACTCTTGTACTTTAAAGACATCTCTTGAAATCTTGTTCATAGAATTTAAGAGAGTTAAATAGAATATGCCACCCTACATTTTGAATTTCTTTGTTTTGAAGGAATTGAAATATTCTCTTAGGACCTTCCTCAACATATGTGTAACGTACTAACCCTTCAATGAAGTAATTTTTTTAAATTTTCACGATATGAGGAAATAAATTATGTAACAAGCCATTGCAATAAAAAAATTCTTTTCTTTATTGAGAATAAATGAATAAGGATGCATTATGTAATACAATCAAAATTCCATTTCATTAAAATAATTCATAAGTTACATCAATACAAGAATGCACACATTTACAGTAATAGCTTCATGAGCTTTGGAACAAATAGCTGTAAGACGGTCCAAGATCCTTCCTTTCAAATCTTGGTTCTTCTGTCGCCTGTTGTGGAGGAGAAGCATCACTCAAGTGCTTTTTCACCAGCCTCAAACTCTTAATGCGGTCCCCCGCACATCTATCATTCGATAAATGGCCCTTCCCTTCGACGAAGATATTGGTAGAGTAACCAATAATGACAACCAACTGAGCATAGTGTTGTGTCCTACATAACTAGAACTTATAATCCCACATTCTAGAACTAGCATGTAATATTGGATCATGGTGAACTAACAGTGGAGTCTCGACAATCTCACTATCTACAGTGGAGTCTCGGATATTCCCCCTACTTTGGCCAAAGTATTCTCATTTATTACTTCAAATGAAGGTCATCTATCACATACACTACTCAAGGCCGACCAATTTGACTTAAGGCCAACTTAAAATACACATATGTATTTCCTTCAATGGATATTCTATCATCCCAGAGACAACCTGTCACCATTTTAACATACTTGGAATATACCTACTTAACAAGTAAGTACACAAGCCCCCTTCTCCCATACTAGATAAATAATCCTAGGAGTAAACACAAGCTATTAGATAGTTAAATAATAACTTAGCTAAGTGTATCACATGTGCCACTCAAGTTCAATAATATCTAGTATATAATACCTATGATAATAATCAATCTCTTATTATGGAGTACTTAAAAGAACATCATAAAAATAACAAAGAAGCTTCAATTTCCTTTTCAAAGACATTCTAATTTCTCTAAATGCACATATTCAAAAATAAAATTCAAGCATACATGGAGAACACATCATTCATAAGTAAAATAACAAAGAAGAAGATCCTCATGCCTGCTATCACTTATCCAAATAATTGACAACAACGCAACCCTTTTCAACAAAAACAATCTTGATAACAACTTCTCTAGAATGTCACAATGAACTCTAACCCTCAAGTTGATAGCTCACTTCTCTCAAGCAACAACTCTCTTACAAATAAAATAGAGTACTTTCTTTCTCTCTCTCTCACAAATAAAAATAGAGTAGGAATAATGTAGTATAAAGACTTGCAAGAAGAATGCAAATGATGTGTCCTTTCAAATAAAATGGCTCTACTATTTATATAGTAGCTTGGTAACTTCCCAACCTATAGTTTAGGCATGAAAATGGATAGCAAACTCCATGCAAAACAACACATAAAACTCAGTAAAAAGGTGGTGGCTAAACAAGTTCATACTCAATAAAATCATCTACAGATCGACTTGCTAAGTTGATAGCAATCAAAGAATTATTCAAATTTGCACATGGAAAATTTCAGTTATTCTCCAACAAAAGACATCTACAGAAAATGGGTTTCTAGAGGTGGCGCCAAAGCTTCCACTCTCATCTTATGTTGGTGCGGTTTCAATGTGTTAAGAAACAAGATTCAATTACCAAAATGCAACAACATGCACTCATCAACTTCAATTAGGGGATGAGTCGATTCAAGTATTTACTCTCATTGACAAAGTGATCGACTTATTCTCATGTTTCAATAGATGTATTAAACATGGAAGTTTATGTTTACTTACTCAAAGATAATCTTCTCCATGGCATCGACAAAGTCTATGTCTTATATCAACATAATGCTGTGAGCTTTGAATGAAATATATGTGTTCCATAAAGCATGACAATATGAGTAAAACTCGACTTCAATAAACATAGTCATAAGCAACTCAAAGTCGGCCTTTAATAAGCGACCTCTTTCATGATAATGATAGTCGATCTCAAACAATATTAAATATGTTAAATATGCTACGAGCTTTGAATGAAATATTTTCTTTTTTCATTTTGGTTTCCTAGACTAGGGTAAACCCACAAAAGTGGTTTACAATTCAAATGAGGAAGGAAAACTTGCAAAAAATGACCCCATGCCAAAATTTTTCATTCTTGGGGTTCGAACGAACTCATTGGTTCGAATGAACCAAAAGAGGGTTCACTCGAACCTAGGTTTGAGAAAACCCATTTAATGCATACCGTCAAAAAAATAAATGAAAACCCCTTTTTGAAAGGGGGTTTGCTCAAACCCCTAGGGGTCCGCTCAAACCCCCCTGGTTCAAGCGAAGCTCCCTTTTCCTTGATTCCTACTCTCTATAAAAAAAAAATCAATTTTTTTGCACTTCAGAGCTTGGGTTGAAGATGAAAATGGCGGAGAGTTCACAAACCTAACTGGAATCAGGTAGTCCTCAGAACGAGCTATCCAATGACAATAATTTTAATATGTTTTGGTTTTATTATGTATTTATTTTTTTAGTTTTATTAAACAGGGTTTTCACCAAAAATCAAGCTCTCTGTTTTGCACAAGTGGAAAAATAGTAGAGTATAAAAAAAAAATTAAAAAATATGTTCAGGTTGGGTATTGATGTCCTTGATCCTTTTTTTTTTTTTTTGAATTTTAATACATATATAAAAATTTATGTTGTATACAGTCCGTGTATGTTTGAATTGTAATTGATTTGACTTTGAAACTTGATTAAGGAAAAAATATTTAATAAAACACTATCAAACCAAATGAATTGGTCAGATATCATAGTTACAAATCTAAATTCAAAAAAAAAAAAAATTTATCCTTCATTCAAAAAAATTTATGTTGTATACGGTGAACATTAGTTCTTAAAAATGTTGTTTATTGATAAAAACTAGTTTTCAAAGGAGATGGAAAAAAAGAGTGCAATCTGATTCCAAATTTTTTGAAAAAAATATATTTAGAATCTATAGACAAAATGTCACAAATCACTAGTTTGCATCATCTTCAAATTTGTCACAGTTTAGCTGCTATAGGAGCCTGAAAGTGAAGATTTAGTTTAAAAAAATCAATTCAGTGTCCAGTTTGCCTAAAAATTATAAACCCGAGTATTGTGGGATCGCCCACTAAGAGAACATCTAGTTTCACTTCTACCAAATAGGCTTTTAAAATATGTTGTTTACAGGGGCCATTAAGTCCCCTCACATTCCAAGACAACAAACACATGATAACAAAAAGGAGCAACATTATCCCCTTGATACTATTGTACACGTCTAAAAATGGTCACGGTTAATCAAACCTATTAATTAATTAAATATTAATTATTTAATTAATATTCTAAAGTCATCTACATATAAATAAATTTAATTATTTATTTATATTATTCATTTTTTAAAATCTTCTAGTTTAATTAAATAAATAAGTTTATTTAATTATTGCTATTCTCTTCTTAATTAAATTAAATAAATTTCATAATTTATTTATTTGATTATCATTTTATTTCAAAAGTTTGAACATTTAAATTCAAACAATGGAATATTCATCTTTTACTTCACATTTAAATTAAATATTTTATATTTAATATCTTTTTCACCCCACTTAATTAAATATTTAATTACTCATCTTTTTCACTTCTCACACATAGTTAAATAGTAATTATTTAATTGTGGAAGCTTCTAAATTCATTGTCACATGTAATTAAATAAATAAATTTATTTAATTAATTAACAATTATCCTCAACTTTCAACCAATTTTCATAAAAGAGGTGACAAATGGCAATTTGTTTCCATTTTTGAATGAGGATGGTTTTGTGGGTTGAAAAAAATCTTCCACTTTCCTCTCAACCTTCCACCTTTCTCTCAACTTCTTAATCTCTCATTGTTCATCTTAACAGGTTTGAATTTCAACCGTTGATCTCCGCCAGCTAGATTCTTTCCTTTCGAAAATCTATAAATACAACCTTTTCATAAGTAGATTTCATCCTAGATTTCATGCGTAGTTACTATAGTTGCATTCAAACCAGCATATCAACATTTTAGCAATATCATAGCATCTTAGTTCTTCAATTTCATAGCTTAAATCATTAGCAATGGACATGCATTTTCAATCAATCTTGTTCTTCTAAGTTGCCATTTCTACAAGCTGCTGCCTACACAACTGAGAGCAAGTAACTTTAATCAAATCCTTGGAGATAAAGAAAAATGGGACGAATTTGAAAGAGCTGCTATTATTTAGAGTTTGAATTTGTATTTTCTAAATTAGTTTCTTTCAATCTAATGTCTCATTGGTGTGTTAGTTACTTCCTAATTAATCCACTTATTCTAACAACACATTTTTGGCGCCCACCGTGGGGCATCCCCCCGTTTTTAATATTTTTATTGCAGAGTTTTCTGACAAGTGACAGACTAGAGTTGTGCTTTAGCGCATCCCCAGACTGTTTCAGTGCATCCATGGACTATTTTAGCACATCCATGGACTGTTTTAGCGCATAAACAACCTATTTTCACGCATCCCTGCTTGATCATTTAGCACATTTGTTAACTGTTTTGGCGCATTGGTGGCCTGTTTTAGCGCATACAGAGGTTGTAAAAATTTTTTTTGATTCCAATGCCATCCGCGTACAAGATTTTTCAATTCATTTTTAAAGTAAAATGAAGCAATCCTAGGATAGACATTTAAAATCTGAAATTTATCAATCCTAGGATAGTCACCAAACTTTATTTTATGCTAGTTAAAATGAATCCAATGTTTGTTGTGAAGCAAAATCTTCACTTAGCATAGAAAACTGTCATTTGGATTTAAAATTGAACCACTTGTTTGCTGTGATTGTTGGGTAATAGGTTTATGCTCTCCCCTTTACTGGGTGATCAGAATGTCAGACTTACCTTTTTTATTTTATGCAATTCATGCTTTATTAAATCCTTTAGAAGGCCTGCCGTAGTGGGAAAAAGTACTCACCCTACGGGAACAACCTAAGTGGGAACAACCAAAACCAGGTTTTCCAACCCACTCTAATCAAAAGTGAATTTGGGGGAAACCCATATTCAACGAAAGTGAGCAAGATAACCATCTCCAAAATATTTGTTCTAAAGATTGGGAGGTCTCCTGAGGGAGTTTATCTATTGCCACGCCGAATGAAAACCTTTACTACAAACCATAGTGTAGAAAGACAACCGTGTCAGTATCCAAACATCATTTTAATCACAGTGCAAGGGGAGGGAAGAATCTTCCCCCAAGACACTCACCATATAATCACCACAGATTGTTTGCTCAAGGGATCAAGAAATCTAACCTTGAGTACGCACTTGGAAAAGACAAAAACACGGGCGCCCTCTTGGGGGTGACACAGTTGTGTGAGTCGATGCGATTTTAAGCTGTGGGCTGTGATTCCTATGATGACCTATTTGACAAGCTAAGAGCGAGTCTATTTGAAATGCTTATCTTGTTAAATACCCATGAAAATCTCAAGAACATACACTCTTTGTTTAGATTTTAGAATTAACAAAACAACCATTTGCTACTGTATGCCATGTTTTTCACATTTAAATCAGATTAAGATCATCCAAAAATATGAAACTATCAAAACATGTCTATCTCAGAAAAATAATTGGTAAGTTTAGCGCATCCCTAGTCTGTTTTGGTGCATCTGTGCTCTATTTCAATGCATCTGTGTTCTATTTCGACGCATTCATGCTCTGTTTCGATGAATTCATTCTTTGTTTTAGCACATTTGTGCTTTGTTTCAATGCATTCATGCTATGTTTTAGTGCATTTGTGCTCTGTTTTAGCGCATACCTGCAACAGTCTAGCGCATAGGTTGGATCTTTTAGCGCATCTGTGTTCCGAGCCTAAGTAATTTTTTCTGACATTTAGAAATCAGTCATCTCAGTCTAGTCTTTTTCTATGCTCAGGGTTTGGAAGTCTGCAAATTTTTCGAAGAAGTCCCTAGAGAGGAAGATTAGAAAGCCAAAGAAATCTCTTAGTTATAAGAAGTTATTGAAAAAGAGGAAATGTCTATACCAAAGTCGAAAGGTTTTGCTTGAACACAAAACCTTTATTCATCGATATCACGACTTTGTTAGAGGTTTCACTGACGATTATGTTGTAGAACCATTATATTCACAAGCCTTCTTTCAAAGAAGAGCCCTTTCTCAAAGGCACAATCACAGTCAACGTATTCGTTCCTCTTATATTCCCCAACCTACAATTGTATGTACTCTACTCGTCCTAATCAATTTCTGCAATAGAGAACTCAAGCACATTAGGCATTTATCATAAATTCTTATTTTTACAAAGCTACGATCAAACCTCACAAAGTGAAAAATCATCTTTATTTTTGATCTTTGGTTTAGTTCCCACAAACAGGATTTTCATCCTTTCAATCAGGGAATCACGAGCTAAAGATTATAAATCTTTTAAGTCATAGAATCTTCATTCTATCCCGACTTTCATATCATCAACATTGCACTATTTCATTCTTTTGATCAAAGTTAGTAGAAATTTGGCAAAAGCTTATGCCTGTTGTCACAAGATGTCGAAAGCACATAGAAAGAGATGAAAGGGAAAATACAGTAAGCAAAATGGGTGATAATAGTGATAGGGAATAAAATCCCTTTCATAATTCAAATATTGAAGAGATAACAATTCCATACTCTTATGGAAAGGATTTTGGAATGAAACAAGGAAAGATATTTCCTTTCATTAGCTAATCAAGGACTAAGTTACCTGCCGATTTTGACACAGAAGGGATTAAAGAGAATCCTGAAACTCCTCCTAATGATTTTAATGCCCATACTCAACAGATAAAAGCATTACAAGGGAAAATAAAAGAAATCCAAGGGGGCACAACAAAGAAGTATGTTTTGGATGATATATGTCCATATCCATTTGATAGGAGTCTTCAAATGATTCCTTTTCGAAAACATTGCAAAATCCCTAAATTTGATAGGTATAATGGGAAAACCGACCCCATTGAACATGTGAGGAATTTTCGAAATATGAGCCTAGAATTCGCTCATGAAGATACCTACTTAATGCAATTGTTTCCATGAAGTCTGGGTGGAAAATCCATGGAGTGGCTCTCAAAGATCACTCTCCTCATAAGAACATTTGAGGAGTTAATAAATAAATTTATATCACAATACTCCTACAAAATCCAACACTAGATAACCATGCTTGATCTGTGTAAAGTGAAACAAAAAGTAGGGGAATCCTTCACTACATTTTTGCAAAGGTGGAGAAGGGTGTTTGCTCGATACTCCTGTCCTATTCCTGAAATAGAGAAGATGAAGATCTTTATCGATAGTCTAAATCAAGAGATGAGTTACAAACTAAACCTTCAATGTCCTCAATCATTTGAAAAATTGATTGAAAACGCGATTACTATTGAAGGTGCCTTGGTCAAGCGTGGAGTTCTAAAAATCGATAAAGAAGGTTCAAATTCGTACAACAACAACAACACCAAGAATAGTAATAACAATGACAAGTCATGATTTTGGACTCAAAATAAAAATTTTGTGAATGATGGGGTAGTAGATGCTAACAACGTGAAAGTGAAGCCTACTGTTCTTAATGTATTAGGTGTCCAACGTAGCAATAATGCTAGAAATTCTAGTACCCAAGGCAATATTTCCAATCAAGGGAATGTGACCAATAATCGTGGAAATAATTTTGGCAATAATCAAAATTCAAATGTGCCCAACTCTTCATATTTTTCAAATCGACGAAGTTTTACTCCCTTGGGCCAGTCTTTGGAATCCATTCTTAAAGAGCTATTGAATCAAAATGCTATTACATTGTCACCACAAAGGGATTATGAGCCTCGAGTTAAACCACCATCGTGGAATGACTCGCACTTTTGTGATTATCATAGGTGTAAAGGTCATAAGACAGATAATTGCCAAGGGTTAAAGAATATTGTTCAGGATTTGATTGATAACCATACCATCACAGTTGAGGGACATAATGCTAATGATGACCATCAGGAATTCAAGGATCCTCTCCCCAATTATCAAAAAGGGGAATCTTTGGGTGACAAAGGCAAGAACGTGAATCATGTCTACGACACCACTATCAATCATATTTATATGGACGATCAACAAATCAATGTTATCCGAATTAAAGGTAAACAAGAATATCGAGAGGTCAATGATATGACAAGGGGACACACCAAAATCATTGTAAAAAGAATCTCATCTAAGGCAACAATTCCCCCTCCAAGTCAATACAATTTGGTTGATCAACTACGAAAAACATCGGCCCAAATTTCTATCTTGGAGCTCTTAAAATTGTCACCTACGCATAAGGACATTCTGGTAAGAGCACTTGTTGATACAACTATCTCTCCTGATCTGGATATCAATAAATTTCAAGCCATGGTGGGACACTTGTCCTCATCCACATGTTTATCCTTTACTGAGAAGGATGACTCATCCATGACCCATCCACATAATTCATCGCTCTACCTAGAGGTTATGGTTCACAAAGCCCGCATTAGACATGTCCTAATAGATGGGGGAGCCGGATTAAACATTTTTACTTTGAAATTGGTCCTAGCTTTGGGATATTCAGAAGAATATATAGATCTATGAAGGAAAATTACAATCAAGGCATACGATGATGAGGAAAGAGCTTCCAAAGGCCTCATCATGCTACCAATCAGAGTGGGACCTGTTGTGAAGAATACCTTTTGTCAAGTTTTAGATCGAGATCTATCCTATAACATACTCTTGGGTTGTCCATGGATCCATGACATGCAAGTTGTTCCATCTACTTATCATCAATGCTTGAAGTTTCCATATGATGGACAAGAAGTAATAATACCTACTGATCACATTAGTAGTCAAACTTGCTCCAACCTAAGAGCAACTTAGGACACACTCATCCCACATAATAGAGAGGCTTTGACCATTTCTACCTCCAAATACAATGAGAAAGCATGAGAAATGATAAGTAATTTTGGAAACAAGCTAAAATTGAAAGATAATGGGGTGGGAGAATATTCCTTATCTCTCTCTAATCTACCCATATCTCCAAGATCCCCTGGTCAACCATCAACATCTATACAACATGCTACATCAGCTTTAGCCTTAGCTTCAGTTCCCATCACCAAGTTTAATGGAGTATTTATCAAAGAAAATGAAATGGAAGATAGGGCTATCCTTGATTGGCTCTATAAAGATGAAGAAGAATCGGTACAACATATCAAGTTACCCACAAAACAATATGGAAAAGGTTATGTGATCATGCAACAAATGGGTTATGAAGGAAATGGCCCTATCAGAAAGAGAAAAGAGGGTATTGTTGAATCTATCCTACTGAAGACAATGCACCCAAGGGATAAAACTGGGTTAGGATATGGTGAAGATATAAAGGAAGAAGTAGTGCAAAGAATGTCCAATGAGGAGTTAGCTAAAACAATTATGAGAATTCAAGACAATAATTCTGACACTGACTCTAATGAATATGAATGGGACACCATCTTTGATGATCAATTCTGGAGGGATAAAAAGGTGGATGCCATACACAAATTCACATCCACATTCCTACAAGGGGAAAGCTCAAGGCTTCCACTTGATTACGTTCTGCTAAGTGATCATGAATCAAGTGAGACTGATTCAATTCAAAGTGCGACAAATCATCCACAAGAAGATACCATCCTAGACCTCCCTCATAATGATGTTAATAATAACATCATGACCCTAACGGCCAGTGACCGTACTCATCCTAATGATCCATTTCCTTTGGTCTATCCAGAACTCATTGATTGGGAACAAATCACACCCATTGATATCCCAACTTTTCCTAATGATGAAACCATCATAAAATTTCTTTGTTCATCCCAATCGGAAACAAATTCCACCAGGGAATCACAAGATCAAAGTTTTCGACAGGAAAGTGCCAAGTTTCTCAGCTATGAAATAAATAACATAGAAGAAAGATCTAATGGTGAAAACCTAACAAAGGCAGTATTATATCAAGAAAAGAGAAAAATAAAAAGCGTATCCAATAGTGAAAACCTTTCAAAGGCACTAGAGGATGGGAAACTTGACACTCTCCTAGAACATTACCAGGAAAGGTCTTCTATTCTAATAGAACCAACAAAGGCACTTAATTTAGGTACTATGGAACAACCCAAAGTCTTGCAATTGGCCGCATCTTTAACAGAAGAGGAAATCCTGGGATTCACAGAATTTATCAAGAACAATCAAATCAGTTTTGCATGGTCCTACGCAAATATGCCTGGATTAGATCTAGATCTCATTATGCGTCATCTATCTATCAAGCCGGGGACCAAACCTGTGAAGCAAAAACTTAGAAAAATGCATCCGCATGTTTCATTATTGGTTAAATAAGAGTTAAAGAAGCTTTTAGATGTCAGATTCATTCGGTCTATCGACTATGCTGAATGGATCTCCAATATCGTACCTGTTTCAAATCCAGACAGAAGAATCAGAATTTGTACAAATTTCAGGGATTTGAACAAGGCATGTCTTAAAGACTATTTCCCTCTACCAAACATAGATATGATTATTGATTTGACTGCTGGACATGCGATGTATTCATTAATGGATGTATTTTTGGGATACAACCAGATGAATATTGCACCAGAGGATCAGGATAAAACAACGTTTACATGTCCGTGGGGTACCTATTGTTGGAACGTAATGCCATTTGGGTTGAAGAATGCAAGAGCTACATACCAATGAGCAATGGCAATGATTTTTCATGATATGATGCATACATTCATGGAGGATTACGTTGATGATCTCCTCGCAAAATCTAACACCAGGGAAGGAAACATAGCTATCTTATCTAAAATTTTCAAAATAATGGAACAATTCAAAGTGAGACTTAATCCAAAGAAATGTGTCTTTGGAGTGAAATATGGAAAGTTGGTAGGTTATATTGTATCAGAAAAGGGAATTGAGGTGGATCCAACTAAGGTACAAGAAATTCTTGATATGCCACCACCAAGGAACATTAGTCAACTACACTCTTTGTAGGGACGGTTATAATCCATCAGAAGATTCATTACGCAACTGGCGAATAAAAGTCTACCATTTACTCATCTCTTACACAAGAATGTTCCATTTAAATGGGAAGATAGATGTGAAGTAGTGTTTGATAAGATAAAGTAGTACCTAATGAATCCGCCAGTGTTAATTCCACCAGTACAAGTTGCACCATTCATATTGTATATTTCTGCCACAAAAGTGTCCCTAGGTACATTATTGGCACATGAAGACAACTTAGGAAAATAGAGAGCAATCTATTACATTAGTCGAACTTTGACAAGTCATGAGCTAAATTACACCTTCATTGAAAAAGCTTGCTTAGCGGCCGTGTTCACTTCTCAAAGACACTATATAGCTCATACAATAAAGCTTGTGGCTAAGATTGATCCACTCAAAAATCTTCTAAGTAAAGCAACCTTAACGGAAAGGTTGGCTAAATGGGTCATGATCCTGAGTGAGTTTGACATTCATTACGTGGATCGTAAAGCTATAAAAGTATAGGTAATCACATATCAGTTAGCAGAAGCACCAATGCCAGCAGAACACCCAATACACATTGATTTTCCTGATGTCGATGTATTCACAACAGTTATCAAGCAGCCATGGGCACTCTATTTCGATGGTTCCTACACTCAAAATGGCTCAGGAGCAAGGATTCTTTTTATTAGACCTCAAGGAAATACAATTCCAAAATATTATCGGCTAATGTTCCCTTGCACAAATAACATAGCTGAGTATGAGGCACTATTGATTGGCATGAGAATTGCAGTAGACTGGAAAATCACAGAACTTCAAGTTTTTGGTGATTCACAAATTGTTATAAATCATACCAATGACAAATATCACACTAAGGATGACAAGTTGATACCTTACAAAAGGATGGTGGATGATTTCAAGAAATACTTTGTTGATATCAAGTTCGTACAAATTCCACGCATTGATAATAAAGCAGCAGATGCTATGGCTACAATCGCCTCTCTGCTCCAGTTGTTAGAGAATCAAGCATGATACGATTTCCTGGTGGAACAATTGTTTTCTCCTGCCTTTGACAATCCAGAAACTCAAATAATTTGCCACTTAACCAATTCTGATTCTCCCTTGTATGGCCAAATTTACACTTACCTAAAGGATACTATTTTACCTTTAGACTTATCTAGAAATCAGAAAAGAAATTTCATCCGTCAATCCTCTCGTTACACCTTAATTTCTGACATCTTATATCGGCATGGTCTGGATGGTACCCTCCTTAGATGTCTCGAATGCAATGAATCAGAAAAGGCCTTACAAGAGGTACATGGTGGAATTTTTGGGACAAACTCAAGTGGACTAACCTTGGCCAAGAAACTTGTTAGATTGGGTTATTACTAGCCGACCATGGAGAAGGAATCATTCATCTTTGTGAAGAAATGTGCAAAATGTCAGATTCATGGCAATCTCATTCATGCTCCTGCTCAGGAATTACAACATTTCACCACAACATGGCCTTTTGCTCAGTGGGGATTGGATCTAGTTGGTAAGATACACCCATCATCTTCAAATGGGCATAAATTCATCATTACAACCACTGAGTATTTTACTAAGTGGATTGAAGTTGTTCCCATAACAACTGTTGTTGGCAAACAAATCTCTTCATTTATTTTGAACTATATCATCTGTCGATATGGTATTCCCAAATCCATTATCACACACAATGGAAGACCCTTTAAAAATCAGGATGTTGATGAGCTATGTGAAAGATTTCGCATCCAACACAAGTTCTCTACACCTTACTATCCGCAAGGGAATGGTCAAGATGAAGCTTCAAACAAATTTTTTTTGAAGATTTTGAAGAAAACAGTGAATGAGGCAAGTCGTGATTGACATGTCCAATTAAATCCAACATTGTGGGCATACAAAATAAGTATTCACACACCAATAGGTGCTACTCCCTATGCTTTGGTCTATGGAGCAGAAGCTATTTTACCACTAGAAGTTGATATTCCCTCACTTCGAGTATCACTAAAGGGGTTAATCAATGATGAAGACTACAAAGTATCAAGGTTGCAAGAACTAGAATTGCTTGATGAACGACGTCAAACTGCAGTTAATCATTTGAAGGGATATCAACAAGTTATGTCCCACAACTACAATCACAGAGTTAAACCACAAAATTTTCAAGTGGGTGAATTAGTTCTCAAGGAAAACCCTCGTAATCAACAGGATCGGGAAAAGAAAGGCAAGTTTGAACCTAATTGTTTGGGCCCATTCATTATCATTGCAGCATATGGATTGGGGTCATATCAGTTGTCAACATCAGAAGGGGACCTGTTTGAAGATCCGACCAACAACATTCACTTGAAGAAGTTTTATGCCTGAAAAATATCAAAAACAATATTAAAAGTCCGGAAAAAAATACAAAAATACAAAAAAAGATAAAAAGATAAAAAGATAAAAATACAAAAAAATAATAATAAAAAAAAAAATCGTTGCCTTGATGAAAAATTGGAAAATAGGCGTCTTGGTAACAACAAAAAGATCATAAAATCAGGAAAAAGTGCAATAAAAACAAATGGTGAAAACCTAGCAAACAGACATTGTTTGTGATTTTGTTTGGCTCTCTCATCTATTAGGATACATTCTGCATATCCACCTTTCATCGGCATCACATACATGCCTCGTCATCACATTTGCATCATACGACAAACATTTCATCCTGGCTTAATGATTAGGGTTATCCTTAGTAGTAGTAGTGTCTCGCAGGAGTCAGAGTACAAGGTTTCTAGGGGGAAATTCACTTTTTGGAGCTTTTGGAAAACAACATGTGTCAAGAATCAGAATATCAGAAACAAAAAACTTGTCCAATTAAACCGAGTCTACATGACTATTTGACAGAAAATTGAAACAAATTGGATGATCTTAATTTGAATAAAATGAATCATAAACTTAAAGCATAAGTTGAATTGTTGTTTTGATGACATCATATCTTTGGAGTGATTCAATGATGTACTAAACTAGAATCACAAGGAAAGAGAATGATTTTTCTTTGCTTTCTGTCTGTAAGCTAATCATTAGTATTGTGCAAAATTGTCATGGGACATGCTCTACAATGTATCGTAGACACCCAAAATTGTCCATGTCATAATATTACCTAGTCGATACATGACCTTGTAAGATAATTTGTAAGATTTTATCCTAAGTCATTACATTATCTCACTTATCCCATTTATTCCACTTAATCACATTCCCAATTAATTAAATAAATCTCATTTATTTAATTAATTCCCCCTTCACATGTCTCAAAATAATTCAAATTAAATATTTAAATTAATCCCTCACTTATTCTCACATTGCAACATGTGTCACATGACTACAACTCTTCACATGTACAAATAATTTAAATAATTTTGTTATTTAAATTATGAGATTCTCACTCACATCCTATTTTTACCCCCATTCATTGTGCATCATAAGCATCTTTTCTTCCAAAATAAATAAAAGAATCTCACTTATTTGCTCACATCCTAATTTTAGCCTCATGTCATAACCCACTTAATGTGCGTCATAGACACTAAAATAAACTTTTAATCCTAGCCATACATATCACAAATTTGACTTTTAATCTTGGCCATCGAATCAAATCACTCTTCTCCTATAAATCAAGTCTTTCACATGTCATTTGGAGAATCTTCTTCTAGCATCCTCACTCTGCCAAAATTTCTTTCAATCTTCTTATTTATCTATCTATTTTTCTTCTATTATCTTCATCTTATCGTTATGCTGCGAAAATGAGCAATCAAAATATCAAATCATTCAATCCTTCAAAATCTTGAATTCTCATGTAGGTGGAGAAGAACAATGGAGATAAATCAAATCTAGCTTGGAGATCGGTTTGCTTTGCTTTCTTGTTTTGATTTTCATGCTAGTTTGTGCTCTATTGTGCTTGTTAGGGTTTTTCATTATAATTTGTTTATGCATGTTGCTCTAATATTTTTACCCTAACTACATTTAGTGAACCCGACGTGAATCCTTTGATCTAGCTTGCTTTTTTACAGGTTTCATTAACGTTTTGTTGCAGATCTACTAGTTTTTGGACAAAACCCCAAGTTTTATAAATTTTATCATATCTTTCAAATGGCTACTCATTTTTATACAATAATTCCACAGACACTTATACATAATCTCAAGTGGCTACAGTAAAAATATTGAGGTTTTATCGCCTTTTTTGTAGGAGATATCACTATTTTATGTTTTTTCATTAAATCAACTTTCTGGACGCAAATCAACGAATTTTACAAAACCATTTACATTTATAAAAATATCTTGAAATTTTAATAGGGATCTATGTTTTACAGATTTATTTTAGAGGTCAAATACAATGCAAAGAAATCTAATCTTTGTTTTTTGTATGTTTTTCATAAATCCGCATTTCTGGATGCAAAACAGGGAATTTTTTTAGCTTCTTTACATTTTTGGAAATCTCTCAAAAAATTAGTAGGAGTTTTTTCTTTACGGTTTTATTTTTCAGATCAATAACATCTTCAAATAATCGAATCTAATTCGGTTATGTTAAAAACATGTATTTGAAATTGAAATTTCTTCATGAATTTTTTTTTTATGGCTGCATTATAATATCATTTCTATTTATTTTGTAGGTGATCATAAGGAGCTGTAGTAGCAACAATATCAGTCATACACATCAAATTGGAAAATGAATTTTTTTGGGTGCACTCATTCTATTATCTTTATCTCTCATTAAATCAATCAATCTCGTTTGTAAAACACTTCAATTTGGGGCTTTAAAACAAACATCTTGTTTGCAATCACACTTTGAAATTGGGCTTAAAAAGAACCATTGTCTTTCATCACACATTTTGACTTTAGGTTAAAAACAATAAGTGTTTGAATTTTCTTACACACATATCAATTTTCTAAAGAGAAATTAACAATTGCAAGTGTGAATCAAGTGCGTGTGTGATAAAAAACACCTCACTTGGTTCGTTTTTGTCATACCCTTCATAGGAGGCCTACTAGGGGATTTCATCACCCCTAGGGACGACCTTAATCAAAGTGTATATTGAAAGATACACTTCTTTGAGAGTTAAATCTTGTCGCTCTTGGCTAAGCCCCAAAGAACTTTATACCTTTGGGAAGTGAAGGTGAAGGGTGGGTTACCCCTTTCTCTTGGTTGTGTGGCGAGATTTTTCTTTCAAATTATCCCTAGTCAAACTTGTGCATCCTAGCTTAAGACCAAATTGGCCATACCCACTTGACTAGTTCTAGGACTTGTCGATGTGTCTTCTTCAAGTGCATACTTAATCATCACATTCATAATTTCAAATTCAAACTTGCTTATGTGTCTTGTGTGTGTGATTCATATGTGTACATGTGTAATCATTTGTTTGCAAATTTCCATATCAAGCTATAAACACCAACACATAAACATATCATTATAATAATCCTAATCATCCTTTTTCTAATCATATTCAAATCAATTTCATCCTAATCAATCCAAGTCATATAATCTAATCATTCCACATCATCATCATCACCCTAATCCTAGGCAAGCACTTGCTAAAATGGTCCTAATCCTTAACAATTCTAGTCACAAGCCCAAGTTCATACTTCAAGGAGCCCCTTTGCCTAATCACAAAGATAATCCAAAACCATATATCCTCCAAGGTGGGTCAAACTTTTCTTCTAGTGATGATGAGAACTTTGTAGATCTTAGTGATGATGAAAACTTTGTAGAAATCTTAGTTCACCTTAATGATACTTTTGACAAGGGAAATACCACCATAAGTTTGGAATCATGCACCATTCCATCTACTAGTCCTTCATCACCATCTAATAAAACTCCTATCTCAAAGCACACTAGTCCTGCACCAACACCACCATCCAACTTCTCAAGCTCTAATCCATCAACCAAAGAATCCTTTAACAATTTTCTCCAAAGACTACTAGCACAGAATAGACCATCCCCACATCACCCATTAATGAGCTTACCAATGAACCTTTGAATGCCATGTTTATTCTTCCAACTCCATCATGTGGTCCACAACTATTGATCTTATATGTCTAAGTCAAATTCCATCACGCCCTCATGTCATTGATCATAAAGAGCATACCAAACCTCTTCCAAAGCCTTCCACGTCCATTTCCACTCAAATCCAAGAGCTATGTCAAGAGTATTATCCTAAGCATAAAGAAACATTAACCTCTCATTCTAATCGAGATCTAGGCCCTTTTAATGATCCCACTAATAACATACTTGGTCCTATTCATGATGAAGCTTCCCTCTATGATCTAGATCCTACCTGTGATCAAGAAGGCCATGTTGATACTCTTATCCAACTTTATGCATTCCATGGTATAGATCATATCACTTCACCTATCCATGAGCAAGAAACCTCCATTTCTCCTATAGACCCCCTACCTAGTCCTATCCATGATCCTGCATTATCCACTTGTTATGATGAGACACATCCCTCCCAAGTAAATGTAGAAGATCAAACCAATAGTGTGGACCTAAATGAACATGCTCAAGATCCTTTAAATCCTCCATCATCCGCTATCAACTCCATTTCAAATCCATCATATCTACTTTCTCTTACCACCCTCATTCATGAATGTTCCTCCTTAGAACAACAACAACCTTTATCCACTTTACCTTCTTTATCTAATAATGAACTCAATTCTAGTGTCCAAAATATAACTAGTCCCATTTTCCATCACATGCTTCAAAACATGAACTACCAAGGTAAAGGTTTAAGCCTTCATGAACAAGGTATTTTGGAGCCAATCCATGTCAAGGTCCCTCCACGCTCTTATGGCCTTGGATATACACCCCATGGACACCAATCTAAAGATGTTGGTACTTCCCTCGTCCATCATAAGTCCTCTTTCCACCATAAATCCTATCATATGCCTAAAACATATGTTGCCATCCCTCCTCCATCATCTTACAAATGTCAAAATCATGTGTCCGTACACCTCCCACCATCAAATTTTCCACCATTTCTTCCAACTCCTAATATCCCTCCATCTAATCTACCTCCACTACTCTCAACACATAATATCCCCATTATCTAATTCCCTTATCCACCTATCCATAAATCCTCTAAAAATCCTAATTATGACCAATCAATGCACACATTGTCTAAACATGAAGCTTCCACTCATTCCACCATACCCATGGGATTGAAAAGAATTTTTTTTGATGCCTCTATCTATAAAGCAAAAAATCTGAAAGGTCCTCATGCCCTAGGACACAAAAGAAAATAATCAAAGAAAAACCCATCCAAAAAACAATATAAGCCCATACGTTCAAAAGAAAATTCTAAAAACAAAATGGTTTGGGTACCTAAGAAAAAGGAAAACAAATCAAATGAGGCATATACATCTCAAAAATCCCAACCATCCACTTCCACATCACATTCCTACTTTATTCAAGAATCTCATATTCCATCCCACAAGAAAAATAAAAGTCATAAAAATACTAAGTCTATGTGGGTACCTAAAACACTTCATCTATCATCTCCTAAGCAATCATCTTCATTGCTTCATACACCCCCTTCACATCAAAATCTTCAACGTTGATCACAATGTGTGCAACCATTGGTCATGGTTCCCTTCCTTTTCACAAAAATTCCATATACCTCCATATCCTCACCTTTCACTCATTATCCTACATATCTCTCCCATCACATTACTATGGTCCATTCTTTTGGCTAAGCCTCCCATCCATCTTCCCTACATAATCCACATCATAATCCATCATCTACCTACTCCATCTTTGTTTCATGTCATCCCTTATCGACATCTATGAGCATAATGAAATTTGGCATGGTCCATGCAATGACATCCCTCTCTAGTGGGACTATCACCTTTCATGGAACTAGACACTTGAGTCCATCCTATCCATATTCCCCTTCTCCTATCCAAAAATTAAAAAAATTAAAAAAAGAAAAATAAAAGTCAAAAAAAGAAAAAGAAAAAGAAAAGAAAAGAGAAATCCCTTCGTCCAACGGTGAAAACTTGGTAAACAAGCACCCTGGATAAGTACCATGATGAAAACCTGGCAAACAGGCGTCATGTGTAGGTTGATCTTCTATGTCACTTACACTTGGGGGCATGTTGTCTCATCCTACCGTATCATTTTTTATCCTATCATATCCTATCTTACCATCTCCTATCTTATCATCCTTGGCCATCATACCCTTATATTTATTATATTGAGTCCATTCATCCTCTCTTCCTCCTTTTGATCTTGATAAAAATATGGGGAAAAATGTTGAAACATGCTTTGGATATCTTTTGATATACCTCATCCTTCCAAATAACCCTATCATTATCCTAGTGTCATAAGATTTGTCATGAAAGATCCTAAGTATTATACCTAGAATGAGGTATGTTATTCCTATGTGACGTAGTTTTTGGAGATCACATCCTTGCTCTCCTATGATGCATACATCTATTCCATTCACTATGACCTATTTGTTTTATCGATCCATCTATCACGACCCTTCTATCCCTTATCCTATCACCCACCCTTTCATCCATCAATCACCTCTATCTCCTTGCACCTAAACTTGGTTTTCCCTTTTCATTGGTATATAGCATAAAGGCTACTCAAATTTTCATCCATTGACATCTCAAAACATTTCAAAAATCCAAAAAAACATCAAATATTCCAAAAATCCAAAAAAATCAAATATTCCCAAAATCTAAAAAATGAAAAAAATGAAAAAAATATCCAAAAAACAAATCAAAACATTTCAAAAATCCAAAAATCAAAATCAAAAAAAAAAAAAAAATCCCAAAAATCAAAATATCCCCAAAACATGCATTTTTTTTTTTGAAAAAGGTCTTGAAAAAAATAAAAATAAATTCAAAACATTTCAACAATCCAAGCAATAAAATCAAACCAAATCACTTCTTCCAATCAATTCAACTTCTTCAAATCAATTTCTTCATCAAATTATCTAATCACATCACTTCTTATCAAATCCATTCTTCTAATCAATCACATCACTTCTTCTAATCAAACCCATTCTTCTAATCAATCTAATCATTATCATCAAATCTAATCATTTCTTCATCAATCCGATCAATCAAAATCATTCCAAGTAAATCATTCCTCAATTTAATTCATCAATCATCACCCAAATCTTCAAATCCAACATCTTCAATCATTCCAAAAAAATAATCCAAATGCAAGTCAAATCCTTAATCCATAGCAAGCTAATCAATCAAGTCAAATTATCCAATCAAATTTTGGTCTTGATCCTAATCTTGTTGTAAACTCAATCAATCAATCAATCAATCATCCTTGTGTTGATCTAGGGATATATCGTTCTCCACAATGACAACACTATTATCATCATCAATCAATCATCCTTGTGTTGATCTAGGGATATATCGTTTCCCACAATGACAACACTATCATCATCAATCAATCAATCAATCATCGGTTTACAGCTTGACAGGGGCAATACCTTGTTTGTTTTTGTATCATTTGTGCATGCTTGCTTGCTTGCTTGTGTGTTTTATCATTTCAATTTGCAATTGCATCAAATCCAAATCACTCCAAGCTAATATTCATATCTTGTATCTAGACAAGGTTGTATTATGCTGGGGCATGAGACACATTGTCACCTTGGTCTTTATACCTTGGTGCATAATGTCTAGTGCTATATCAAACATCTGATTACTCACTTTATTGCAGCATAGCATGTCATTCTTCTTTTCTATCTACTTCTCTTGTATCATTCATCTTATCCCTTTGTTATTCATTTCAAGAGAATATCCGTGTTTATGCAACCCGCCTATCCTCTCAAGGGGGCATCATCATCATTATCATATCCTATATTATCATTTCATTTCTTCATATATTTTGCATCATCATATTTTTCTATCATCCCTTTCCTTCATTCATCATACTCCTCACTTCTTCAAGTGGTTGGGGCATCATCTTTTTTTCATCTATCCATACCTTAGCTTCTTTGAAATGATGTTACTCGACATAAATCTTACCATCTAGAACATCATCTCAAAGAGGGGCAAAATGTAGACACCCAAAATTGTCCATGTCATAATATTACCTAGTTGATACATGACTTTGTAAGACAATTTGTAATATTTTATCCTAGGTCATTACATTATCCCACTTATCCCATTTATTCCACTTAATCACATTCCCAATTAATTAAATAAATCTTGAATTTATTTAATTAATTCCCCTTTCACATGTCTCAAAATAATTCAAATTAAATATTTGAATTAATCCCTCACTTATTGTCACATTGCAACATGTGTCACATGACTACAACTCTTCACATGTACAAATAATTTAAATAATTTTGTTATATTTAAATTATGAGATTCCCACTCACATCCTATTTTTACCCCCATTCATTGTGCGTCATAACCATATTTTCTTCCAAAATAAATAAAAGAATCCCACTTATTTCCTCACATCCTAATTTTAGTCTCGTGTCATAACCCACTTAATGTGCGTCATAGACACTAAAATAAACTTTTAATCCTAGCCATACATATCACAAATTTGAATTTTAATCTTGGCCATCGAATCAAATCACTCTTCTCCTATAAATCAAGTCTTTCACATGTCATTTGGAGAATCTTCTTCTAGCATCCTCACTCTGCCAAAGTTTCTTTCAATCTTCTTATCTATCTATCTATCTATTTTTTTTTCTATTATCTTCATCTTATCGTTATGCTGCGAAAATGAGCAATCAAAATATCAAATCATTCAATCCTTGAAAATCTTGCATTCTCATGCAGGTGGAGAAGAAAAATGGAGATAAATCAAATATAGCTTGGAGATTGGTTTGCTTTGCTTTCTTGTTTTGATTTTCATGCTAGTTTGTGCTTGTTAGCGTTTTTCATTATAATTTGTTTATGCATGTTGCTCTAATATTTTTACCCTAACTACACGTATCATTGATGACATTTTGGAATTCGCATAGGAAAATGGTTAACTTTTATCTGTGTATGCAAACAATACTCAGGTAATCTTGGTTTAATTATACCTCGATGCTTGTATTAACTTGCCATATCAAACATCATGAAAGCAGTACTCAGGTCATCATTGGTGCTAACATACCCTTTGATGCTTGTACTAACTTTCAACATATTAAAAGGATCAATGATGAAAATCAAGCACAACATGGAATGAAAAATAGGAGGATGGTTCATTACTACATTCTAGGACTGCATGATTCATTTAGATTTGCATTTTGGGGGCTGTTTAAGTAGATTTTTGAAGGTTGGAAAAAGTATCGTCTATCTTTTCAGACAACAATTGAGTACACCTGGACATATATTGCATCTCATTTCACCATGACTCATGTAGGTTATCATTATCATTGCATTTGCATACTTACAGTTTTTTTACATCATTTCATTGTCATTATCATTTTTCGATCTCATTTAGTTCATCATGATTATTATCTTTCTTTACATATTATGTGCATAGTCATTCATTCAAATGATCATTCATTTCATATTATATCATTTCATAACATTTGCATTTACATTCGTTTCACATAAATATACATTGCTAAAAGAAAGATTGCATCCATTTCATTCATTTCCTATCATCATTTAAGCTATCATTTTCATATCATCATATCATTATCATATTATTACATCATTATCATTATTCACCAATTCATATCATTATCATTATTATCATCATTATGATCATTATTCATATCCCATTTTCATATCATATGCATATCATTCATTAAATATTACATCTTCATTTTCATCTCATCACATTACATATCGTTTCATCATAACTTTCCATTTAGGTCATCATTATCATTTCATTTCATATCCATTTATATCACTTTTCATCATTATTAGGTATCATTCATATTGATCAAATATCCATTTAGTTTACATCATATCATTTTCATATTATAGGCATATCATTTTTAGGACATATCATATCATCATTACATCTTACATCTTGCATTCATTACATACATCATAAAATAAAATCATTTAGATTGCATCATATATCATCATGCTAGAAATCATTTCATCATAACACATCCTACATCATCATACATAAAATAAAAGCATCATCATTGCATCATCATCATAACAATCATAAACATCATAACATATATAAATAAACATACATCCATAATCATACATCATAAATCATCCATAAAACGTGCATATCAAATCACCACTACATATCATAAATCTCATCAAAACAAACATCCAGGGGTACAAGGATATCAAATGTTTTGACAAGATATATCAAATACAATGAATAAATGTGTCAAATCAATCATCACTAAGGGGCATCCGACCGTGGCACATGGCTGCTACTGTCTCCCGAGGTGGTAGGTCTCGCTGCATCTTTGCTCCTAGAAGCCCTGATCTCTTATCTGACTGGTTGATCCACACTCCTGGTATGGCTACGTGAATGGGTCCAAGATTGAGTACCTGACTGTGTGAAAGCAATCCTCCTCTCGGGAGGCATTGCCTCAAAATATCTCATCTTGTAATACTCGGCCTCTCGAGTAGTCTCCAATCCCTTTGCTACAACCTCTCTAATAGAATCGATTGATCTTAGGAGTCTCTCAGCTACCCCCTCGGCCTTTATGCATCGCTCTCGGAAGCTATCTCGCTCTACTAAAAGCTGAGCTACCTGTGGGTCAAGAGGTGGTGGCTGTGCAACCTGTACCTGTAGCTGGCTAATAGTTGCCTATGCCTATGCTAACTGACACCAAAGAGTCTGAACCTCTACCTGCAAGGTATCCATCTGTCCCTATGAAGGAGCCCTAATAGTGACCCGTGGGGCCGAAGTACTCGAGTGATCCACCACTCTCGATGTCTGAGGCCTTGTATTGAATGGTACATCAAAGAAGAACCTCTGCCCTCCCCTCCCACCACCTCCGTCATCCCCATCATCACCACTTTCCTTTGAGCCATCCTCCTCCTCCTTCTCCATCTCCTCATCAACATCCATTGCTACCCCACCCTCTGCCTCTGTTGGTACCTGTGCCTGTGCACCTACTTGTGCCTGCTCCTATGGTTGTCTTGCCCCTGCCTGTGCCTATGGATGTCGTCATGCTCGCTGTATTGCTAGTCCTCCCAATAATGGAGCAGGCTCCTTTGGGCTGGTAAATCTCAAAAATGGATGTGTGTAAAAATATGTTGTATACTCATCTGTCATCCCTGCATCTATCACCTTTGGATGTATCGCCCAATAATTTGGTTGTAGATCTAGATACTCTGCTCCGGCAGCCTTTATCGTCACAAATGGACCCCACTCTAGTAGTGCATCCTCTCGGTGCCTAGCATAGTGTGCCACACCCTGTGGCATCATCCGTACTAATCCGTACTGTCTCAGGACCCTCATCCCTAGGAACCGCTCAATGATAAATGGGGTACGACCAATCAAGTACCTTGATCTTGTGCAGTAAGGCAACTCTATATCATCCACCTCCCACAGATCACAATCCAAATACGGTCTCTAGATGAATGTATCCAAATCATCTAGCACGCATTGCCAGTATTCTAACTTTCCCAACATCGGCTGGACAAGGGGACCTATGTAGGCATAAATGTATGGAAAACCTAGTGGGCGATCTCTCTGAACAATGGGGCAAGTAATGGAAAAATGCTCCCATGCCCATATCTGTAAAAGAGTAACTCCACAAGAGAGACTCTTCCCATCTAAGTACACGACCTAATGAAGATCATGCTATAGATGGGAAAGCATGCATGAACCCTATGCATATCTAGTCCGGTGGAGAAGCATGTCCTCCAGAATATGACCCCAGCTAACTGATAGTCCCCTTGACCTACGATCAGGACAAAGGAAACCACCAATGAACCTTGCTAACACCGAAGGCAGTGGGGCATAACTCTCCACCATATCATTCCAGGCAATGTCATATCTGCCCCCCTGAGGATCCTGAAAAACTCGTCTCAACGCATTAGTCCCTCCAATCTCCTTGTGATCATAGATCACAAGTTCACCAACTACAGGAATACCCAGAATCCTGTATACATCCTTGGGTGTCACGATAATTTCTCCTATGGGCAGATGAAAGGTGTTATGATCACTATGCCACCTCCTAGCTAAGGCCATCAATAATGCTCTGTTGATCCTATACTACGGGATCCTCAACAGTGGACTCAACCCACACTGGTATATCACCTCTAAATCAGCTTGGGACAGTCGAGGAATCATATCCCACATGCGGGGAAATCTCTCTCTAATCTGGAGGAGGTTAAATTCCTCCTTTATAACATTACAAGCAATCATGCAAATCAATCAGCAGGGGATACTCGAAATCATCTAATCAAATCAGTACACCAAACAAGCTCATCAATTATATCAAATGGGAAATCAACTCAATCAAATCAAATCTTATTTGTTCTTTAAGCAAGAAGGCAAATAAATCCTAATCTATTTGTCTTTCAATCACGAAAGCAAATCAATCATTTCTACTATTTGTTTTTCATATCGCATGGAAACAAATTTAATAGTCAATTGACTCAATATCAATCATTACTATTTGTCTTTCAAGTAGGAAATCAAATTTATCAACATCTTTACTATTTGTCTTTCAATCAGGAAAGCAAATTTATCAGACTTATTACTATTTGATCTTCAAACATGAAGACAAATTTATCAAAATCAGGCTAATCTATCTTGATGTTATTCAAAAGCATAATTCAGTTGGCTAATCTAGCAACAATCATCAAGCACATATCAATTTTTCTTCACAAATTCAAATTCGACAAAAATTTCATGGATGCGCTAAAACAGTCCATCAATGCGCTAAATCATGTATGCGTGACTTTAATCCATGGATGCGTTAAAATAGTCGTGCAATGCGTTACTTCATATATGCGCGATTCTATCTAGTCTATGCGCTAAAACAGACTATGGATGCGCTAACTCACCTATGCACGATTCTATCATGTGGATGCGCTACATTATCTCATCAATGCGTTAAACTAGCCTATGCGCTAATCTAAGATTCTATGCGGGCAAATTTTTTGTATGCGCTACTTAATCTATCCTATGTGAAATTTCATCTATGCGTAATTGTTCTACATCTATGCGCTACTTTGAATGCATGACTCTATCTAATCAATGCGCCGAACTATGGCTCGTATGTGCTAAAGTAGAACGTTAAAATTTTTAAAAATTGAAAAATTCATAAAAATTGATTGAAAAAATTCATAAGGTGGATCAGATCATCTTACCAGAGGTCCATACACAACTGGTCTCTAATAACGACGGGCTCACTCGAATCGGTGGCGCTCATAATGGATCGGCATCTCATTTTTATCTCTTAGAGCTCTGAAAATTACCACAAGTTACTATTCAAATGACAGTGAATTTTCACCTTTTCCACCTTTTAAGGGGGTAAAAAGGGAAGTATTTCCAGTTTTTACTATACATAGCGCTATTTCGAGAGCTAAATTGCCATTTTCGCTCCAAAAATCATTTAAATTCTTTCAAATCATCTTCATCATCATTCTCATCACGCGATTTATCTCTTGAGGGGGCATATAGCATCGGTAAATTTTCAAATTCAGGGGCAAATTCTTTAAAGTAATACGTAAAACACATCACTTCAAAGAGGGGAAAAATGTACACATCTAAAAATGGTCACGGTTAATCAAACCTGCTAATTAATTAAATATTAATTATTTAGTTAATATTCTAAAGTCATCTACATATAAATAAATTTAATTATTTATTTATATTGTTCATTTTTTTAATTCTTCTAGTTTAATTAAATAAATAAGTTTATTTAATTATTGCTATTCTTTTCTTAATTAAATTAAATAAATTTCATAATTTATTTATTTGATTATCATTTTATTTCAAAAGTTTGAACATTTAAATTCAAACAATGGAATATTCATCCTTGACTTCACATTTAAATTAAATATTTAATTACTCATCTTTTTCACTTCTCACACATAATTAAATAGTAATTATTTAATTGTGGAAGCTTCTAAATTCATTGTCACATGTAATTAAATAAATTTATTTATTTAATTAATTAGCAATTATCCTCAACTTTCAACAATTCTCATTTAAGAGGTGACAAATGGCAATTTGTTTCCATTTTTGAATGAGGATGGTTTTGTGGGTTGAAAACATTCTTCCACTTTCCTCTCAACCTTCCACCTTTCTCTCAACTTCTCATTCTCTCACTGTTCATCTTAATAGGTTTGAATTTCAATCGTTGATCTCCACCAACTAGATTCTTGCCTTTCGAAAATCTATAAATACAGCCTTTTCGTAAGTAGATTTCATCCAAGATTTAATGCATAGTTACTATAGTTGCATTCGAACCAGCATATCAACATTTTAGCAATATCATAGCATCTTAGTTTTTCAATTTCATAGCTTAAATCATTAGCAATGGACATGCATTTTCAATCAATCTTCTTCTCCTAAGTTGTCATTTCTACAAGTTGCTGCCTACACAACTGAGAGCCAATAACTTTAATCAAATCCTTGGAGGTAAAGAACAATGGGACGAATTTGAAAGAGTTGCTATTATTTAGAGTTTGAATTTGTATTTTCTAAATTAGTTTCTTTCAATCTAATATCTCATTGGTGTGTTAGTTTACTTCCTAATTAATCCACTTATTTTAACAATACAACTACTAAAAAGGGGGAGGATCTCTCTCTACTTCTTTCTTGTTTTACTCCTAGTAAGGGAGTCAAGAGTTATTTCCTTTCCAGAAGCCACATCTCTATTTGTATCTTTGTTCCTCAATTATTTTAAGGGAGGCTTGTCCACTTTGTTATTTCCTTCCACATCCAATTTTTTCTTCTTTCTTGATTTTCAATTTATGTTATTCCAATCCTCTTCCACAACATCATCTTTTTTGGGGGACAAGAGTTCAACAGGGTTTTCTTGTCTTCTTCCTTATTTTCCTTCTCTTATTTATCTTCTTCCATATGAACCACCTCCAATTCCAAACCTCCTTGAGAGAACTCAGGGGAGGAAGACAATAACCCTTCCATCTAGCTTCTTATCTCACCATCTTCAAGGGGCTCCTTCTATTGTTCCTGAGGTTTGAAATCAACTCGCTCCATTTCTTGTGCTAACATTTGCACATTATCCAACATTCCAATCCCATTTTGTGGTTCAAGGTACTTATCTAGAGAAGGGGAGGAAGAGAATCCTTCAACAACTCCTCCAGAAAGGACCTTTTCAGAGTTATTAGTGAGGGCACACACCTCTAGAGGCTGACCCACCACTGCAACCAAGATTTGAGAAGGCACTATCACATTATCAAAAAATAGCAAAGCCGAGTTAGGGCTTGGTGTAATGGGCTCCTTTAACAAGTTCAGGGGAGTAGCATTTTTCAAGGGAGAGATCTACAACTCACCTATCTATTTTTTTTTACGTTCAATAGGGAGATTTTTACAGGCATCTTGTAGATTTCCAAACTTATTACACCCCTGACAAAATACCATAGCCTTTTCATATTCTAACGGTTGAACCCATCTTCCAAATTTTGATTTTAAAGTCACAATGGTGGGAAGGATTGCATACACAACCACATTCACACACATTCTAGCATATACCAATCGTGAGTTAAGAAGAGTCACTTTTTCAACTATAACCAAGGTACCAAAGGAATCAATAATTCCTTTAAAAGCATTTTTGTGCTAGAATTCCAAAGGTAAACTAGGAAGCTTGACCCAAGTAGGCACCACTTTACCCAAGTTCGTAGGGGCATCAAATCCTGGCTTCCACTTGCATAGGGATAGAATATTGTTAAAGCTTCTATCAAAGGCCATGGGCCACCTGTGAGGACCTTTATCATATCTTCAAGGATAACAAAAGTAAAAAGAAATAAGCCTTTAGGCATAACACTGATTGAGACACTACCCTTGAGATTCCAAGTGTCAGTGGCCCACTTACATACTTGATCAATATTAGGACGAGCAACAAAGAAATTTCCAACTAGGAACAACTTCAAACCCTTGATTGCATCATCCAGGATTACATCTGGGGCATCCACTTCATCCCCTCTACAATGCAGAAAATAGACAAAGAATCATGGGCCACCTTTGTCGAAACCTTCCCACCCACAAGCTTGTCTGCATATAACACAAGAACCTCACTAGCCAAAAAGGTGTCTTTTCCCCTGGGATTCAAAATAGGTAACTCCTTTCCCCTGAGATTTGGAACAGGTGACTCTCCAAACATACTTTGCAAATCCCCAGAAGATGAAGGAGAGAAAGCAAAATTCTGAGAAGGGGCAAAGGGCATAGGTGGGGGAGCTTTGTTAGGGCCCTCGCTAGACTGGATCATCAAGAAACACAAAAGCACAACTATTTGAAAAAAGGGGAGTGCATGTAGAGTTGCAGAGCTATTGTTGGTGTCACCACCTTACAATGTTAATAATGCACTTATAACATAAATCCCCACAATAAATGTGAATATTCTCTTCCACTTCTTGCCCAATGGCCAAGTCTGCACTATTTCAATATGGTTTTTAAATGCCCTTACAATCAATATTGCTAAGTGTTTGGGGAAATATTCCACTTCACGTGCCTCCAAATCCCACATGGGCATCCCATTTCACCCACTCTATTATCTTTGGAGATACACACACAATAATACTTAGAACATTCTAGTTGTAGCTAGAATCTAGATTGCAAGATTGTTTCCAAAGACTTTCAAGGTGAATGACACAACTAATCCTAAAATTCTCTGACTTGATATTTATATTTTAAGAGCATAATAGCGAGACATTAAAGAAAACTAAGTGTTAGGGAGTACAAGGATCATAGATTCCTTGCACCAACATAATTTGTTTATGCTTATTGGCTTAGTAAGTGAATCAACTACATTCACCAAGGTGTTAACCTTCTCAATCTAAATAATTTTATCCTTCACCATCTTATGGATAAAATGATATTATGGATCAATATTTTTGCTATGAACACATGCTATATAATATTTTTTACTAAAAAAATAGCACTAGATATCAGGTAAAAGCACAAAGATGTCACATGCTATATAATATTTTTACCAAAAAAATAGCACTAGATATCAGGTAAAAGCACAAAGATGTGTCACACTTTATAGAGGAAACAACCAATGTTGATCCAACTTTTAAACTTGAATCACTAAAAAGTGACATATATATTTTGAATTTTTAAATGATGTAAACTAGTAAAATATGTAGTTTTTAGTATATTTTATGTTTATATTTAAAATAAAAAATAAAAAATATTTTAAATAGTTTTAAATAAATTTACTATAGTTTAGTTGATGATAAAATGCTAAAAAATGAAGTTACATGAGATGTCAATCTTTTTATAGTAATTTTTTTTTTTTTTCTTTAACTTGAAACTTTAGTGCATAGATATATTTTTTTCCAATTTTGATAAATATATATATTTTTAAATAAATATTAAAATGTGCCTGTATCAAAAAATAGTTGTTTCCATTTGACGCCAACTTTCATATTAAATATTTATCTAAAATAGAAAAAAAATTATACCATCTTGATATAGATTCTTTTATCTAGTGCATCATATTTTTTTCAAATTTTTTAATAAGTTTTAGTATTTTTCCTTGGCATGGTAATCAACCTAATATTTTGTGTTGACAACCTACTTTTAGTAAAAGTAAAAAATAAAATATAAATAATAACTAAACTATTGAAATATATATATATTTGAAAACTACACTTATTAATCTACAAAAATGGTATTTTAATACTTAAAAAAAATGTTATTTAGTAGGTGTTATTCAAACTTCAATTTTTTCAAATAATTTTTTTTTGGTACGTTGACCTTAAAGTGGTGCTACATATGCATTTAGCCAACAATTTTTGTTGGAAAAGTTGTGAAAATATCTAACTTAGCTAGAATGAATCTTACTAGATCATATATTTGACCAAAAATGATTTTTAGTTAGAAATGCTTAAATTCAGTTGTGCTGATAAGTTGACCGAAAGTGTGACACAACTTTGTACTATTACCCTATCACAAGTAATCTTCACTTCCTTGTTCTCAAGCCAATACTTCCACAAAATAATACATAGTGACACTACTTCCTTACAAACATGTGTTGCATCCATGTACTTTACTTACATAGTAGAAAACACAATTGTGGGTTGTCTCTTACTCATCCAACTAATTGCACCTTCAAAAAATATAAACAAATACCCACTTCTAGGCCTCACACTATTTGAATCAGTAGCCTAATTTGAATCAATAAATTCATCTATACCCATCACCTTATCAATCCCATGATAACAAATGCAATAATAAGAATTTACACACAAACATCTAAACATACAATAACTCCCACTACCTGGGCACTATTTAGTATAGTACAAACCATAACATGATATTAGGAGCTTCCTGCAACACTAACATACAAAACAAATTGTACATCTTCAAAATTGTCACAATATTTAGGACATTGTTCCAAAGATAGCTTAGTACCTACAAGGAAGGGTACATTGATTTTTTTACCAAATATCTACAAAGTAGTTTCAACACACTTTCTTGAATTTAGTCAAATGTTTTTGGTAACCCAATCCCTATTGATTTTCATACCTATAGAAAAACCTCCATTAAATGAAACATCCCTATCTATAGGATAAAAGACATGAGAGTATCAAGGATGAAAATATCATAGATTATAAAATGTAAAAACATATTCAAATTTGTAATATAGGAATGTATAGAGGTTAAGGACAATGGTTAATGAGAACCCATGATAATATACATACATATGAATAATGCACAAGCAAAGGTGGGTAGGCAAGAACCAATGAGACATCAAACACTAAAGACCCTAGCCATAATATAGATAAGTTAAAACGCACAAACAATGGACGGGGACAAACCCTAATTAAATATGAGATGAAGGATCAATAAATTTCATATTTGAAACCATAATGTAGAAGGAACCAACACTAAGAATAAAATCCTAGGGGTATGAGAATGACAAGTTCATCATTTTAATTTGTAGGAAATAAATACTTTCAATATAACTTGACCTAGGATAATTAATTAACATTAAAAAACCATAGGATTTAGGGCTCATATAGATAATTGATATTGTAATAAACATTAAAGTCCATGTGATACTTAAATTAATGAAAAGAAATGTACTTAACTCTCGCACTATAAATATTGTGATGGACATTAGAAATGTGGTTGCTATTGTATCAAAAAATCAGGCCTTGTCAAACAACCACAGCAAAATTGGAAAATCAAATAGAATCTACTCTAGTTCAAATATGTGCCTATGAATCTAAATGTCAAACTCGTGTATAAGAACCTAATATGTGGAACTAGCCTTCGTAAGTCTAATTTGACTAAAATATGATAATAAGAATTCTTTCATCTTGCCTTCTTATACTTGTGTCTGAAGATGGGTAGTATATAAGGACACTCTTGAAGAGTTTGTTAAGCAAGGACCAATTTTTCTTTGATCAAACCCCTAGATTCAACTGAATTAACGACAATAAACAAAGATCAAATATACCAAGAAAGTATACCTTATACCCACAATAATGATGCAAGCTAACAATACAATTAAATTTTTTTTATGATACTCTAATATGAATTGGTCCTTAATAATGACTTAGTATATTTTGATGGATTGAAATTCATTAACACATGTTTTATACAATTTAAAATAATTTTAATCAACTTGACTAGTTCAAAGGGGAACATAAACTCAGATTAAAATTTATAAATTTGGAATTCAAATTAAGTACTACTGTACTAGTATTTTGACAGCAAAATCTTCTAAAAATTCGCCACAATGTTCATGCGTTTTACATTCGATGTACCAGGTGGATTAATTCTCTGTTTCATTCCTTTTTTCCCAAAATAGACGTCGGAGGCAGTGTGTATATGGGACACAACATTCCTTCTCAGAATATTGGCATCAAGAAAGATGTTGTGAGCTCTGTGAGGTGCGTGTGCAAATTCATGAATCATCTTTCCTGTGATAAAGATATGGCGGCCATTGTTCTAAGCCTTTTTCCAATCTGGAATAGCTAGATATCTCATATGATGTTGTTCTGAGGCCTCTTTAGGATGTAACTATAACTGATGTAGTAATTGAAGCCTTCACTAAATAGCTTAAGAGTCTTAAAATTTTAAATGTTTCAGGAATTTATTGCTTTTCAGTTAGCACAACTGACTTCTTTAGTAGTTAATGCAGGTAGAATGAGAATTATTAAGAAGAGTGGCATGGAAGTAACTTCTTTAATCGATTATATTGAATATGATTTATAAAATCAATATAATTTTTTCCTATTTCATAATATAATGGATCATTTTTGTTTCACATGAAAATTGATATTTTATTTATTGCATTGTCTGTGCTTTATGTAATTTGATCTCTTTCAATTTTATATTATTGTAAGGGATTTATTTCAAAGACTCATTAATCTAATTCTATTACATGTCCAAAAAATATGAAAATAAGAGAATATGTAAAGGTGGATTTTAAAAATAAGATAAAAATAGTCTTGTTTTATTGTATTTTAGAAATCTAATTTTTTGTCTCAGATCCAATTTATGAGATTGCATTTTACTTATTTTAAGAAGCATAAGTTCTATTTCTCAATTTGTCTTACATTGTTGGTGTCTTAACAATATTTATAAAGTATTTTTATTATGATTTTAAACTAAGGTAATAAGGACTGAGGTTGTACATTAGATGGGTGAAGAACTAGATGAAAATAATGATTGAAATGACAATAATCACAAGCAACTTTTCAAATTAGGTGCCAATGCAATTGTGATTTTTTGATCAATTAATTAGGGGTAGTGTCAAATATGATGATAAAGTGCATGTCACTTTAAATATGCATTTGAAATACATCCTTAGAACTATGTAAAATATTCATACTTAATTGTATTTCAAATTGAAAAATCTCTATTTCAAATTCATTTTGATTTTTTGATGTAGATTCACATCTACAAGCTATATCAATTTTAAATTTTTCACTTCACATTGGTCTATTGATTACATATAACTTATAAGATATATAATTATGTCAATGATGAGTAAAAGTCTTATTGTGAGATATCAAGTATACATTTTAAAAGGAAGGAAACTTGAGAAGTTTGAAGATAAATTTTTTGTTAGGAAGTGACTTTGAACATGTTTTTGCATTAAAATTATTTAACCATTTTATGGTTGGAAGATTGAAGTTGAAAGTTCAAGAATTACCAACTCAAAATGAAGTGAATAAGAAAATGCATTGAAAGATTGTAGTTGAAAAGTTCAAGAATTTCTTAACAACTCAAAATGAAGTAAATAAGAAAATGCATTGGAAGATTGTAGTTGAAAAGTTCAAGAATTTCTTAACAACTCAAAATGAAGTGAATAAAAAAATGCAAACATAAAAGAACAACAATTATTAGCATAATTACAATGAATGATTTTTTTTTAATAATGATCATTTATATTTTTTAACTTGCATAATAATTTCCTAAAATTTGAATGAGATCTTTTCTTAATAAGAATGTGTGCATTTGTTGATGAATTTTAAAAATTGATTCTATTCATCAACATAATTTCTTTCCAAATCTTTTAACCTTAGCTTACGATTAAATAAATTAAAATATTATTTTTTCTTCAATAAAATATTCATTATTGAAATCAAAACTGTATAAACAAATGTGGTAGAATCATGCGGTGAGCGTGGATCGAACACGCGACCTTCAGATCTTCAGTCTGACGCTCTCCCAACTGAGCTATCCCCGCATTGGTGTCATCTGTTCTACTTTTAATGAACCATCAAAACTGAACCTTTGAAAATAACATGCGAAAGAAAGACCCACAGGTGGGGTGCATAGAAAAAACCTTACTCGGAAACTCTCAGAAGGTGTGTTGCCTGTGTTGTCGGGTGCGGCGCAGAACTTTGTTTTAGTCTTATTCTTACTTTACTCCCACTTTGAATACGGGACTCAAATCAAGTGGAATAGATATCCTATAAATACCCTGCATGAATGATCAATAGGGTACGGAGCCGCGTGGTGAAGACAAAGCGAACTATTCTTTCGCCTTTTACTAAAGAATACCGTGTCTTGGCCACTCAAAGCGGCATACGCCTATTTTTGCAGGCTTCCTCTAACCAGAGAAGGCCCAAAATACTGAACGAAAGATAATTTTGTAAAACCAGTATAACCTGATACCGAGGCCATTTTTTGTCATAAGAATAAGTATATTTGTTGGAGAGATGGTGTAAGTGTAAGGGTAGGATAAGTAGAACTTAGGACTCTGTATTGAAATCAATAATGATGATATATAACTAATAAGGAGCATCGTAATGTTTGATCATCACATTAGTATAAAATAAGGGAGCGTGCATAGATTGTTAAAAGAATGTGAAGAACGAGAGCGTACATAGAATGTGAAGAGGGTAGAAATTTTTAAGAATATGTTAGTCAGTTTTTTTCGTTTGAAGATCTTATTTTGACTCTTAAGTTTATTTAAGAGTAGCAAGAACATTTGATTAATATTTTGTGAAGATGTGAGTATGAAAATTACTATTTTGTAAAGATGTGAGTATAAAAATTACTATTAACAAAGATCAAGATGAAGATCTTCTCTAATATAAAAAATGAATCAGTTCAACTTTCATTTTGAAAGAAGTATTATAGAGGAAGTGACAAATTATAAATGTCTTGGGATTTACTTCATCAACAAACGAACTTATAAAGTTATAACAGCCATTGCAGAAGCCTTTTCCAATTAGAAATAACTAGATATCTCAGTTGCTGCAGTTCTCATAACTGATGTAGGAATTGAAGCTTCGATTGGATAGCTTCAGTCGTAGAGTTCTGAATGCTTCAAAAAATTATTGCTTCCCAGTTAGCATAATTTTCATGATATGATTGTCACGTCTGATCAAGATCTTTATACAGACTCTCGCACCAAACAAATTGTCAAAGAATTTTCCCTCGATCAAGATCTTTTCTTTGAGAAATTTGCTCTGGTTATGGCAAAAATGGGTCAGCTGGGTCAGCTGGGCGTAATAAAGGGTAGTAACGGGGAGATTAGAACCAACTGTTCTATCTGCAATCCAACTCCTTCCATCGCCGATGATATTGATTCCGCGGAACTTTAAGGTTCAAAGAGCGCACACTAAATGTTGACTGCTTAAGTGGTTCTTGTGGGGTCTATTCAATCCATTCCTTTCGTTGACTGCTTAAGTGGCAGTGAATGTGTTCTCACTGGCCAAGAGCTCGTTGCGTTGGCAGGGATCTTGGAAAAAAGTGAGGTCCTATTTTTGTGTGTTCTCCTCCAGATAGATGCTGAGTTGCCCCAAGGATTTCTGGAGCGCATCCAATGGAGAGGACTTTTGGTGACGTAGTGGGCACCTCCATTGGAGCATTTCTCAATCAATGCGGATGGAATTCTGTGATGATGGAAGGATTAAAGTTTGGGGTGTCACTTGTCACACTTTCACCGTAACACAAACAGAGATTAAAATCTATTTTAAAAATAAAAAACTCTGGCCAAATTTACAATCTTGATTTAAAAAAATTATTTACAACCTGTATTACATGTGAGAACCATTTCTAAAAAGGTTCAGTCATTGCAACTTCAAAAATATTTTGGAGAAAAAAAATCAGAATTCCAAGCATCTATAATGTTATTTTTACAGAGAGCAGAAACAGATCGTCAAATGATAATTTATGCAAGTAAATAGAGACACGGCAGCAAAGACAACACAAAATGTTTAACGTGGTTCGGCAATATGCCTACATCCACCAAAAGCAGGAGAAAAACTTTTATTAACCACACAGTACACACATTTTATTACAAAACAGTCCAATATATATATAATGGACTCTTCAACTGACTAACCAAGTATGTAGTGTTGCATTAGCTGGACGACGGGAAAGAGAATCATCCAATTTTAGATAAATTGGAACTGTTCAACAACAAATGGATTGTATTAGGAGTTTGTTTGTTCGATGCATCACCAGAATTTTGATTACGTTGAAACATATTTTGTTTTCATTTACCCGACTTCACATCCCAACAATCTCCCACTTGAAGTCCAAATAATACTGTGAACAATCACACTTCAAGAAATCTCCTGCTTTCCAAGGCCTATTGTCATAGACTTACCAATCCAAGAGAAGCTCTACAGAACTCCAACTTCTCTTTTGAAACAACTTTTGTAAATGCATCTACATGATTCAAATTTGTGTATACTTTTTCCAACTTGAGCTTACCCTCTTCAAGGACACTTCAAATATAGTGATATCGAAGCTCTATATGCTTTGTTCGTGAATGAAATGTTGAATTTTTGGTCAAGTGAATGACACTGTACAATACAAATTCCTTTTGTCTATTACCCAATTCAGATCGTAACCTCGGCAACCACAACTTCTCCTTTGCTCCTTTTTTCATTGCAATATATTCTGCTTCAGTAGTTGAAAGAGCCACTACTTTCTGCAACTTGAAAAATCCAACTAACTGCTGCTCCTGCCAATGTGAACACATACCTTGTTGTATATCATCTTTGATCTAAATATCTAGCAATATCTAAATCAACATATCCATGCAATTGTGCATCTTCACCTCTAAACCTCAGAACATGGTTTGAAGTACCTTTAAGATATCTTAGAATCCATTTCACCGCTTGCCAACAAATTTTTTCTGGATTATTAATGTATCTACTAACCACTTCCACTGCTTGGGCAATATTTGGTCTTGTAGAGACCATAGCATACATTATTTACTCCCAATTGTAGATGTTTATGACACTGTTGCCATGTATTTTTTTTCTTCAAGTGTCTTAGGACACATCTTAGAAGATAATTTGAAATGCTCTACTAAGGGTGTGCTTACCACCTTGAAACCCTTCATGCTAAACCTTTCTAGTACCTTTTCAATGTATTTTTCCTATGACAATATAAGTTCCTTTTTCTTCCTATCTCTGATAATTCTCATTCCAAGGATTTGCTTTGCAACACCCAAATCCTTCATTGAAAATTTCTTAGATAATTGTTGTTTCAACCTATTAACAACAACCATGCTAGATCCTGCAACTAGCATATCATCAACATACACCAATAGCAATATAAATTCTCCATTATCAAAGAGCTTAAAATAGACACAATCTAGTCAGATTCACATCTAGAAAATTTTTGCTCAGACATGAAAGAATCAAATTTCAGATACCATTGTTTAGGAACTTGTTTTAACCCATATAAACTACAATTTAGTTTGTAAACTAGTGCTCATTTACCTTTTTCCTCAAAATCTTCTGGTTGCTTCATGTCCAACTCTTCTTCCAAGTCATCATGAAGAAAAGTTGTCTTGACATCTAGCTGTTCCAACTCTAGATCATGAACAACTACTAAACCCAACACTACTCTTTAGAGGTCATTTTACTAGTGAAAATATCTTTGTAAAGTCAATGCCCTTTTGTTGAGCATATCCCTTGACCACCAATCTGGCTTTAAATATTTTCTTCCCTCCCACTTCTTCCTTCAACAGATACACCCACTTGTTTTGTAATTCTTTCCGATTGGGTGGAAGGGTTACTAAATCCCATGTGTGATTTCCCTTAAATGGTTCCATCTCATCTCTCATGGATTCTATCCATTTATTGCTATGTTTATCTACACATGCTTTTTTAAATGTAGTAGGTTTAGGTTCATCAAAAATCAATAAATATTGAATAAAATCTTTATACCTGGTTGAAGGCCTATGCTCTCTAGTGAACCTCCTAATTGGAGAAATCAACTCTTGTGCATTACTAGTTGTAGGAACATGTTCTTCATTATCTTGGAAATCTTGTGGTTGGTCATGTGCTTGAATTTGCATTGGTGGTTGTGGCTGGTTTACAATCACCTTTTTTTAAAACATATCACTACCATTCGTGATATCTTCTAATTTGGAATATACTCCTTAGGTGATTTGACTTCTTGTAAACCTGGCATTACTTTTTCATTAAATATCACATCTCTACTTCGTGTAACACACTTAGTAACTAGATCCCACAACCTATAACCATACGTTTCTTCTCCATATCCAATGAAGATACACCTTTTAGATTTCATGTCAAGCTTCGATAGAAATAACAATCCTTTCCCAATATCTAATAACATTCTAAATTCCTTCATGAATTGGAATGTGCATTGTGAGATCATTTGGTGATAGTGGTGTATAATCAGGCTAAGGAAAGTGATTCATATCTTTTATGCATCATAATCTTCTACCATTATCATTTAAGTTATTTTCTTTTTCAATAAGTGCTTTCAACAAGTTTAAGTATGAAAGTGCCGATGGATATTTTTTCTCTTTTTCTTATGTTTCATTTCATTCACATCTCATTTTGTAAGTCTGAAAATAAATGTGCAGTGAACTATTGTCAGTCATGGGAGATTTTACAACTACTCAAAGATCATGCTGCTCTAATAAACTCCAAATGTCTTTCAAGAGTGGGGGGTATTTCATTTTCATATCTAGAAACAACTTGAACAAAGGTTCTATATTAGGGAATTATAACAATTTTTTCATTGAATTCCTATTTTTTATTATCATTTGCAAAACCCTCAAATATGCTACCAATACCCTCATATCATCTCCCTAAAAATTAGGAAATAAAACCCTTTACTTTGAAGACGCCTCTTGAAATCTTGTTGATAGACTTTAAGAGAGTTAAATAAAATATGCCACCCTACATTTTGAATTTCTTTGTTTTGAAGCAATTGGAATTTATTCTCTCAACACCTTCCTCACCAAATTCCAACATACTAAGTAAGCTTAAAAATGTTACAATTGTTTGGCAACTACTGGGCAGGTGCATGGAAATGGGTAGCAATTCCGTGGACACCCTCAAAAAAAGAGAGTCGAAAACCATAATGTGAGCACGTTATAATGCGCTCGCGTTATGTCTTCCGTTAAACCTAGGCAAGTTATAAATTGTAAGAACATGAAAATTTACATAAGTAAATCAAATTCATTTGGGGGTTTGTCAAATGACATGTGACAATCAAAGCTTCAAGTGATGATGACAATCAACTAAGGGGCATAGTGAATTTTCAGGACCGTCTTGGGGGGGTAATAAGATACAATATGAACTAAGATAAGTTTTGCCAATGAAATGACAAGGAAAAACAATAGTCGACTGAGATAGCTCTTGTTTTGACTACCCACTCTCTCATGAAATCTCATCCATATTATGATCTTGCACGATCTTTTCATAGCAAAGGGGATTATGACAAAGTTGGCCATTATTACATGGCATCACACTAAGCATAATGCATTTCAAAGATCAAAAGGAAGATGGAGGAGAGTCGGCTATAGTCAAGAGGGAAAAACCCAAATACCTGTACTATCCGTGTCAGAGTATGCATTTGGGAATACACAAGTTTAAAAAAAATCAACAAAAGAAAATGAAAAGAGTACAAAATTTTGAGTGACAGAGACTTACCCCAACTCAGCTCTAATAATTTTTACACAAAAATCCGCTATTAACAACTTCTACAAAGCTTTAAACCCTCAGCAACACAACTTCTTCTCCAAGCTTCAAGTAGCAAATGAAATGAAGATTTCATTTTTTACTTTTGTTTTTAATTAGGGTTGGTAACCTGAAGAGATGTCGATGGGTGGGATATTTTTACCCTTTGTTTTAAAAATGAAATACAAAGGCTAGCTAATGAAGTTGTGGTTTCCTTTTGCCTTAGTATTTTCAATGCTTTAAAAGAGCCTTCAAATATTTAAGACTTGTAATTTATGCTTTAAGTTGTTTCCTATGACTAAGTCAAGCAACTCATTTAATTTTTCTTTCCATTTGAATTGTAAAACATTTTCCCTAGGTGATATTTTATAAATCACTTAGGCACAAATGTTATTTTAATGCGAAATTAAATGTAAAAGAAGTAGTTTTCAATGTGTGCCAAAGAGGGAAGGAAAATATATGTTAGGAGTTATGCCTTGCAAAACAAAGGGAGAGCATATAGGGAGCTTCTTTTTGCTTTTTGGAGCATTTGGAGTGAATTTAGGCACTTTTCCTTGTGCTTTTATGGTGGACATAGTCAAATCTGACTTTTTCACCCTTTTGGAGCTCATTTGGTGGGAGTTTGGTTGCTTGAAAATAGGCTTTTTGGAGGCATACAAGCCGATGGAGTTTCTAGTTCCTATTTTGGTGGAACTATTTGAGTGGGCATATATTGACTTCACCTTTCATTTGTGAAGTAATTCTTACTTCTTCTTTTGGATATTTTAGTGACTTTTTCAGTCCTTTTGACAAAAAGAAGCATTTTGATGTAATTCAGTTTTGGATATGAAATTCAGTGGAAACCTTAGATGCTCTTGATACAAAATTTTGCCTTCTTATTCAGTGCATTATTATGTGTCCCACATGATTGATCGAATTATCTGTGAGAAATTCTTCACCTCCTTTCAATTTTGTCTCATGATCTTGATACCTTTATGCATAGGTGTGTTAATGCAGGTTACAGATTGTGCCATAAGATGTAAAATGACTTCTAGTTGTGAGATTACTCTCCTTCTTGAAGTTTGAGATTTGAGGCCCTTTTGTAAAATACTTATGCAGAAAAAATACAGTAATAAGTAGTGCAAGTTCATTTTCTATCATGGTAAACCCATAATAGTGGTGTACAATTTTGATGAGGAAGGAAATTTGTAAAAATGCTCACACATTTGAAATTTCATGTTTTTAAGGGTTCGTTCGAACTAGGGGGTTCACACGAACCAAAAAGAGGGGTTCGGTTGAACCCTTAGTTCGAGCGAACACACTTTTGTATGGTGGGTTCGCTCGAACCCTATGATGCCACGTTCCCTTATGTAAAATTCAAAAAAAAGGGGGGTTCGAGCAAACCCCCCTTTGAATGAACCTCCCTTCACCCTTTCGAGCGAAGGGGGCTTTGTTCGAAGCGAACCCCCCTTTTTTGCCATTCTCCCCCTCTTCCACCAAATTTTAGCAGATTTCTGCCCTTCGAAGCTCGGGTTGAGGATGAAAATGGAGGAAACTTCACAAACCCAACTGGAAGATGGTAGTCCTCAGAACGAGCTATCCAATGAATTGAATTTTAATATGTTTTGGTTTATTATGTATGTGTTTTTTTAGTTTGATCAAACATAGGTTTTTCACTGAAAATCAAGCTCTTTGTTTTGCATATGTGGAAAAATAGCAGATTATCAAAATAATTTTTTTTTAAATACGTTGAGGCAGGGTATTGATGTCCTCGATCCATTAAAAAAAATAAAAAATTGAATTTCAATTCATACAAAAAAATTTATGTTGTATACAGTCCACCTATGTCTAAATTGCAATTGGTTTGACTTTGAAACTTGATTAAGGAAAAAATATTAAATAAAAAACTATGAGACCAAATGAAAGTGCTAGATATCGTAGTTAAAAATCTAAATTTGAAAAAATTATAATTTTATCCTTCATACAAAAAAAGTTATGTTGTATACAGTAAGTGTCACTTTTTAAAAATGTTGTTTTCTGAAAAAAAACCAATTTTCGTGGGAGATGGAAAAAAAAGTGCAATCTCATTCCAAAAAAATTGAAAAAATTATTTTTAGAATCTACAGACAAAATGTGATGAGACTCTAATTTGCATCATCTTCAAATTCCTCATAGTTTAGCCGCTATAGGTTCCCGAATATGAAGATTTAGTTAAAAATAATAATTGCAGTGTCCATTTTGGCCAAAAATTGTAAACCACTATTGTGGAATCACCCATCATTGAAAATAAGTGTTATGAAAGTCTAGGTTTCATAGTCCTTATCAGTTCAGCGTATCACCATAGGATAGTGTTTTCCAATTTTCATTTTTAGCATTTCTTCTCCCTTTTCCTTTCAAAATCAATAGCTATAGATGATAACCAGCTAGGAAGCAGGCCTATCCGGAGGTTCATTCTCACTTTGGGTTACCCACAACCCGAGAATGTTCTCATGTTTCTCTAGCTAGCTGAGTTTCACAAATCAATTCAGGTGCAAGTTTAAGAGATAATGTTGGTATGTGGCGACTGATCATGCTATACTATACACTCTTCATGTATCCTTGTCGGGGTACGGGGCCGAGCTGGGCCTCGAGCGAGGGTTCAAGGGCGACAACCCCCGAGAATTTTTTTTCACCTTTTTTTCGCTTTGTCACCGAAAAAGGAAAAAAGACAACTTTGTAAACCCTAATTTCTGAAAGCTTATAAAAGCTTGTTATAAGTGGCTAGGATGGAGAGTTGTAGCATGACATTATTCGTGATATTGTTATATGTTTTGCACTGGATAATAAAATCATTGGATGGCTATGGTTTGGTGGATGTAGCCCATATTGGGTGAACCATGTTAAATTATCTGTGTGTTTTATTTCTCGGTTTATTGATAAAATCTGCATTTAACTTTTAGATATCTATCTTCTAACCCTAACAAATAACAAGTATCAAGGATGGAAGTATCATATGTTGTAAAGTATAAAAACATATACAAATTTGTAATATAGGTAAGGATAGAGGTTAAAGACAATGGTTAGTGAGAATCCTTGATAAAATATGTAGAAATAATGCACAAACAAAGGTGGGTATGTAAAAATCAAGGAGACATCAAACACTAAAGGACCTAACCTTAATAGAGATAAGTTAAAACGCATAAACAAATGGTGGGTTGAAACCCTAATTAAATATGAGATGAAGGATCAACAAACTTAATAATTAAAACCATAATATAGAAGGAATCAAAACTAAGGACAAAACCCTAAGGGTATGGGAATGTCAAGTTCACCATTTTATTTTGTAGGAAATAAATGCTTTCAATATAACTTGACATAGGGCCCGTTAAGAGGCCTTGTTGGGTTAAACCAATTGCTAAGTTAGATTTGGGTGTCAGCTGGGTAAAGCCAAGAGAATGTTGGTGGAAGGTGAATTTTGATGGAGCTTCAAAAGGAAATCTAGGTCCCTCTAGTGTAGGATTTATCATTTGAGATTGGGAATGGAATGTAGTAGCTCTAGGAGAAAAGAATCTTTTGGAGGGCACAAATAACATAGTTGAAGCAACTGTAGCATTGCTAGTGGTTAAATTGGGGAAGAAATTGGGTGCAACAAGATTGCATATGGAGGGAGACTCACTCATTATAGTGCAAGCAATAATGAAAGGAGAAATAGGTGCATGGTACATACAAAACACAATTGAACAAATAAGGGAAGAATTAAACACTTGCAAATATTTTTTTGTGAGTCACATAAGGAGAGAAGGCAATGTGGAGGTTGATGTTTTGTCAAATTGGGCCATTTCCTTTAAAGAAGTTGGTGAATTATAAATTGAAGATTTAAGAAATTTAATGTTCATAGATTACGCCAGGAAGGTGGCAAGGACGACGTATTTATGATGGATGATCGTGGGTAGGTTGATGTAAGTGGAAATGACTGGCGAAGAGATGAGTTTGGAAGCGACGCCATCCTCAGTACGAAGGTAATTAAGGCTAGCATGCGAGGATTTATGAGTGTTACCACAACTCGGTTCTCGATTATAGGGGATAATTATAGCACTTGGCATGGTGAAGAAGTTAAGTAGAGAGAGTGATGATGAATTCGACGCAGTCTGTAACAAGCTGCAAATGGAGGCTAACATTACACTGCACTCAAAGAGGTAATTACACCCATTCTATGGGGAAGACTTTGATCAAAGGCTAAAGGGGATGTTTGTTTTTACAGACGGGAGGCTAGTTCAAAGTGTGAAAATGATCTTAGGGAAACCCTTTGATAACTTAAGGCACCGCTACAGGACTAGCATGGACATCTACTCATTAATTTTAGTATGAGGGTTGGATTTAGGAGAGTTGACTAGCATAGTCCGTGAAGTGATGGAAACAATTGTGGAACATGATTTTTTGGAAGGGCTAGAATCAATTCTGGAATGGCCTGTTCCAGGTGAAGGCATGGAGATCAAGGAAGGCTTTGAAAATGAGGAATTAGAAGGAGCAGAGGGACTTGTCCCGTTTGTAAGATGGTCAGAGGATAGAATCAAACAACACTATAGGGAAGAAGCTAGGTTGGGATGGCAAGCTCTCAAGCTCTTTTTAGAGATGATGAAAGTGGAAGCTGTCATTGAAGAGGCGGAAGTTCAAGCGAGAGAGGAGATGGAAAGAAAGAAAGTGCAAGGGAAAGTGGTTGTAGGGTGTAGGGGAACCAAAGGAAAGAAGACAAGGAAGCAGAAGCCGAAGACAAAGAAGCGAGGTGGCAATGAAATGGGTAGTAACAAATAAAAATGCAGTTTTTTTGGTTATTATTTAAATAGAATCGAACAACTTATTAGTTTTTAGCTTTCTTGGGGTTTAACCCTTGTTATTTATGTTATTTTGTTTGAGTACTGGGGTGAAGACTGTTTGGAATTTTTTGGTATAGAATCTATGGTAGTTATAGTCATAGTAGATTTGGTATAAGGTAGGTGGTGTTTTCTGGTTTGGATTTTTGCATGCTAAAATGATTTTTTGCAAGAACAATGGCAATTGGTGAATTTTTTGGTTGGTGATGCAAACATTGAAGGTGGAGTTGTAAGTTTACTTTTATGCAATAAAAAAATATCCTATTACCGATCAAAAAAATAATAACTTGACCTAGGATAATTAATTAACTTTAAAAAACCACAAGATTTAGGGCTCAAACAGATAATTAATATTGCAATAAATGTATACATGTAAAAATGGTCTAGAGCACAAATTAATTAAATACTTGTTGTTTAAGAACAATGGCAATTGGTGAATTTTTTGGTTGGTGATGCAAACATTGAAGGTGGAGTTGTAAGTTTACTTTTATGCAATAAAAAATTATCCTATTACCGATCAAAAAAATAATAACTTGACCTAGGATAATTAATTAACTTTAAAAAACCACAAGATTTAGGGCTCAAACAAATAATTAATATTGCAATAAATGTATACATGTAAAAATGGTCTGGAGCACAAATTAATTAAATACTTGTTGTTTAAGAACAATGGCAATTGGTGAATTTTTTGGTTGGTGATGCAAACATTGAAGGTGGAGTTGTAAGTTTACTTTTATGCAATAAAAAATTATCCTATTACCGATCAAAAAAATAATAACTTGACCTAGGATAATTAATTAACTTTAAAAAACCACAAGATTTAGGGCTCAAACAAATAATTAATATTGCAATAAATGTATACATGTAAAAATGGTCTGGAGCACAAATTAATTAAATACTTGTTGTTTAAGAACAATGGCAATTGGTGAATTTTTTGGTTGGTGATGCAAACATTGAAGGTGGAGTTGTAAGTTTACTTTTATGCAATAAAAAATTATCCTATTACCGATCAAAAAAATAATAACTTGACCTAGGATAATTAATTAACTTTAAAAAAACACAAGATTTAGGGCCTAAACAGATAATTAATATTGCAATAAATGTATACATGTAAAAATGGTCTAGAGCACAAATTAATTAAATTCTTGTTATTTAAGAACAATGGCAATTGGTGAATTTTTTGGTTGGTGATGCAAACACATTGAAGGTGGAGTTGTAAGTTTACTTTTATGCAATAAAAAAATATCCTATCACCGATCAAAAAAATAATAACTTGACCTAGGATAATTAATTAACTTTAAAAAACCACAAGATCTAGGGCTCAAACAGATAATTAATATTGCAATAAATGTATACATGTAAAAATGGTCTGGAGCACAAATTAATTAAATACTTGTTATTTAATTAAGAAATTTATAATTCCTCTACTATTATAAATAAAAATAAATTGATAAATTTATTTATATGTTTCATTACCTTAATTCTTCTTTTCCAAAATCACTTTCTTCCTAAATTAATTAAATGGACAAATTAAAATAATTTGTTATTTTAATTAATTTCCCTCTTCTATTTAAATTTGAATTTTTAAATTCAAATTAGCACATGTCTCCATTTTTCTTCTAACCACCTCCAACTCACCTGCCAGCTCACCATGTGTCACATAAAATTGAATTTTCTAAATTGAAAAATATGAATTATCATCAATAAACTTGCAACCAATTTGGAACCAATTTGGACACATGGCTTCTCCTTCTCTTTGATTCTCTTTAACACTTGGAAAAGTGTTTTATTAAAGCGAACCATCTCCCTGATTCTCTCCAACCTCCCCGTGCTCCATCGTTGATGTGGCAAGATCACAATCTTGATGGTCCATCATTGCCACATCATCTTGAGCCTTGAAAAATCTATAAGTAGAGCACATTTCTACAACTTTTGATAAGGATTTAGATCACAAACTTATGTTGTAGAATTCTTATGCAATTTGAGAGCATTTGGAGAAGCATTGTAGTTGGTTTTTGCATTTTAGTTTCATTTAGAGTTATTATGGAAATTTCAATTTGAATAGTTTAGATATTACATCTTTCATGTAGCATTTCCATTAGAATAGCATCATTAGTCTTAGCACCATTTCAATCACAACAAAATCTCATCGTAGGCCATTCACCATTTTATATTAAAAAACACAAAAACATAATGGTGTAGGCATTTTAGTTTGCATTGCATAATAGCTGCTAGTTTCTTAGGTTGCCATTTCAAACATTCATGTGCAACGAATAATTATGAGAGCATGAATTAAGGAATCATTAGGAATATAGGACAATGGAATGAGTTCAAATGTAGGGTTGTAATAGTTGATTTTATTATTCCTCCTTCATTAGATGTAATACATTTCATTGATTGTGTGTTATTTGATTATGATTACTTACTCTCACTGACACATTAAAAATTGGACACAATAAATATTAAAGTCCATGTGATACTTAAATGAATAAAAAGAAATGTACTTAACTCTCACACCCTAAATATTGCAATAGATGTTAGAAATGTAGTTGGTATTGTATCAAAAAATTAGGCCTTGTCAAACAACCACATCAAAATTAAAAATTAAAATAGTTCATCTACTCTAGTTCAAATATGTGCCTATGGATCTAATCTTCAAACTTGTGCATAAGAACCTAAAATGTGGAACTAGTCCTTGTAAGTCTAATTTGACTATAATATGATAATAAGAATTTGTTCATCTTGCCTTCTTGTACATGTGTCGATAGATAGGTAATGTATAAGGACACTCTTAAAGAGTTTGTTAAGCAAGGATCAATTATTTGATCAACCTCCTAGATTCAATTAAATTAACAGTAATAACTAAAGATAAAAAATTAATAAGAAAATATGTCTTATGCCCAAAATGATAATGCAAACTAAAAATACAATTCGAATGTTTTATGATGATCTAATATGAATAGTCCTTAATAATGACTTAGTATATTTTGATGGATTGAAATTCATTACAATTAATTTTGATCAACTTGATAAGGACTAGTCAAAAAGGGAAGACAAACTCAAATTAAAATTTATAAATTCGAAATTCAAATTTAAGTACTACTGTATTAGTTTTTTGACAGCAAAAATTTCTAAAAATTATCCACAACATTGAACAAAACCATGCCGAATTCATAGACTCTTTCTACTGACAACTATTGGAGGTGGAGCCATTGGAAGTAAAACCCCCAAGCCCATGCGTTCACATTCGATGTACCAGGTGGGTTAATTCTCTGTTTCATTCCTTTTTTTCCCAAAATAGACATCAGAGGTACTGAGTATAATGGGAAACAACATTCCTTCCCAGAAGATTGTCATCAAGAAAGATGCAGTGAGCTCTATGAGGTGCGTGTGCAAATTCCTGAATCATCTTTCCTGTGATAAAGATATGGCAGCCATTGGAGAAGCTAGATATCTCATATGTTGCTGCTCTGAGGCCTCTTTAGGATGTAACTATAACTGATGTAGGAATTGAAGCTTGACTGGATAGCTTGAGAGTCTTAAAATTCTCAATGTTTCAGGAAATTATTGCTTCCCAGTTAGCAAAACTAACTTCTTTAGTAGTCAATGTAGGTAGAAAGAGAATTATTAAGAGTGGCATGGAAGTAAATTCTTTGAGTTATTTTGTTGTGTGTTGTGTGGGTGTTCAATAGATGTGTTTGAGAATTGTAGTTCAACCGGAAAATCAAGGCATTTGAAAGATTATTTTATTTCATCCGGTAATGTGTTAATAAAGTGTTTTTTAGATTCATTTTTTATTTTTTTATTAAATGTTTTCTCAAATTAAATATTGAACATGATAAGCCATATAGTGACATGTTAGAATGATTAAATCGGTATAATTTTTTCTATTTCATGATGTCATAGTAGATCATTTTTGTTTCACATAAAAATTGGTATTTTATTTATTGCATTGTCAATGCTTTATGTAATTTGATCTCTTTCAATTTTATATTGTTGAAAGGGACTTATTTTAAAGATTCATTAATCTAGTTCTATTACATGTCCAAAAAAAAGGAAAATGGAGGATATGTAAGGGTAGATTTTGAAAATGAGATAAAAATAACCTTTCTTGATCGTATTTTAGAGAACTAATTCTTGTTTCAACCTATTTATAATGCAGCCTAATTATCTTCTTGATTCAATTTTTTTTATTTTGGTCATGTTAGGATCCATGTAAGTGGATGCATAGTTTATTTGAAGCTCTCACTTTTCCATTTATACCTTTGCTGGAACATATTGCAGAGCCCCCTAGAATCCACGTTCACTAGGAAATGTGTATACAAAATATGTGAAAGATTTGATCCATCTCCATCTTCATATCCTTCTTTATCTCCATCTTCCTCTCTATGTATCTCCCCCATCTCTAACTGTCTCTCATTTATATATCTCTCCCTCTCTATCTCTCTCTCATTACACACACTCTCTCCATATTTCTCCATCCCTATCTCTATCTCTATATCTCTCACACTCACGCACACACACAATCCTTGTTTCTCCCTCTCTATCTCTATCTCTATTTGTCTATATCTCTCCTCCCTTTCTCTCTCTCTCTCTATTACTTGTCTCTATCTCTCTATCTCTACCTCTCTCCCTTTCTCTTCCCATATCTCTCTCTATCTTCCCATATATCGATATCTTCCTCTTTCTCTATCCCTCTATTGCCTCTATTTCTCTCTCCCTCTCTCCCTCTCTATTTGTCTATAACTACTTATCTTTTTTGTCTTTCTCTCAATCTCTATCTCCCTCTCCCCATATCTCTATATCTTCTTATATCTATATCTCTATCACTATATCTCACCATCTATATCTCTTTCCATCTCTCCCTCTCCCTCTTCCTTTATATATCTCTATCTTTTCATCTTTATCTCCCTCTTCTTCCTTTATATATTTATAGTTCTTCATCAATATCTCCCTATCTCTCTCTATCTTTAACTCTCCTTCTAGGTCTATCTCTATCTCTCTATCTACTTGTCTCCCTCTTCCTCTCTTGATTTGTCTTCATCTAAATATCTTTATCTTCCTCTCCCACCCTCTATCTCTAGACACATCTCCCTCTCTCTATTCATCCATCTTTCTCCCTCTCCCTCTTCTTAGAACTCTATATCTATATATCTTTGCATCTTTATATCTATCTCTCCATATTTATTCTTCCATCTCTCACTCTGTCTCTATCTCGTTATTTCTCAATCTCTCTACCCCTATAGCTCTCTCTCTCTCTATATATATATCACTTTCTATGCATATCTTTATCTTTATATCTCTTTGTCTCTCATTCTCTCCCTCTCTATGAATTTATCTCTTTTGTCTTTGTCTATCCCTCTCTCTTCTCTCTCTTTATATCTCCCCCTCCTCCTTCTCCATCTCCATTTTTGTCTCTATCTCTATCTCCCTCTACTTCATATCCCTTTCCCTCTCTGTCTCCATCTCTATCTCAATATTCCTCTCTATCTCTATCTCCTTGCCCCTCTCTCCCACTCTTTCCTCTTCTATCTCTCCATCTTTCTATCCCTCTTTCTCCCTCTCTCCCTATTGCAAGTTACATAAAATGAGCCTATTGGTAATAGATTCTGATTATCTTCATGATTTAGAGGTTTTTTCAGTTGTGTTTAGATCCTTGTAAGTGGATGCATAGTTGATTTGAAGCTATCACTTCTCCATTGAGACCTTTGTTGCACAAACATCATTTTCTAAATTGGCTACCAATTGAACTCATGTTCTACACAAATGTATGCAAAAAATAGACCAAAATTTCCCTTAACTTGCACACCTCTTCGGCATACCCATTGAACAACAAGGTGCAATTGCTAGTTTTAGATCCAACTTATGAGATTGCATTTTACTTATTTTAAGGAGAATAAGCTCTATTTTTCAATTTGTCTTACATTGTTGGTGTCTTAACAATGTTTTATAAAATATTTTTATTATGATTTTAAACTAGGGTAATAAGGACATAAGTTGTACATTGGATGGGTGGACAACTAGATGAAAATAATGATTGAAATGGCAATAATCACATGCAACTATCCAAATTAGGTGTTAATGCAATTGTGATTTTTTGATCAATTAATTAGGGGCGATCTCAAATATGGTGAGAAAGTGCATTGACACTTAAAATACGCATTTGAAATATGCCCTTAGAACTATGTATGTAAAATATCCATAATTATATTTTCAAATTGAAATATCTCTATTTCAAATTCATTTTAATCTTTTGGTACAAATTCACATCTACAAGTGTGATGACACAAGCTCTATCAATTTTAAATCTTCCACCTCACATTAACCTACTGGCTACATATTATAACTTATAAGATATGATATAATTATGTCAATGATGAGTAAAAGTCTTAATGTGAGATATCAAGTATGCATTTTAAAAGGAGGGAAACTTGAGAAGTTGAAAATATAACTTTTGATAGGAAGTGACTTTGAACATTATTTTTGCATTAAAATTATTTAATGATCTTATGGTTGGAAGATTGTAGTTTAAGGTTCAAGAATTTCTAAACAACTCAAAATGAATTAACTAAGAAAATGTGAATATAAAAGAACAACAATACTAGTGTATCTACAATTGATATTTGTTAATAATGATAATTTATGTTTTTTGTAAGTTGCATTGACATTGTTTTTTAATAATTTTCTAAAATTTAAATGAGATATTTTGTTAATTAGAATATGTACATTTGTTGATGAATTTTATTAACTAGCACTTGCACCCCAATGAGGTGCAATATTTACGCTGATAGGCTAGCATACAGTGGTATTGTATCATGTACATGTAGAAGCGGTGTATTTTTTCTTTGTGGCAATGAGATTTTGTGAGCTGTAGGATTTGTCCTTAAGGCCTGCATAATGAAAGCAATGGGGTGGTTAGGTGTGTAGATAAGGCATTGATGCAATAAAATTGTAGCACCAGTTTTAAGCTTAGAAGTGTGAATTTTGTAATAGGTGTGTATCTTGATTTAGGAGAGATATCTTTCAAAAGAGAATGGTGGTTGAATGCGAAGATCATTTAATGATTGAACTCTAGATATGGTTGTAGGATTTGTCTTGAAGGCCTGCATAATGAAAGCAACAAGGTGCTTAGGTGTCTAGATAAGGCATTGATGCAATAAAATTATAGGATTTTGTAATAGGTGCATACCTTGATTTAGGAGAGACATAGTTGTTGTAGGCGAGCCTCCTCTCGTTTCCTTATGATTGCGAATTGATTGGTTTGCATTTTGGAATATCTTTCAAAAGAGAATGGTGGTTGAATGCGAAGATCATTTAACGACTGAACTCTAGATATGATTGTAAATGTTAGTCCTTGCCTATCTATTTTACCAATATCAATTGTTGCTTTTTATAGTGTTAGGCCTTGAGCTTTGTGTATGGTAATAGCCCATGCCATTGTGAGAGGTATTTGCCTTCTATTGCCCAGGGAAATAGGTATTATTGGTATGCTCTTGGGGTCAAGCTCATTCCATGGTGGCCCGTTGTAGGTGGCAAGCCTTGTTACAACATACATGGGAACATCTGGCGGTTTGGAACCTGGACTGTAAATGATTTCAACAACTTCACCAAGAGCTCCATTCACTAGTCCTGCTTGTGTCCATATGTTGGATGTGAGCATTATGCGTTGCCCTTTACAAAGCAATACTTCTTTTTCAAGCTGTTCATTGTTAGTTGCAATATCCATTCCAGATCGAGTGCTTGTTGCAACACTGATTGCAATTGGACGATTCAACGATTTTAATATTCTTCTGTTGTGTAGTCTAACTAAATCATTTGTAGCAAACAAGTGCATTGAATTGTCAAACTCTTCTTCTTCTCTCGTTGTGAGCTTCTTGTCTGTGTGTGTCATTAAAAGGTGCCAATCTTCTTCTGTTGATTCTGCACTACGTATGTTTTGCAATAGTTGACGAAATCTTTGTTGTGTTGAAGTCTCACCTTGTTGACGGAAGACTGTTTGTAAGGTGACAACAGTTGTAAATTGGTTCCATAGTGCTTTTGCAGTTGAGTGGGATGTGTATAGAGGTTTGTCCATTACAAGTGGCAATTGGGCGAGGTCACCAATCAATATTATAGACACTCCACCAAAGTGTACATGTTGTCGGTGCGGGAAAGCCTCATGTAGTCTTGTGTCTATTTTTAGTAGCAACTTTGGCCCTATGAAGCTCATCTCATCTATCAAAATGTATCTTATATGTTTCATATCTTCTTGAAATTTTGTTAATGTCTGTCCTTGTAGTGGGTTCATGTCTTTAATAGGGATCCGGAGCGTTGAATGTATAGTTGATGCATGAATGTTAAATGCAGCCACCCTTGTAGGAGTCAATGTGAGCAATTGGTTTTTTTGTTCTGGGCTTGTACTTGTGAGTGCTTTTCTTATGCGGGCAATCAAGTACGATTTTCCTATCCCTGCTGTTCCTTGAATAACCATGTGTAATGGTTTTTCTGAGGGGCATTGACTATGGTCAATGATAATTGTGAGTGCTAGTTTTTGTTGCGCTGATAGTTTATAGTCTGGGACATCCAAGTTCCCTGCAATAGTCTCTTCTTGGCTACATGACTTTTTCATGGTTATGAACTGGGTGGCAATTTCATGAAGATCTTGGGGTATCGCTAGTTGATCCCATTTATTGTTGCTATCAAACTCACGCCTACCAAGCATCTGAATTTCATTTAGACTTACATTGTTTGAGGGACCCATTTGTGAAAACAATTCCCATTCGTTAAGTTCTGGTGTATATGTTGTGGCCGTCTCTGTATCGCTCTCATCTTCTTCTTTAGTGGTTACTTCCATTTCAACTGTGTGATTAGCATGCCATACATCATATTTGGTTGCATACATTTGCTTCCAATTTACAATTATTGTATCTTTAGTAAGCCCTACCTCACTTTCTATTCTTCGAAAATGTTTGTATAATAGTAGCTCGCTCCAGCAAAAGGTTTCAAAGTTGTCTGAGTCCTCCTTTGGGATGCTGTAGAACTTTGGGAAAACATTAACAATCGCTTTTACCTCTCTCTCTTTCCATTTGCATCCTTTGCGCCTTACAGAATAGGAGAAAGATCTTGTAGATTCAAGTAGCGTTATTGTTTCCATTTCTTCAGGCCGATTAATGTAGGAATGTAGATAGGTCGTATGCAGGTGGATTTCATCTATTTTTCTTGTTATTCATTGGAACACTTTCCGACCAACATTCAAAGACATGAATGATCGATTACAAACAACAAGTGGTGATTTTTGAAGCATATGACATGTTTCTTGGGATCCTATATCACGCTCTGCAACAAGCTCTGTCATGAATTTTTGAAATGCTGTGATAGCTAGGGCATCTATTTTCTGACATGCAGATATTCTTGTTAACATATCAATATAAGACTCAGATGCTCTCTCTGCTTTTGACGCATACTTGGCAATGTATTTTAGTACAAGTGCTCGTGAGATAACTGGTTGGCACTCTATGTTGGCTCTCCATATCAAAAGTATTTATGGATTATGTATGTTTAGCCTATCATAATTTCTTGCAGGTTCATATTCTTTCTTCCCATTATCATCACATGATAAGGTAGATACAATCTGTTCTTTTCATGGAGCTTTGTATCAACACTGTAGTTGTTTCCCCTTTTTGCGTAAGCATGTTCCCTCTCTACATTTTGTGTGCCTCTGGACACGGTTGATTATCTCCTCATAGTCATGAGAGGGATCTGTAGCCAATATTTGAGTTATGTCTAGCATGCATGGGTCATCGTGCGAAGGATGGTAGACTGTGTTATTTCTAAGTGAAGGAAGGCGAGAGTTCCAAGCACTTACATACTTGTCAAAGAATTTCCTTGCCTGTTCAACTTCTGTGTTGTTCTCCCAATCAATTTTATCCATATCTAGTGCATTTTCGAGCCAGAGGAATCCATGCACATGTGGAGTGCCTCGATGTTGCCATTCATATCTATACCAATAATCTTTTGCACCAAGAAGTTTTTGGATGACCTCTTCACCAAATACTGTAAATCGTTGGTGTAGATATAATGATGTGGTGTGGGGATTATTGATTACATTGTCCAAGTGTTGTTTGTTTGTTTGCATTTCCACTGTTGTGTCATTTGAGAGCAATCGTTGCAGGTCTGGCCACTTTGTGTCTGCTGCACTCAATGTGAAGAATAGAGTGGGAGACCCTATTTGGTTGATCATATTTGTTAGCTCATAACAACACTTGTTCCAATATGGTCTTGTGCCTCAAATTGAAGATCCAAAGTGCATGAGCTCTTCAACTAATTGTCTGTCAGGGAGGTTTTTCAAGTGTGCACAAAGGTTTTCAATAGTTGTGGGGATGTTTTCTTCAGCATTTTTTTTAATGAAAATTATTGCAAGCCCTTGGCCACGGTATCGCAACATAAGATTGAGCATAAAATATCGAAACCTTGGATGCCTCCCAAACCTTTGGTCATGGAACCTCATCAAGTGCAATGCAAACTCATGCATTCGGACTTCCCTGATTCGTGGTTGCATTTTTAGTGCAACCCCATTGGGGAAGAGTGTTGGAAATGCCATATCAAGCAAGCCTTTAGTATTGTATTCATTTATTGGTGATGAGTTCATCTTGGGCCAATGTATATTGGTATTTGTGTTATCCTCAAGGTCTAGTGCTTGCTTAATAATTTCTAGCTTGTGATGTCTATTTGGCAACTTAGCCATAAATGATGATGTGTGTACTGTGCTCTCCTCAATTTCATCTTCATCAATGGTGTTCCCACTATTTGGCACCGCTGTACATTCGCTAGTAGCAATGGTGTGTAACATGCTTGAAATGTCTATGCTAACTTCAGGAATTTGAGCCAAGCCATCAACACTTATGGCAACATCAGTATAGTATGGGTCATATTTCACTTTGTATTCCAATGCATCTCTAATGTGACATCTACTTACATAACAATCATAGAAATTTCCTATACTATGTAGCCTTTGAACTATGAGCACATCCAAGTCTTCTATCCTTCGAGGGAGAACTTTTGCAATGTTTTTGATATCTTGTGGGAAGCTAATTGTGTGACCGCTATATTTATACTTCCCTCCAGGAGCATGGGTTACTTGTAGTACTGGGTTTACTCTAGCAATGAGCATTTCCCCCACTTGGGTCAGTCTTTTTAACACAACAGGTTGCTCTCCTGAGTCCATGTTGTTGAGTGAGGAGAATCGATGTATACCTCTCTCATTAAAACATCTTTTGCAAGTAGCATGAGTTTTCGATGAATGAAGAAGCATGCTTGGGTAGTTTTCCTTACATATAATTCATGTTTTCCTATTGGAAAGTGCATCTATCCTTTGTCGAAAGCTTTTCATTATTTTTATGAAGGTAGCAGTTCTGCTGAATGAAGTTCGATCTTGTATATCTTCTTGTATTTGCATATGTTGACCTTGACATGTTTGTTTCTGTAAATTTTTAATGTGTTTCTTTTCTGCTATTTCCTCTCTATGATGAGCATAGTAATTGTGGTTTCTCTCACAATCATGTACCCTTTGTGCTTCTCTTTGGTGGGGGTCGATTTGGCTAGATTGAAAATTTTCCATCCGCCTTCGGGTGGCTATTGCTTCTTTATGTCGAGCATAGTAATCCCGGTTTCTTTTTCGAGTTTGTTGTCTTCTAATCTATAGTCGTTGGAAGCAAGCTTGGCTTGTTTCGGGGCAGTGGTCCACCATCTGTATTGTAGGAATATAAGGCTGAATTAGTAATAAGGGAAGCATAAACACACTTGAACAACTATGTGTGGAATCAACAGAATATATGTAAAGCGTACAATGGTAAAAGAATACATTTTGAATATTTATACATCGAAAAAAACACACACACACACCCATACATATATATAATGGAGAATTATCCTAATTTAATGTTGTCGACACAATTCAATAAAATTGTAGGAAGGTATATTAAGGTAAAAGAACACAAATTCTTAGTTAAGCAACCCAATTAAATATATCTATCAAAAAAGGAAAAAAAAAGAAAAAATTACATATTCAACTCATAGTTTTTAGAACTAATATCTCTTAAATTGTAGTTTTAAGATAGTTGTAGATTACATCATGTCAAAATAATTAGGTCCTGCAATGGTAGAAGAAGTAGATTCCACATATATAGAGAGATAAGAAAACACATACAAATTGCTACTTTTATTTTATTGAGATTTTACTATTATAGTTATACTTCAAACACACAATATTGAAGGGAACAAAAAAACCATAAACTATAATGCTATCTTATAATAGAATATATTGATCCCATGGTTTTTCATTAAGGAAAAAACAAGTTTTGAAGGGACCGAAAACCCTCTACAATTTTTTTTTGAAAGGATATGCAACTTGGAACCAAAAATTTGTCCTAACATAAAGACCATGAGAGCTTAGAGAACCATGGGTAAAAAAGGCATTGAAAGCCAACGAACCACAACCAGAAAGAAAGTTGCGAGGAAAATAACTTGCAAGCAGCCAACAACCAGACTCCAAACAAGAATAATCAAGATTTAGATTTAGAGATACTCTTGTGGGAGCAGAGAGTCATGTCAAAAGAAGGCTTAGAAGATTTAGCTTCCTTGCCCTTTACAGAAATGCAATCCTCTTCCACTTGTGCTATGCTGACAACATGGTAATCTTGCACAACATAAGCAAGCCCACCATTTGAGACACTCAGAGAGGATGCCCCTACACCCTGTGATTCCAAATCAATCACCACAGAAAGACTCCTATGTTGCTCGGATTTCTTCTCAACCGTATAATGTTGTTGGTCAGTCTTGTCACTACACATTTCTTTGATATTAGAAAGTAAGATATTGCTCTTTGTAGTGAAGTCAACCTGCTCAACCTTTGTGATAGTTGCCTTCAAACGTTCTTCATTATTGTATGTTTCATTTCTACATGTCAAAGTAAACAAGTATTTTTTGTTCAACACATCTCTTATTACCTGCTAAGTATCCCTTTTTATGTCATCCTCAAACTGTAGAGATTATAGCTTCTCCGCAGACATTTGCATGAGTTATGTTGCTGCTTCATCGAATGCAACTGCCCATAGCATATTTGTGTTGTCCTGCAACTTTATTTGTAGTATGTACCTATAATTACAAGAGGTACATGCTATGTGGCACTTTGAGCAAAACCACTTCTCATCTTTAGTTTGCACTAATCTTTTCTTGCATTGTTGTCCCCCTATTACATTAGGGCATGCTGGATAGCAAAATGATTCAGATTTGATGAACAACAATGTTGCATTTATTGTACATTAGAGATGATGCACTCTATGCAGCATTTGTTCTCGAACATCTCTAATTGTTATTCTTGTGGAAGGCATGGATGGATTGCTTAACTTTGTTGAAGGTGATAGAATATTAGCCCCAATTCGTTCAAACCAAGTTTGTAGTTGTTCTTTCTCTTGGATGTCAAGGTCTATATATAAATTTGTATTGCTTGATGTGCTCAAGACCTTTTCGTTGTAATCACAGACTCGCGCATTTTTAATAGCGAGAATAGTAGTTTCTTGTAAGTGATACTTTTTTTGAAGACAAGCACCTTGCTTCTCTGCTATTATGCCCCATAGAGTGATATCTATTATTGCTTTGGACGTGTCCAACAAGGATATTGTGCGCCTTAGGACCTCTGTCCCATCTCTTCTCCTAATTGTCGAGCTTGGATTGACACAAGTAACAACTCCAATAACATCAACAGTTGAATTGTTACTCTTCTTTGCAAGTTCACTGATAGGTGTAAAGGAGAATAAGTGTTTTGGAATAGAATGGTCATCTTCACAAAGAGTGACCTTTGGCTCTATTGATAAGGAAATTTCTAGGCCACTATTTAACTTGTTGTAAAGCTTATTAGCAGTCTTTACTGCACCACTAGATAACGTATAGGTTTTTCCAGTAGTAATATTTCTATAATGAAGATCAACAACTTCATTGAAACAAGTCACACATGTTTCAACCCTTTCTATGTCAATGATGTCGAAGGTGAAAATTTGACCTGTACCTTTTTGGGTATTGTACTGGCTAATATCCTTTTTCGCAGTCACACGACCTTTGACATACCATCTTGGTTGAAAAGGGTTCAAACTTTTAATAGGCATAATTGTGACTGGTGCTTCCATTCCACCCCTAGAAGGATTCACACCAAATAATCTTCTTGTAGGAGTTGATACTCTAGTAGTGCTAATTGTCTCAGGTTTCACATGTGGATTTGAGGAATTTCCCATTACCTGTTCTATATGGTGGTCTTGTTCCATATAAAGTGAAGTAGGTTCACCGATTATATCTTGGTTTGTAGAAACAATCTCAAGGTTCACAATGACAATCCATTTATACATGTGCAACACAAGAATAAGAATTAGCAATATAAGGAACAAGCTAAAAATATCATAATATTTTCTTTTCAAAAATTGAGAATTCCTTTACTCATCGAGACCCACTTGATTTGGGACAATTATATTTTGTCAACTGTATTATCGTTCCAACTGAAATTTCACCTGAAGCTATGTAATGATTGTATTTTTGTGGTAACGATGCTTTTAGTTTGTCGGCCCCATCAGATATTTCTACCTTGTAGCGGTTGTTGCGTTCATGGCCATGTGTAAAGTTGGAAATAGATAAAATCTACACATTAGGTTCACACCCTTGATTCCCATCATGGATAAGTTTAATTGCATTTGTGGTTAATATTGTAACCATGGTCTATGGAAGTTGACTAACCCTGCAAAATTATATCATGTGTAAGATAGTGGTTGAATAGGATTGGCATATGTTTTTTTTTTAGAAAACGTATACCTCAACATATTGTAGAGAGAATTTTTATAATGATGTTTAAATATATCATCATTTTTAGCAACATTGAAATATACATTTGTTAGAGTTAAGGTTATAGTTGAAAATAATATTGAAAATAAGGGGACACAAGTATTACAATAAGTGTTATTCATTAAAATTAGAACTATATAGATCAATATGCATAATGGCATTACAATATAAACATAATATATAACAACTAAGATTTGGAATATAAGGTCAACCACTAAATCCATTTCACTCTACATATAGCTATTTTGACATCTTTCAACATCACAAAAAAGTAACTTCCAAGAAGTTATTTGAACTCCCACTAAATCCATTTTGCTCTACATATAACTATTTTGGCTTCTTCACTTGGCTTGACAAGAGCATCTAATTTATATTATGTTGGTAATCTCGATCAACAATTGCAAAAAAGTAGCTAACTTCCAAGAAGTTAGTTGAACTTCTTTGACCATATATTAGTCAATAGAGCTTGGAATTCACGTTTTAGTTCAAATGCATTGGCCACTCCATAATATTCACAGCATTTTAATTCACGTAGGAAACCATAATATAGCTCAAGAGCTTCATAGGTCGCATGAAATTTTTGGACAACTTCTTGCACCAATTCAACTTCATGATCTTGCACATTGCATACATCTTGGCTTGTTTGCATAGCTTCTTCAAAAATTTCACGACAACTTGTCAAGATATTGTTTGAAAAAGCTTCAACATTGTTGTGAGGAAAACCCAACCAATCTACAGATGTTGAGTCAATTGTTGATAGAGGTAACTCATGGGTTTGTGATGAGGGTGTGTTGGACTCAGAATCACTGCTTGAAATAGTAATAACATCTTGAGGTGCTGGTGCATTAGCCATATCCTGAAAGTATAATTCAAAATAGTAACAATAATATTAAAAATATTATTCAATAAGACCCAAACTACAAGCATATTATACACATCATTACGCCCTATTTTATTTCCATAATCGACCCTATGAGGTGTGCCATCTTATTGGAGTGTCATAATTTTTTCTAATAATGTGTAAGGATCCATGATATAGCAAATAAAGCTTACATTACCAACCACAAAAGTTGTTGAATCTAATTCAAAGTTGTTGAATTATTATGTTAATTATTATTAGTAATTTCCTACACATTTTAAGGAATAAGATTACAAAGATATTTTGATTTAGAAAAAGTCTAAAAATTATTATATAATTTCAATTGTTTGTTGAAAAATAAGATATTCTAGAAAGATTTTTTTATATAATTTTCTGTCACTTTAAATCCATATTATTGATATATAATATCATGCTAATTTAACTATTTTCACATACTGACTAACCCGCAAGCTAAATAATGTATATAATATTTAATTATATTTATTTAATTTTAATCTTTATCAACTATTAAATAAATTCCACATTATATCTAATAAATGAAATCTTTATGGTAAAAATAGTAGATCTTATCCTTGGATAGCACTCAATATATGCTTTGTTCGTGTGGAAGGAAAGGTCGCAACAAATTTCCTTAATCCATTCATACAGAACAAGGATGCAAAAGGTGCATTGAGAATAAGGATGTATAAATATTAATATAACAAAATATTATGAAAGTACTTTTAATGCTCATTACTCAAATGTTCTCTTTGGTAGATGTAAATGAATTAGGTTTTAGCTTTAAATATAGTACCCTAACCCATAAGTTAATTATTTTCATGTTTCAATTGACTCATAATGATTAGTTATAATGAATCAACAAGATCCCAATTTTCAATTTATGTTTTAAAAGTGTTTAGATCACTTCCATACTTATGGAACTAATCTAGGTAAAGGGATTGATGAAATATAAGTCAAAATCAATTTCTTGGGTTGTGTCATATGAGATCATGCTAACTTCATAATTGAATAAAATATAACTTAGTCAAATTTAGCCCAAAAATAAATGGGACAAATTCAGATAATCAACTTTCAATATTATAATTTTACAAATAGTAGCAAATTCTTTAAAATTGATAATATTAAAAAACATATGTATGAGCCTTAATATTTTAAAATTTTGGAGAGAATCAACTTTCAACATTATAATTTTACAAATAGTAGCAAATTCTTTAAAATTGATGATATTAAAAACCATATGTATGAGCCTTAAGATTTTAAAATTTTGGAGAAATAAATTTCATGTAATATTGAAAACAAAAATTTCAAAATTCATTAAAATGTCTTCTAAAAGAATTAAATTCCTAAATAAATCTTATTTGGATCTTAATTTTTTAATTTTTTTTTATCATTCTTCAACATCTTTAGATGAAACATTCAATAATATTTTATTGTTCCATCTCAACACTATTTTGCTAACATTTTGACACATCAATATTATTTATCTCTTCTAGAAAATCAACATAACAAAAATCTGGAAGATGAAACGACCTTCCTTTAAAATGAGAGATATATAATGATTTAAACCTTGTTCACCTTAAGCTCATACAATTTGTAGTTTTTAATAGAGTTATTCTATCAAACAAAGATACATAAATTTTACTCTTATCATTGAATTTATTTATATTTTTCTTTAGATTTGTGTCTATTTGCAATTCTTTCAAATATTCTTAAAGTTTTAACCAATGGTTTCCTACTTGGTATGGATGCTTCTTCTAAGAGTTTTTTTTTAAATTAAAATTCAATTGATCAAATAAACTATTATATGAAGTGGTTCCCCCATAATCTATCTTCAATATTATAAGCCTTGAACACTAAATTTAAATTTTCCTTAAAGTTTCATAATTCATTCTTTCAACTACTACACCTAAGTCCAATTTTATAGAGGCTTTCTAGAATTTTTCATTAGATATATTTTAAGTACTTCACCTATGCCATTTTATATTAACATGTATTTGTACAAGAAATCATTTACTAATTTGAAATTCTTAATGCATAATAACTTTGTATTAGGTTTTTCTTTTATTATTTATTACCTAATATAGATATTTCAATACATCTATTATAAAATTTTAGATAGAAATATGCACAATATCTATACTATTATAGTTAAATGTAACACAACCATTTACATAATCTTTCAGATCTTGTAAGTCAATATTCAAATATTAAAAATGGAGAGAAATAATATAATTTAAAACAATAAAAAAAATATTATTTAAAAGTATACAAATATTGTTAAGTTATTGTATTCAAAAACATCTCTTAATATGACATCCTATATTATCATTTAAAGTATGTTAACTCTTTGTATGACATCCTATGTATTAATTCTTTGAGCTAACAGGATAACAAAAACACCAGGACAGCGAGGGTATTCCTCTATGCACTGTTTAAGCCCAATCCAGGACTATGACAAAAACACTGGAATCACCCATACAAATATATTTTCCGCTTAGTTGAAAGCAGTCTATTCGGTTGAGAAGCTTCTAGGGTTTTCAGACGTTGACATTGTAGTGGTAGAAACAGGGTGGCCTTCTCTGGGAGATTTTGAGCAGCACGATATGAATATGGAGATGCTTTATCGTATAATGGAAATATCATTAACTTTGTGACTTCTAGTATGGGTTATGTAAAGCCCACATAACCAAAATGCCTAAATTTTGAACACCAAGCAGCGGCAAAATCCCCCAGGATTTAACCCAAGTCTCTCTGCCCTGCCCCAGCCAAAAAATCTTTAGAACGCAGAAATCTAGAAAAAGCAATCAATATTTTTCTGCAAACGCAAGATGAGCAGAATTATGTTGAATTTGAATGATTGCCAAGCTACAATGATAGTTCCCGCCAATACAATCACTAAAAATCGGGAATTTGCAGAGAACCCATTTCCTTTGAGATTGTGGGTATTCAGGAAAATAAAGCTAAGATAAAAAAACAAACTCGTGGGTGTCTTAAGAATGATCTAAGATTTTGAGTTCCAGTCAGTGTAATGTGAAGATGATCAGTCCAGTCTATATAACAGCACGCCAAAATCTTAAGATCAAAAGTTGCAAACAAAATTTTTAAATAATTATAACAAACTGTTGAGTGATTTAAAATTTACTGGAGTCACTCAAGGTTGTGATCAAACGACTAAACCACAGCCGTCAAATACTTAATTCATTGTTACAATACATTAAAAGGCGACAAAAGAAACTCATGTCTATAGAAAACTCATATTAAACGTGCCCATTTCACTTGCCTTGTATGTTTATATTATAAGCAGAGAAAAGGAGAGTATGCAACAACAAAAAACGTAAGCACTGGAACTCCTTACTTCTAAGGCTAGATTATAGATACATGAACATGGGTTGTTGCCTTTGTCAGAAGAGAACATAAAGATGTAATATAAGCTCAGTGTTTGTTTAGTTAAAGCAACCGGAAGAAAATCAATACACAATACATATATGACGGATTAGTTATAATCAATGCACTGGCTCATAAAGTGGAAGCCCAAGTCCATGGACAGTCCCATACAGGCTCGAATATGACAATCAGAAGTCCTCGTAATCATTCCAAAAAGGGGCCATAAAGTTTTAAGTACTCCAAACAATATTACTGAATGTTTAAAGATAATTCACTTTTGTATTTATGTGCAGCATATCTCTCAAGGCATAACTGAATGAATCGAAATCCTACTTTATCGCGGAAAAAATCCAAAACCCCACTTTATTCCTTTAAAAAATCTGGATAAAACTGGGCCATGGTCAAAACTTACTTGAAGCAGTTTGATTATATTGTTTGTTCCATACACTCTCTGCGCACCACTGTGAACTTGTTGGGATTATTTAAGCTTGGCTGGGATTATTTAAGCTTGGCTATTATTTATTGGAGACCAAATACGGAGACCCCAAGCAACGTGTGAGATAATTGCCGGACGAGTACCACGCCGTCGCCATGTCTTCATCGACCGTTCGTCAGTGGGCACGTGTGAGATAATATTTAAAGTATCTGTATCAGAACGAAAGCTTTACACTCTTCACATCAGTAGTATCCGTGCCACAACGAAAGATTTACAGAGGCACATATAAGTTTTCACACACGCAATGTCTTAAATTTATCCTGAATTTAGAGAGATCCGTTCAACCGAAGTTCAGATGCTGCGTGCGACTGGTGTACCACTCACTGGTGTAAATGTCAGGCTTTTAAGATGCAACAACTATCAATTTGCAGCCGTATCAGCTCGGCTAATTTCTGAAGCAAGTATCGGCAAATACGAAGACACATGGCAACAAAAACGTACTTTGACAGGAGGAAGAATTTAAGGCCTCGGAAACAATTCGCCTCGGTTTCGTTATCCAGTGAAATACAGCTCAGCAAAAACCTACATTGACAGAAGGAAGAATTTAAGGCTTTAAATGGAAACAATTCGCCTCGAAAACAATTCGCCACTCCAACTAATCCATTTGCCGTAAAATTCGTGGGGCTCCCGCCGGGTCAGACTGCTGGAAATGCCGGTGGGGTTCCCCCACATAAATAGCCTATCGGCTAATTAAAATTAAATTTCATCCATCAAAATAATTTATTCCCAAATCTTTTAACCTTTACGATTAAATAAATTAAAAAAAAAAAAAAATTTCTTCAATAAAATTAAATAATTTATTTAACTGTTATTATTTACACATTATTGAAATTAATAATTGTGTAAACATATGTACGTGAATCATGCGGTGAGCGTGGATCGAACACGCGACCTTCAGATCTTCAGTCTGACGCTCTCCCAACTGAGCTATCCCCGCGTCGATGCCATTAACTGTATTTTCAATGAACAATGAAAATTGAACCTTCGAAAATAACTGGCGAAAGAAAGACTCACAGGTGGGCTGCATAGAAAGAACGTTACCTACTCAGAAACTCTCAAAAAGTGTGTTGCCTGTGTTGTCGGGTGCGTCGCAGAACTTTCGTTTTAGTCTTATTCTTACTTTACTCCCACATTGAGTAGAGGATTGAAATCAGATGGAATGGATGTCCTATTAATAAGCCGCCTGAAAGAAAAAGAAAACCACGGAGCCGCGTGGTGAAGACAGAGCGAACTATTCTTTCGCCTTTTACTAAAGAATACCGTGTCTTGGCCACTCAAAGCGGCATACGCCTATTTTTGCAGGCTTTCTCTAACCAGAGAAGGCCCAAAATACTGAACGAAAGATAATTTTGTAAAACCAGAATGACCTGATAACGAGCCCGTTTTTTATTCGCCATAAGAATAAACATATATGTTGGACGAGATGGCTTAACTGTCAAGGTTACGATAAGCAGAACTTACAACTCTGTATTGAATTCAATAATGTAAATATATAATCAATAAGGAGCATCATAATGTATGATCATCACACTAGTATAAATTAAGGGAGCGTGCATAGATTGTTAAAAGAATGGGAGCGTACATAGATTATTAAAAGAATGTGAAGAATGGTCGATTTTTTTAAGAATATGTTTGTCGAGTTTCGATGAGTTTATTTTAATTGTCAGGTTTATTTAAGGGTAGCAAGAGTATTTGTTTAACACTTTATAAAGATGTGAGTATGGAAGATATATTAGTAAAGATCAAGATTAGATCTTTTCCAATATAAAAAATAAAAAGAAATGTTAATCTAGTTTTGTTGAAAGAAAGTTCAATTTTCGGGGAGGGCTCTTGTAAAATATAATATGCGTGTTATTTTTATAAATTAATTAGAATTTAAGTTCAGGATTTTGGATATATGTATATGTTTTATTATTGATTTCTCAATTTTTCTATAATTTAAGTGTGATTCATTTTTCAATATTTATATTAATTTACATTTTATGTTTAGAGATCTTAAAATATTTTGATATCATGTGAAATTTCATTAAATAAAAATATTATTTAAAAAAAAAAAATTCAAAGAAAGACAAAATCAAACAATATAGATGCAATTCATCATAATATTTTTGATAAATTAACTATTCTCTTATTTCAAAAGTGTTTCTAAAATAATATTATGAGAACATATAGCACCAACTAGAATTAATGATTAAACATCAATCAACATAGATAGGGACCCCAAGCGTGGACATGTATCAACTAGCTTCCTTAAAAGTGGAATCACAATATCTTAGGAGGAACCAAGGGCTAGCCCTCAAAGGTTTTGCTTTAATAATCTCCTTCATGGAACTATTCATAAATGATTGCATCAAAGCAAATTTCCCTCCCTTCCTTAAGGTTTATAGACTTTCAAAAAAAATCCAATCTTATAAATTGGCACCAAGCATGGCCAAATAAGTTATAACACAAAAATGGAAGCCATATTTAACCATTTCCTCCATACGCCATAGCCTTTATAGCACAAATATTTAAGCCAGATTGGGAGGATGCTCATAAAATGGATGTCATTCAGCTTGTAGTGCAAAGAAATTCAAAACATTATGATATTTCCTGTAGTTTCTTAAGCATAGAGACAAAGAAACAAGAAACAAAACACAAATCTTTTAACACATGAATCTTTTATTCAACTTCCCATTATCAATTATATTTTGCAGATTGTATTTTTATAAACTGCAAAGCATACAAACAATAGATTGGAGACTTAGTAAATCTAAGCATGCATCTATCATGCATTATTAGCTCCTTGTTGATTGACAAATACAACTTCAACTCAAAGACTATTAATAGTTATGTTTTACAAAATATCTTTCACATTAACTAGTAATTATGCATTGTAGAGAAGATAGACAAAATGGTAGTGCATGGCATGGTCAACATATTGCATAGCGGCGAGGCAATGCATGATGGTGCAAAATTGAACAATCAACATCACATGCCAACATTTCATGTGTCTATTTGAAAGTTGTTAACACCTTGTGACCAATTCTATTTGTGTGTATCTTGTAATCATTGCATTTATGAGGTGTCTTTTTGAGGAATTTTTTCAAACAACTTGAAAGGCTAGTCCAATGTTCCATGTTTTGGGTATATGTTTGTGAGAGCATTCCAAATATATTATCTGATATAAATATTTTCCTTTCATTATGCATCACGGATGTCTATACATTGTTCTAAAGTTGATCATTCTTGCACGAGCTAGGTGGACATTGATAATCTATAAAAAAATTTGCGCATTGGTACAAAATGCAGGGTAACGACTCGATAATACATGTTAATCGATACATGAAAAAGTTTAAAATTTGATGGGATTAAAAATGTGGGGAAAAATTTTTGACCTTCCCCTTTGTTGCAGCACTAGGTACCCCTTCCTTGACTGGGCCTTGGGTCCACTCCTCTATTATTACACCTAATTCTACTATCCTAGTTCCTTTCTTTATTTTCTACTTGGCGGTTCTTCCTTTCTTTGAACTTTTGGTTCAACTTCTTCTTTATAGTAAGCCCCAATTAGTAGGATTTTTTTGCTATTTGAATATTCCACATACCCAACTCCTCCTAAATGGACTCCCTCAACCCATTGATGTACTTCACATATTTCTTAGCCCACTCCTCATGATGCAACTAGTAGTAATCCTTAGTTTACTCCTTCAAAATCATGTTCTTCTGGCACGCTTTTTGTAGTTCTAGCAATTCTAATTGATAATTGGTTTGGATGAACTTGGATTTTAACTTCTCTACCATCCAATCCCACTTTCTAGTGATTGGATTCCCTTTTTCGTTCCTCTAACTAGACTTATTTCTACCATATCACAACATGAACTTTCAACTTAATCTTCACAAAATTCACCCTACCCGAGTCCATGATATCCTCAAACTCAAAATGCTCCTCTAGATTAGTGATATAATCTATTAGTTTATTAGGGTCTAAATATCCAAAATCTTGTGGAATGTCCACTCTAGTCCTCTTGCTAATGCTAGTTATGGCCTTCAACATCCTCTCTTAGTAGATTCTATAGGATTTTCCTCCTCTTCATCATCACTCTCCTCAACCCTAGGATTAGGGTTCCTTCAATAGTCTCGTTCAAATGCATCTGTCCAATTTTGTATAAATTTTTCAACATTTTATACACCCCCTCCATTATTTTGACAACATTGATGAAATCTTGCTCTTTGTTCGACAATATCTTGATTATTTTTTGTTGGGTCAATGATTGTCCATATTCTCTTGGCACAAAGTTTGAATAACATGCTACAAATAAAAATAATTACACATATACATAATTGTCTAGTTATAGATGCTCTTTGTAACATACTAACCCTTCAATGAAGTAAAAATTTCTAATTTTTCATCTTACGAGTAAATAAGCTATGTAACAAGCCATTGCAATAAAAAAAATATTTTCTTTATTGAGAATAAATGAACAAGGATGCATTATATAATACAATCAGAATTCCATTTCATTACAATAATTCATAAGTTACATCAATACAAGAATGCACACATTTACATACATTGCTCCATGAGCTTTGGAACAAATAGCTGTAAGACGGTCTAGGATCCTCCCTTTCAAATCTTGGTTCTTTTGTCGCCTGCTATGGAGGAGAAGCATCACTCAAGCAATTTTCTGCCAACCTCAAACTCTTAATGTGATCCCCCACACATCTATCATTCGATAGATAGCCCTTCCCTTCGATGAAGATATTGGTAGAGTAACCGATAACGACAACCAATTGAGCGTAGTGTTGTGTCCTACATAACTAGAACTTGTAATCCCACAATTTGGAACTAACATGTAATACTGGATCATAGTGAACTGATAGTGGAGTCTTGACAATCTCACTATCTACAATGGAGTCTCAGACATTCCCACTACTTTGGCCAAAGTTTTCTCATTCAATACTTTGAATGAAGGTCATCTATCACATATACTACTCAAGGCCGATTTGACTTAAGACCATCTTAAAATATGCATAGGTATTTCCTTCAATGAATATTCTATCATGCCAGAGTCAACCTATCACCATTTTAACATACTTGGAATAAACCTACTTAACAAGTAAGTACACAAGCCCCCCCTCCCATACTGGATAAACAATCCTAGGAGTAAACACAAGCTATTCTAATTAAATAATAACTTAGCTAAGTGTATCACATGTGCCACTCAAGTTCAATCATATCTAGTATATAATACCTAAGATAAACAACAATCTCTTATTATGGAGTACTTAAAATCACATCATGAAAACAACATAGAAGCTTCATTTTAATTTTCAAAGATATTTTAATTTATTTAAATGCACATACTAGAAAAGAAAAATTTCAAGCATACATGGAGAACACATCATTCATAAGTAAAATAACAAAGAAGAAGATCCTCATGCCTATTATCGCTTATCCAAATAATTGACAACAATGCAACCCTTTTCAACAACAATCTTGATAACAACTTCTCTAGAATGTCACAATGAACTCTAACCCTCAAGTTGATAGCTCACTTCTCTCAAGCAACAACTCTCGTACAAATAAAATAGAGTACTTTCTCTCTCTCACACACAAATATAAACAAAGTAGGAATAATGTAGTATAAAGACTTGCAAGAAGAATGCAAATGATGTGTCCTTTCAAATGAAATGGCTCTGCTATTTATAGAGCAACTTGGTAACTTCTCAGCCTATAGTTTAGGCATGAAAATGGACAACAAACTCCATGCAAAGCAACACATAAAACTCAGTAAAAAGGTGGTGGCTAAACAAGTTCATACTTAACAAAATTATCTACAAATCAACTTGCTAAGTTAACAGCAATCAGAGACTTATTCAAATCTTCACATGGAGAATTCAAATTGTTGTCCAAAAAAAGACATAAAAAAAATGGGTTTCTAGAGGTGGCGCCAAAGCTTCCACTCTCATCTTATGTTGGTGTGGTTTCAATGTGGTAAGAAACAGTCAATTAACAATATGCAACAACATGCACTCATTGACTTCAATCTGGGGATGAGTCAATTTAAGTATTACCTCTCCCATTTACAAAGTCGTCGTCTTATTCTCATGTTTCAACATATGTAATAAACATGGTAGTTTATATTTACTTAGTCAAAGATAATCTCCTTCATGGCATCGACAAAGTTTATGTCTTGTATTGACATAATGCTACAAGCTTTGAATGAAATATATGTGTTCCATAAAGTGTGACAATATGAGTAAAACTCAGCTTCAATAAACATAGTCATAAGCAACTCAAAGTTGACCTCTAATAATTGGCCTCTATCATGATAATGATAGTCGATCTCAAACAATATTAAATATGTTAAATATATATATATATATTATATATATAATATACATATACATATATATATATTAAATATCATTATTTATATATATGTATATGTACATATATATGTTAATATATATTTACATATATATATATATATATATCATAAGCCATCAATGTAAGCATACATTCGATATATAAAAATAAGTACAAGCAAGATAGTATTTACACATAATAAACACAATATATCGAATGTATGCTTATATATATATATATATATGCCCACGTATATGTAGGTATATCTATATTGATGCATTCGTATGACCATGTCCATTCACCAACGCACACGTGTATCTATATAAATATACATATGGATACATGTATATACTATACATATATATATATGTTCACATTCAATTCACATATAACCATTCACAATTACCATCATATTGATAAGTATTTATGTGTGGTACATCTATACATGTGCATATACATGTCATTAGATCCCATTGACATTTATGTGCATATATATATATATATATATATATACATACTCTATGTATGTCCCTCTTATCAATATAATCGTAATAGTACAAGAAAGATCTCATAAACTCAATTAGATAAACATCACCCAATAATGCATGTAGTAGTAAACAAGACTCTTCCAATGCAGACCTAACAACTAAGGATGACTTACCAACTTCCCACAAACTGACTCAACTCAATCATTCTAATGTGGTGTGTGTGTGCTCAGATAGTTTACTTTTACCGGTTACTCGACCAAGATCTTCTCCTGAGTGATACTTCCCCTCCGCCTGGAGGAATGGAACATATACCTGCATCCACTAACACATGCACATGACAGTCAATTGTTCACAACAAATGTAGTATACATAAAACATCTCCAAAGTTAGGATAATAATTAAGTAACCATCCATTCACATATATGTAACACTTTTCAAATGAGATAACATCAAATGAGATAACATTCATATTTATAACAAGCACAATTTATTCATCTCCAAAATTTACATTATAGTCATATTTACCCTATGTAGTAATAGTAAATAGTAATTACACATTTGGGGTGTAACACTCTCAAGCCAATTCACCATCTTTCCCTAATCCAAATCACCTCAAATGTTAACATGACATTCTTTAACATTAATTCTAGTTATGTTTTTGATTAGTTTAGCAGGGAAGGGCCTTGATCCCATGGTATCCAAAAAACAAAAAGGAACCAAATGAAGGTGGGAGATAGCACCACCATGACCAACCAAGAAATAACATTCAAAGTGGCACGCATGCCATCATTTAACATAGTAACCATAGTCCATCCACTATTAATAAAAAACAACTAGTTTCTACTAGCAAGTTTAAAACTATGTAAAGCATTAATCGGATCAACAATGTCCCAGGTTATAGTAAACCACAACAGAGCTATAATAAAATAGCAGTTTGAGATATGGTACCAAAAAGACAAAAAACATAAAGCAGTCATAAAGGCAAAAATGAGAAGCCATTAATTGGATTTCTTCAACAAATTATCATATTCTCCAATGAGGGAATGTATTCCCTCCATTCAGGTTCCTTGGTCTCAACCAAAATTCTTTAGCACATCCAGCTTCCCTTGTTTTTTTAGGTTCTTGGAAATTTTGGTTTCTCTAGAAACAACTCCCAACATAGCCCTCCTCATCAGTTTGTTAGTAACCTTCATAAGAGTAACAAGAGATTTCTCCATGTCATCAACTTGAACCTGCAAAAAATTAATCTACTCTTTAGAAAGTTAGTGGAAGAGTCATCAACATAAGTCTCCATTCTCGTGTTCCCAACATCCTACACATTCTTACTATCATTCTTAAGTTCCTCAAATTTCTCAATTTGGTCCTCCTCTTCCTCATCCTTTTCAACTTCCATGTCCTCTTCTCCCATATCATAAGTAGAGTCCTCAAAATCCATATCCTCCGAATCATCTTCCTCCTGGGCTTCAAACTCTTCAAATTCCAGGTCTTCCTCATCACAAACAATTTTTTTTTGTTTGCCTTTCTTTTCCATAGAGGCAGCTTTTGCTAGTCGAGTAGAACTTCTACCGCTACTACCACCACTCCCCTACCCTTGAGAAGTCACCTTCAACACCTCATTATGCCCACCTTCTTCAAAAATATTAATAATCTCATTTGGGATAGTATCTTTTTTAATTTTCTTTTCCTTAGGAAGGTCCACCAGTAAAGGTGAGTGTTTTCTTTTCTCGAGCGTTGCCTTGAAGATTTGTATCTCATATACACCTTTTTCCTCAACTTTTTTGCACCACAAGGGTAGAGGGATTGGCAAAATTAGTCACAAGGGACAGGCTCAAAGTAGGAATTAGTGCCCTCTTGGTAGGAATAGAGGGAGGAGGACGTGGATTAAGAGCAATAGCATGGATATCTTCAACAGGGGGTTCCTCAATAATCCTATCCGGGTTAGGATTATCAATTCGAGCAGCCAAAGGGTTTCCATGCAAATTTTTTTCCAAAGCATATGTATAGAAAGTTAGCATCAAACCTTGGTGAAGGGGAGGACTAGCACCCTTTTCTATATTGAGTTGCAGGGACACAAGAGATAAAATGGTAAGTTGATACTCTAACCATTCCTAATATGGTTAAGCAAAGGGAAATGGTAAGCATGCACCGACATATATCTGTCCTCTAAGGTAAAATATCACCTAATAAAAAGACTAACCAAAGCAAAGGGAGGAGGAAGTTCCAATCTAGCATATACCCATTTTGAAATCTTTTGAGATTCTCCCCTTCATGCAAAAATTTGTCAACAAACTTCTGATAATCCGCTTCGCTCTTCTTGGCAACCTTAATCCCTTGGTTTTGTAGACCAGTAGCTTCTGCAATGAGCTATGTCATTACCTCAAACTTGACTGCCCCAATAGCCACACTACCTTTCCTCTAGGAGTTTGTAAACTTTGCTGTTAAATTCTCATTATAGCCTTTCAAGGATTCAAAAAATGGAACCATACCAACATTTTCAAATAGCCTCCAGAGGTCCACATTCTGCTTGAGGGCCTGATAGTTTGGTGGCTCAATGCACTTCCTAGGGCCTCCTATTTTCACTTTCTGCAATTTCTTTGGCTTCTTCAAACTATTCTTCATAATCCTCCAATTCTTCAGCTTTCTATTCTTGTTGTAGAAGACACTAATTCTCCAAATTGCTAAGTGAACCTTTGAGAAATATGGGGTTGAGAAGTTTCTTTTAGGAAGAGTTAGCGACACAATTCCTAGGACCAATAGCTCATCATTAAAATTGCAAGTATTAAAATTCCCATTTAATTCCATAATTTGCCACACATTGTGAATTCTGGGGTAGTTGACATTAGGCAAATCAACATGATTCAAAATGACACCCTTTAACAATTTGAAAATATTCATGTGATCATTGAGCGACTCAGGAAGGGAAGAAAGATTTAATTTGGTACCTAATGAGTTCATCCGATACCTCACCGTACCCCCAGAATCATCATTTCTCTTTAAGCCTTTAAACATCTCAAATTTCCCCTGCTGTCTATGTAACTTCAACATTTCATTTTTGCAACTTGTAATCATTTTCATATTTCTCATTTAACATCATGTCTTTTAAAGCCCTCGACATATCATTATTAGTCCAACAAGTCCACCCCATACAACCCAAAGCCACGTTTGTGGCACAATCAACAAATTTGTTGCCCTCTTTATAGACGTGTTGCACCCTACAATTGGTGAAGTGAATCTTCAAGGTTATACATTTATCCATTATATTTTTTAGCTCCCAAGGTGGCGTGGTAACACCGTTCAAAATATCCACAATGAGTTTTGAGTAGCCTTCTAATATAACATTTTTAATACCAATTTCCTTTAGAGTTTTGAAACCTCCTAATGCAGCCATAGCTTCAACTTTATTATTAGCACATACACCCATATTCAACCCAAAAATCGCAATGCAATCTCCTATGTGGTTTCTCAGAAGACCCCCAACCTGAGCTAAACCCGGGTTGCCTTTTGAGCACCCATCAAAATTAAATTTTATCCAATCCTTCTAAGGAGGACACCACACCGTAGCTGTCATTCTGGTAAACATCATTGACCAATTGAGCTTAGTGAGTTCCCTCTTTATACCCCAGTTCTTATTTATCCTCATCTCTTTGTAGTTAGGCCAAGCTTTGGAGAAGTTGTATCTTCCTGCCTCAATGTTCTCCTTAATCCGTGTTTTAATAATTATGCTAACTCCCAGTTGCTTCTCTCCACTTCCCTAAATATCCTATTATTTATTTCTTTCCAAATTCCCTAGGTAAGAAAGGGAGGATCTTGGTTCCAGAGGTCAACAATTACATTATGGGAAAAAGGGCAGTTCAACCAACTTTCTAGGAACATCTTCATTGAGTGAGGAAACACCTAGTGCAAGGACAACAAGGGCAAGAAAAAGGACCACACTTCCCTAGAAAATTGGCAATGAAAGAAAAGATGCATAATTAACTCCTCTTCCTGCTTGCAAAGGGAGCATCTATTAACCAATTGGAAACCCCTCCTAACAAGGTTGTTAATATTTAGAATTTTTCCATGAGCAACAAACCACCTGAAACAGTTAATTTTAGGTTTACCAAGTTCTTTAACCACACCTTATCCCAAAAATGATCAGTGGTGACATCCCTAGGCTTCTCTGGTTCCTCATAATCCTTTTTAACCGAGAAATAGCCTGAAGAGCTACCTTTCCAAAACCATTCATCTTCCCTTTCACTATCAAACCACTTAGCCTCCCCAATAAGGTTGTGCAACCTTAAAAGGGTCTGATCCTAGTTGACCTGTCTCTGGCCTCTCATATTATCTCTCCTTAACATCAATTTGAACTCCTTCCAATTAGGGCCCTCCTTCTCCCAATTGATATAGTCAATTTTTTTTTTGCCACAAATCTTGGTTAAGCTTTGTTTGAGAGGATTCAGATCATCAATTGATGACAAGGTAGAAGTTTCAATCTAGGGGTCCTTCCAAAAATGAGTAGTCATAGCATTCCCAATTCTCTTTCTAGCCCCTTGCTTCAGAACATTTTTTAGGTTTACAAGATGATTCCATAAGGTTGAACCACTTGGCAGGTTGGACATAAAGATGAAACAGTCAGGGTTCCTATTCCTCAAGTACTTGGCTTGAAATAATTTAACCCAAACTTTAGAACCTTCTAGAAGATTCCAACCAATTTTAGCAGTGAGGGATTTGTTAAGCAAGGAAATTATTCTTATTCCCAAACCCCCTCTCCTTTTGGGAGTACACACTATTTCCCAACTGATTAGGGATAGTCTATTTTTTTCTTCAGTGTCCGACCACAAAACTCTTCTATGAATCTGTTCTATCTTTTCCCCTATAAAAGAAGGAATCTTGAAGAGAGATAGGTAATAAACCAAAATATTTTGAAGAGAGGCCTTTAGCAATTGGGTCTTACCAGCCAAGCTAAGCAATTTTCCCTTCCAACCATCTAGCTTATTTTGCACTCTCTCAATCACCCGATTCCAGTAGTTATTTTCCAATTTCTTGGAAATCAAAGGAAGGCCAAGATATGCATTAGGCAAGGCAACTTCCTGACATCTCAGAATTTTCACCACTCTGTCCTTTATCTATTGGTCTGTGTTGAAGAAGTATATCTTGCTTTCTCATAGTTTATACACTGGCCAAAAACAACAACATATTCATTGAGGACCTGTTTCAAATATTAGCTTCCCTCACCGAGGCTTCCCCAAACATAAGAGTGTCATCAACAAATTTTTGATGGGAATCCGACATGAGAGACGAGGCTCTTTAACACCTTTTAGAACTTTAGAACTACCAATTTTTGGGTGTTCCTCCTAAGGAATTCAACAACAATTATGAAAAGGTAGGGAGAGAGGGGATCACCTTGTCTAAGACCACGATCATAGGAGAAAAAAACTTGGGGGACACCATTAACCAAGACATAGCACATAGGGGAGCTAACACAAGCATAAATCAATTTGAGGAATCTACCTTCTATCCCAAACTTCCTAAAAACAATAAAAAGAAACAACCAAGAGACTCTATCATAGGCCTTAGAAATATCAAATTTAAAGGTCATCCCAAGATTCTTAGAGTGGTGCATCGAATGGATAATTTTGTGGGTGGAGATGACAACATCAAGGATATTTCTCCCCTGGACAAAACCTTTTTGGTTTGGAGCAATCATTTTACCAAGCACTAGTTTGAGCCTTAACAACAAAATTTTAGAGAAGATTTTATAAACCGTATTACAAAGGCTTATAGGTCTAAAGTATTTCATAGAAGAGGCTTCAACATTTTTGGGAAAAAGGGAAAAAAAGTGGCATTCATTTGGTTAAGCAGCCTACCTGACCTAAAGAAGTCTCTAGCAGCATTAAAAAGGTCATTTTTGACAATTTCCCAGTAGGCTTGGAAAAAGGCAAGAGGAAACCCATCCGGGCTAGGAGCTTTAAAAGTTTTGAAAGAGAACACAACCTTTTTAACTTCTTCCATATAAACATCATTAGTCATCATCTTTAAATCAATATCAAAAATAACTTTAGGGATCACCTCAAGAAAATCATCTTGTACCTGATTTACATTATCAAGGGCCATAAGGTGAGAGGAGAAGAAGTTAACAACTTCCCGAGTGATTTATTTTTTCGTGGAGACTATGGAGCCATCCTCTTTGATAAGCGATTTGATCCTATTTCTGCTTCTTTTCTTTAGCGTGGATTGGTGGAAGAATTTTGTTTTCCTATCCCGTTCAATTAGCCATTGAACACGTGACTTTTGTTTCCAGAAAATATCCTCCTTCTTGTTTATCTTAAACTATTTAGATTCGAGGTCTCTTTCCTTAGCACATATCTCCTCATCTACTTGACCAACCTCCATAATTTCTTGAACTTATTTTAAGTTGTTTCTCAAGTTTATTTTATCTCAAAGATATTACCAAAGGACACCTTATTCCACCCTTTCACTTTTTGTTTTATTATTCTTGAAGTTTTTCCACTAGACAATACATAGGAGCTCCAGTTATAGGTTCTTCCCACCAATTTTTTACAAGATCAACAAAATCAGGGTGGAGACTCCACATTAATTCAAATTTGAAAGGAAAAGGACCCCTATTGAAATCCACATTTCTTTTAAGCACCAAGGCATTATGGTTGGAGCCAGACCTAGGAAGAGCAAAAAGAGAAAGGAATTTAAAGATATTTCCATTGGCAGAGATCAGAAACCTATCTAATTTAACTTGGATTAGGTGATTTCTATTTCTTCTGTTGGACCAAGTGAACTTCGTTCCTTGGAGGGAGATTTCAATTAGAGTAGTTGAGTTGAAAAACTCAACAAGTTCCATTAAACTATCATAATAGTCGTCCAACCCTCCAAACTTCTCTGAAGGGAGGAGAGGATAGTTAAAATCTGCCCCCAACATCCAATGGTCATATTTATGTGAGAGATAGCATCACTTAGCTATTCCCAAAGAAAAAATCTGTCCCTACTCAAGTTAGGAGCATAGATGTTAATTAAGTTCCAACTCTCCTAGGAAGCCAAATCTTCAAAGGTAATCATCAAACTATTCCTGCTACTAGAACTCAAGTTACCTTTTAGCTTTGTGGGATTCCAAAGAGTAGGTATACCTCTTGAAGCACCTTCAGCCTCACTGACAAAATGATTTAACCCAAGCCAGATACTCAAAATAGCCTTATCAAAAATCTCTTTCTTCATCTTAGTTTCTTGAAGGAGGAGAACATCCACTTTATTGTCAATAATATAGGTTTTCACCAGGAACTATTTATACGGGCTATTTAGGCCCCTTATATTCCAAGACATAAACTTCATGGATACTACTTTACATTACCACCCTCTTCCCCCAGAAGAAGCCAAGGTTACTTCTTTTTAGGCTTTGATCCAACGATCGAATCTAGAGTTCTTTGTTTTCCTGCAGCCACATCCCTCACTGTATCTTTAGTTTTGGAGTCCTTTTGGGAAGGTCTACCCACCTTATTCCCCCAAACATTCGACTTCTTTTTCTTTTTAGGTTTAGTAGGTGTTTGAGACCACTCCTCCTCATCTTATTTATCACTAGACCGAGTAGGAAAGCCTAGTAAGGCTAGAGAGTCACTCATGTTTCCTGCCCCCTTATGGGAAAGGAAATACATATCTTCCAGAGACAAGTTAGTATCCAGGTGCACATAATCACCTTCTTCAAGCTCTACACCCTCTCCTGAAAAACTACATCTTTGATTGGGGGTCCAACTCTTTTGTCTCCAAACAAGGGCCATCCTTAGGTTCAATCTTAATAGAAACTTCTTCCCCATCTTTCGTCATCACCAATTTCAAAAAGCATGGGGTAGGGAGGCTAGAAGCAAGGGCTGAGACCTCAAGGTTCAAGCAGATAGAGTCATTAGTAACAAAAGGTTCAGAAACAACCTCCAAGCCCAAAATAGGGCCAACCTTCAGTTGGGGGACATGCCTCACCTTCACAAGGGAAGCAAAATGCTAAGCTCCAAAAGCCATTTCATTAATAAAGAGTTCTACTATCTGGTTTTTCTCCTTTACACAAGTTCCATCAACAAGTTTTTGCCCACAAGAGTGAATGAGGTGTCCAAACTTCTTACACTATTGGCAAAAGAGAGATACATTTTCATATTCAAGTGGTTGGGTCTAGTTTCCAAATTTGAACTTAAGAAGGATAGAGGAAGGTAAAACCATATTCATAGCCACATTGATGCAAATGCGAGTATAAACTAGTCTAGATCTTTCCTAAGTGATCTTATCAATAGCAAGAAGGCTTCCAAAAGAGTTAGCAATACCTTTTAAGATTCTCATCTCCTAGAATTCCAGAGGAAGCTCTGGGAGGCGAACCTAGGTTAGAGCCAAGGCACCCAGGTCAATCGACGGGTCAAAGCCCAGTTTGCATTTGTAGAGGGAGAGAATTTTTTTAAAACCCGAGTCAAAATCCTAAGGACTGCCCATTAAAACTTTCAACATATCTTCATAAACCACAAAAGAGAAAAGGAAAATACCTCTCGAGATTGCATTTATGGTAACACTGCCTTTAAGATTCCAAGTGGAAGCAACCCATTCACGAACAAATTCAATATTTGGCCTATATGCCAAAAACTTTCCAACCAACATCAGTTTGAGATTGTCCATCGCCTTTAGCATTAAAACTTCTGGGACATCTACTTCCTAGCCTACCACAAAGCAGGAAGAAGATTCCAAAGATATTTTACCCAAGGCTAGCGAGTCAGAACACACTAGTTTGTCCACATAGGAAATAGGTTCTTCCACAGAGAAGAAAGAGAAATCCAAAAGAAGAGGAAGTGGGTGACTTTCCAGAAATTCCTCCAATCTTTTCCCTAGGGGAAAGGATAGATGTACGAGGAGGGGATGTCATGTTGGGAACAACAGAGTTGGCCACTGCCATAGTAGGAAAAACGCTAGATGAGAGGACAACATTTTTGGAGTGGGGAGCCTTCCCAAGTCCCCCTCCCATGCATTCCATAGAAATAGTCAAATCAGGACAGGGTTCGATAATTCAAAAAAACAACTAGAGTAGGAAACTTGCAAAGCAGAGCCAAAATTTAGATGTTTCTAGCTATGTTTAACATAGAAGCCAATTTCAAATAAGTGAAATACACTTTCTCTACCACAGACTAGAAGTGACAACCTCATAGATAAAGAAACAATTGAACTAAACCAAAAAATATACTTTTTCGTGACGATGCAAGATTTACCATATTTCCCAAAGATGCTCCTACATCAAGAATTATAAAGAATAAATAAAATGAATTCTATAATGAGGCCATGTGATGCCATGTATAGAGTACACTAGTTTTTAAAAAATAGGTCATGAATGAAAATGTCTAAAATATTGAAAAATATTTAACTATTAAGAAATGGGATAAAAAATTTTATAACTAGTACCACAAAAAGATATAAATCATACCAACTAAGCACAAACTAGTTGCATTTTTATTAAGCATGCTTATAAATTAAGAGATTAATTATTTCAATTATTGAGAATCTGAGTTAGAGGTTACAACAAAACATTAATTTTAGTTATTAAATAGATTTTATCGAGTTGTAAAAAATTATTAACCATCAATAATAAGAACAAAAATAAATCCACAAAATAAAAAATGTTCATAAGAAAATCACTTTGAGTAAAAATTGACCACCAAACATAATACAATCTTGTATTAATCTATGGTAATATGATAATACATAATGCATACTTAGTTTCTCTCTTCAACCCTTGTCTATTCCAACCTATAGTCAAGTAGATAGCACAAGCTTGCTTCAAACTATATGATGATCAACTACTATCTTAAACACTCATTTTATATTAAAATAGCTGTAAGGAAACTACTAGGCTATTAAAATAACCAAGAACAACATCAAGGATATATCATAAGATGTTTCTAAGAGTTACAATATATGACATTTTGGAAGGTGCTTGATCTCTCCCACTAACATAGGAATACATCTTTGTAAAAGGAAAAATATAGCCCACTAAAATATGAAACAACTACCCAGGTCTCCAAATAAGAGATTCAAAAAGTTGTAATCCCCATCTTACGACCTTACAATGTCAATAACACACTTATAACATAGCTCACTAGAATAAATTTGAATATTCCCTTCCACTTCTTTCCTAGTGGCCAAGGTTGTCCTATGAATATAACTTCTTTTTAATGCCCCTTTCAAGATCAATATTATAAATATCTAGAGAAATATTCCACATCACATGTGCCTCCAAATCCCACATGGGTATCCCATTTCTCCCACTCTATGATCTTTGGAGATGCACGTGCAATAATACTTACAACATTGTAGTTGTAATTAGAATCTAAATTGCAACATTGTTTACAAGGAATTGCAAGGTGAATGACACACCCAGTCCTAACATTCTCCCACTTGAAATTTACATTTTAAGAGAATAATAAAGAAACATAAAAGAAAATTAAGAGTTAGGGGGTACAAGGATCATATATTCCCTTCACCAATGTAATTTGTTTGTGCTTATTGGCTTAGTAAGTGAATCTACTATATTCACCAAGTTGTTAACCTTCTCAATCCAAATAATTTTATCCTTCACCCTATTATGAATAAAATGATACTATAGATCAATATTTTTTGTATGAGCACATGTTATATAATATTTTTTACCAAACAAATAGCACTAGATACCATGCAAGTAATCTTCACTACCTTGTTCTCAAACCAATACTTGCACACAATTTTCATAGTGACACTACTTCCTTACAAAAACATGTTGTATCCATGTAATTTACTTACATAGTAGAAATACCAATTGTGGGTTGTCTCTTATTCATCCAAGTAATTGCACCTTCAAAAATATAAACACGTACCCACTTCTAGACCTCACACTATTTGAATCACTATCCCAATTTCTATCAATAAATCCCTCTATATTCATCACCTTAATAGTCCCACAATAACAAAAGAAATAATAAAAATTTCCACACAAATTTCTTAACACACTTTTCACATAGGTCCAAATACCACAATTAGACATAAAAATACTAATAATTTTCACTTCTTGAGCAATATTTAGTATAGTACATAGTACCATAACATGAAATTAGGATCTTCCTACAACACTAATATAAAGAACATTATATATCTTCAAAATTGTCATAAGATTTAGCTCATTGTTACAAAGATAGCTTAGTACCTACAAGGAAGGGTATGTTCTTTGTTTTAAAATATTGCATACCAAATCTCTACAAAGTAGTTTCAACACACTTTCTCTAATTTAGCCAAATATTTTTGCTAACCCAATCCCTATTGATTTCCATCCTATCAAAAAACCTCCATTAAATGAAACATCCCTATCTATAAGATAAAAGACACGAGAGTATCAAGATTGAAGTATCATATGTTACTTCAATCCTTGATAAAATATTTAATATAGGCATGGATAGAGGTTAAGGGCAATGGTTAGTGAGAATCCATGATACAATATGTATCTATGGTGCATAAACAAAGGTGGGTAGGTAAAAATCAAGGAGACACCAAACACGAAAGGCCCTAGCCTTAATACAAATAAGTTAAAACACATAAACAAATGGTGGGTCCAAACCCTAATTAAATATGAAATGAAGGATTGACAAATTTAATATTTGAAACCATAATATAGAAGGAATCAAAACTAAGGGAAAAGCCTTAAGGATATGGGAATATCAAGTTCACCATTTTAATTTGTAGGAAATAAATGCTCTCAATATAATTTGACCTAGGATAATTAATTAACATTAAAAAACCATAAGATTTATGGCTTGGATAGATAATCGATATTGCAATAAATATTAAAGTCCATGTAACACTTAAATGAATACAAACTAGAAATGTACTTAACTCTCACACTGTAAATATTGTGACAAATTTTAGAAATTTGGTTGGTATTGTGTCAAATAATTAGGCCTTGTCAAACAACCACATCAAAATTGAAAAATCAAATAAAACCTACTCTAGTTCAAATATGTGCCTATGGATCTAAACTTCAAACATGTGCATAAAAACCTAACATGTGGAACTAGCCCTCGTAAGTCTAATTTGACTAAAATATGATAATAAGAAGTTACTCATCTTGACTTCTTATACTTGAGTCTAATGATGGGTAGTGTATAAGGATACTCTTGAAGACTTTGTTAAGCAAGGATCAATTCTTCTTTGATCAAACCCTTAGATTTATCTAAATTAACAAGATCGAAGATACCAAGAAAATATGTCTTATGCACAAATGATAATACAAATTAACAATACAAGTTTTATGAGCAAAATGATAATGCAAACTAACAATACAATTCAAATCTTTTATGATGCTTTGACATGAATAGTCCTTAATAATGACCTAGTATGGATTGAAATTCATTAGCACATGCTATTTTATACAATCTGAAATAACTTTAATAAAAATTAATAAGTTCTAGTCGAAAATGGCCACCCCCCAAGCCCATGTGTTTACCCTCAATGTACCAAGTTGGTTAATTCTCTGTTTCATTCCTTTTTTCCCAAAATAGACATCGAAGGCATTGAGTATATGGGACAAAACATTCCTTTGCAAAAGATTGGCATCAAGAAAGATGCAGTGAGCTCTGTGAGGTGCACGTGCAGATATTGAACATTGTAAGTCATATAGTGACATGTTAGAATGATAAAATCAATATGTTTTTTTTCTATTTCATGATGTTATAGTAGATATTTTTGTTTTAGATGAAAATTGATATTTTATTTAAATTGTATTATTAACATTTTATGTAATTTGAACTCTTTCAATTTTATATTGTTGAAAGAGTTTTATTTCAAAGATTTATTAATCTAGTTCTACATGTTAAAAAATATGAAAAATGGAGGATATCTAAGAGTAGATTTTGAAGATGAGATAAAAATAGATTTCTTGTGAGCATATTTTAGAGAACTAATTTCTTGTTTCAAATCCAACTTATGAGATTGCATTTTACTTATTTTAAGAAGTATAAGTTTTATTTTTCAATTTGTCTTACATTGTTGGTGTCTTAACAATGTTTTACAAAGTATTTTTATTATCTTTAAACTAAGGTAATAAGGATTGAAGTTGTACGTTAGGTGGGTGGGCAACTAGATTAAAATAATGATTAAAATGACAATAATTGCAAGAAACTATCCAAATTAGGCGTCAATGGAGCTGTGATTTTTTGATCAATAATTAGTGGCAGTCTCAAATATAATGAGAAAGTGCATTGACACTTGAAATATGCATTTGAAATATGTCCTTAGAACTATGTATGCAAAATATTCATACTGAATTCTATTTTCAAATTGAAATCTTTGTATTTCAAATCCAGTTTGATCTTTTGATGCAGATTCGCATCTACCATCTTATGGTTGAAAGATTGTAGTTGACGGTTCAAGAATTTTTAAACAACTCAAAATGAAGTAAATAAGAAAATGCAAACATAGTAGAACAATGATTGTTAACATAAAAGAGCAATTATTGACATTACTTTTTAGTAATTTTTTAAAATTTGAATGAAATTTTTTGTTAATAAGAATACGTACATTTGTAAATAAATTTTATTACAATATAATTTCTTCCCAAATCTTTTAATCTTCACTTCTTATTTTTTCCTTCAATAAACATAATAATTTATTACTCTTCTTATTTTACTTTAAGATAGATAAGTTTTTAATAAAATAAACATTATTGAGATCAAAACTGTATAAACGAATGTAGTAAAACATGCGGTGAGCGTGGATCGAACACGCGACCTTCAGATCTTCAGTCTGACGCTCTCCCAACTGAGCTATCCCCGCATTGAGGTTGAGTGTTGTACTTTTATTAGACTATTGAAAGTGAACCTTTGAAAATAACTGGCGAAAGAACGTTACTCGAAACTCTCAAAAAGTGTTTTGCCTGTGTAGTCGAGTGTGGCTCAGAACTTTCTTGTTCGAGTCTTATTCTTACTTTACTCCCACATTGAATAAAGGATTCAAATCAAGTCGAATAGATGTCCTATAAATGCCCCGCCTGAAAGGAAAACGCAGTACGGAGCTGCGTGGTCAGGACAAAGCGAACTATTCTTTCGCCTTTTACTAAAGAATACCGTGTCCTGGCCACCCACAGCAGCATACGCCTATTTTTGGAGGCTTTCTCTTACAAGAGAAGGCCCAAAATACTGAACGTAAAATTATTCTGTAAAAATAGGGTAATTGATAATTAGTACAGTATAACATAAGAGATGGGTTCTTGTGAACCATTACTCATCTGAACCATTACTCATGAATTATGAATCAATGAGTTTGATTCGAAAATTATAGGGTTGAATCCTGAGAACAATATCATAATTTGACACGCTGTAGAAGAAGCCTCCTACTTATCAATTTATTTCAAGAAGAACAAATTTAATTAAAAAAATTGTTAAAAAAAAACCTTTTAAAGAATGGAGAGTGCAAAATTCATGAATCCTCTCTCTCTTTATAAACTTATGACAGCCATTGTGGAAGCCTATTCCAATCAGGAATAATTAGATATCTCGAATGCTGCTGCTCTCATAACTGATGTAGGAATTATTGAAGCCTCGATTGGATAGCTCCAGTTTTAAAGCTTTAAATGGTTCAGAAAATTATTGCTTCCCAGTCAGCATAATTTATATGATATGATTGTTACGTCTGATCAAGATCTTTATCCAGACTCTCACGCCAAACAAATCTTCAAAGACTTTGCCCTTATCAAGATCTCTTTTTTTAGTTCTATTTTCAAATTGAAATCTCTATTTCAAATCCAGTTTTGATCTTTTGACAATATCCAGTTTTGATCTTTATACACAGATTCACATCTATAAGTAGGATGACATAAGCTACATCAATTTTAACTCTTTCACCTGACATTGGTCTATTGATTAGATATAGCTTACAAGATATGATATAAATATATCAGTGATGATTCAAGTATGCATTTTAAAAAGAGGGAAAGAAAGTTTGGAAATACAATTTTTGTGAGGGAGTGATCTTATCATTTTTTTTTTGCATTAAAATAGTTTAACCATCTTATGGTTGGGAGATTGTAGTTGAAGGTTCAAGAATTTCTAAACAATTCAAAATGAAGCAAATAAGAAAATCCAAATCTAAAAGAGCAACAATTGTTGAGATAACTGAGCAACAATAATAGTAGAAAACATAAAATAGAACAGCAATAACAATTGCAAAGTAAAGACAAATAATTAACACAGATGTTTAACGTGGTTCACCATCAAAATGGCTACATCCACCAAGGAAAGCAGATCACACTATTTTATTAATCAGCCCAAAATACATGTCTTCATCTACACCAAAAAGAAAATAAGAAGGGAATTGTATCCTCTTCAGGCAAGTGAAGAACATGGGAAGACGAAGACAAAATGGCAGTGACGATTGGACTTCATTTCCAACAACAATTACTAAGATAGTTACAATTAACAAAAAAATTTCATGATAATTTATATTTTTGATAGCTTACATTGACATTGCTTTTTAATATTTTTCTTCAATTAAAAAGAATTTATGTAAGATCTTTTATTAATAAAAATATTGATTAAGATTGAATTTTATTCATCAATATAATTTCTTCTCACATATTCTAACCTTCACCTACGATTAGATAAGTTATATAAGACTTATTTTTTTTACCAATAAAATAAAATAATTTATTTAATTCTCATTATTTTACTTTAAATAGATAAGTTTTGAATAAAATACACATTATTGAAATCAAAACTGTATTAACAAATGTTTACGAGAATCATGCGGTGAGCGTAGATTGAACACGCGACCTTCAGATCTTCAGTCTGACGCTTTCCCAACTGAGCTATCCCCACGTCGATTCCACCTTCTGTAGTTCCATTTGACCATCAAAATTGAACCTTCGAAAATAAACGGCGCAAGAAAGATACACAGGTGGGTTGCATAGAAAGAATGTTACTAAGAAACACTCAAAAGCGTGTATTTATGTTGTGGAGTGCGGCGCAAAACTTTCTTGATTTAGTCTTATTCCTACTTTACTCCCACATTCGGTACTGGATTAAAATGAGCTGAAATAGACATCCTATAAATATCGGCATGAAAGAGGAAGAAAGCACGGAGCCGCGTGATGAAGACAGAGCGAACTATTCTTTCGCCTTTTACTAAAGAATAACGTGTCTTGGCCACCCAAAACGGCATACGCCTATTTTTGTTGGCTGTCTCTAACCAGAGAAGGCCCAAAATACTAATCAAAAGAATATTTTGTAAAACCAGTATAACCTGATAACTAGGACCATTTTTTATTATTTGCGATAAGAATAAGCATATTTGTTGCCGGAGATGGCTTAAATGTCAAGGGTAGGATGAGTAGAAAACTCTATTCAAATGAATAATGTTAATGTGTAATTAATAAGGAGCATCATAATATAAATGTATGATCATCACATTGGTATAAAATAGGGGAGGATCATCACATTGGTGTAAAATAGGGTAAGGAGCATCATAATATATAAAATAGGGTAAGGAGCATCATAATATAAATGTATGATCATCACATTGGTATAAAATAGGGGAGTGAACATGGTAAAAGAATGTGAATAATGTTTGAATCTAAAAGTTGAAGATGGTGTTTTGTTTTTTATAGAGGAAAAAACGGGTTTTATAGGATCTTAAATCACCAAGTTTACAAGCCAAAATAAAATAGATCATCAGAGTACTCAAAGGCAGAAAGACTGCAAAATAGAAAAAAACAGTAAAGGACAACAACCACCAGCAAAAGGCTAGCAAAAAGCTAGCATCAAGCAAAAAACTAGCAACAAGCAAAACATCAACAATAAGCCAACAACAAAAAACACAACCCAAAACTAACCAAGAGACTTTAAAGTCTCAGCAACTTCTGCTTCCAGGTTGCACATTTCCTGGGCCACCTTCTTCAGGTCCTGAGTATCCTGAGACGAAGAATCCACTCTTTTCTTCAGGCTGGCTCTAGTTCTCTTAGAAGGGCCAAAATCATCCTAGTTGTTTTTGTTCTTTTCAGCATCAAGATCCACAATCAACACCCCCTGCTAGGCGTTTTCCATTTTTTGCACCAAAGTGCTCAAGATAGTGGCATTGTTTTTGACAATTCTGTGGTTATGCTCGAGGGTGGTTTTCATTGTTTCCTTGATCTTACCTATTTCCTTTTTCATGTTCTTGAACTTGACCTCATTATCCTTCTTTAGATTGTCAGTGAGTTCAACCACTCTTTGAAATCATTCCATCATAGCCATCTTCTCTTCCACAGTCCATAGGACCTCCACCGAATTCTAAGAAGCTACTTTAGCTTCCAACAACTTCAGCTTGCTAGTGAGAGCCCTGTTTTTCATATTGATATCCTTAATCTCATGGAAAGCCCATTTCAAAATTCTGAAATGGTCAACCGCTCCATTTCTGGCCATAGTGAGAATATCTTCATGAAGTTCTCTATCCGGCTTAAAAACATGGTCTTCAGGGTTAAGATCCCTGGGGGAAATGGGTCTTTTTTCTCTGTCAGTGGTATGAAAAGAGGCCAAAAAATCCTCCTTATCTTTGGGGTCAGTCGGGTCCTCGTCCGGAGAATCCCCCGAATAGGAAACCAGTTTGTTAATAGGTGGCCCCTCCGTCTTATCAATCTCAACCTGAGAGGTACCAAGAGGAGTATTCATAGGGCTAGCTTTTTTATTCACGGGTTTTGCAAGTGGGGTATTCTTCCTTTTCTTATTGGGAGGGGGAGTGACATCCTCAGCCCATTTCGGGTCAAAACCCTCATTACCCTCAGACGAGCTCGACTTAGTGTCGTAACCATCCGAGGCCGAGACCGAAATAGGGTTAGGAACCGCCGACATGTTTTTAAAGTGCTCATGAATGAGCCGAATAAGGCCAACATGCAAGACTAGATTCTTCTTAGGATTTTTCTAAACTCCTCAATACTATTATTCATGGAACAGAGCAGGTAATAAGGAAAAGAAACCCTTACCTTATGTCTAAAATGATTGAGTAGGACAATGTGGTAACCATAGACTCTGGTGAATCTCCCATCCAACATGATGTACTCCATGAGAACCCTAAGCACCCCCCTCCAGATTTTCTTGATCCTCCCAACATCGAAGTAGCTATTGGAAATTTTAACTAGCTTCTTTCTTTCCTCCTTCGACTTAGGGAAGCTAACAGCAACTTCATTCGAAAACTTCCTGTCACGATAGAACTTCACACCATCAGTGGAAAGACCGATAATTTCTCCAATGAGAGCCTCATCCACCATGACCTTCCTCCTTGAGAGAATGGTTTCCCCATTATTCCAGTGTTTAATGAAATATTCAGTGACCTTGGGGTCAGGCCCATGAAGTTTATCAATAAAAGGTTGAAGCCTACCCTTCTCGATCTTCTTCCAGACCTTAGAGTTATTCTTGTTCTTCATGCAGCCCGTCAGCTCAACTCTTTTTCTGCTTCCTCCCATAGTCACAAATCCCCTATTCCGATAGCTCACACCATGAAGACATAGACTACAAAGCCCGCAACACACCCAAAGCACCCACAAAATGTGCCAACCCTTTATTTAAGAGTAGCAACATTTTTAAGGGTAGCAAGAGTTTTTTTTAAAGATGTGAGTATTGAAGTTAAAATTAGTAAAGAAAAATAATTAGTTTGATTTTTATTTTGAAGGAAGTATTTTAGAGGAAGTAATAGAGTATAAATGTTTTGTGATTGACTTCAACAACAAGTCTAGTTAGGAAACTTGCAAAAGGATAAGAACTTTGCAAGGGTGGGAACCATTTTTTTCGCTTCAAAATAAATACAAAGAGGCAAAGTTATGGGGATTAGAAAACTATTCAAACTTTATTTGGGCTATTAGTAATTCTAGTGGTGCTTTATGGATGTGAAATATGAGCTAGCAACATTTTAGACACTAGTGGATACAAATAGAGAGAATCCAAAAATACATGATCACAAGCAAATTCAAGTTAAAAAAATTGGTCCTCTACGAGGTTCATCTATCTAAAACAATTGAGCAGATGGAAGCAAATCACTAGCCCAATGTTGTCTTTAAAGATACCTTAAGTGAAATAAATAAGTCATGGATGAAGCAAGATTGTTGGGGGATGAACAAATGACTCATTCAATTGAATGATTGCCCTTACATAATATTTTTGATGTGAAACAAGTAGATGCAAAAGGCTTGAAAAGGTATAGGAAGAGAGGGTATGCAACTTTTGCATATGTGGGATAACTAAAACAAAAAACAATTTATTTTGGATTGTAAAGCTTACAAAGACATTTAGGTCAAATATATATGTGATTTAGCATCAAATTCTTTTAAAGACCTATTTAGTGAGATGATTGAGAGAATGTGAGAGTTTTATTATCAAATTGAACGAAAAAATATTAGCACTTTACAAAGTAAAAATAGAAGGGTTTATTGTCTCATAGGCTATCTTTGGCCTCATGGATGTTAAAATATTATATTTTATTCATTTATAGTTAGAGAAGGTACAATATCATCAATAGCTATCACACAAAGTGTATCAATAACATAAAATCCTCAGTAGGTGGATACATATCACTATCACAAGACATATGAGATAGAACCAATATGAAGCTCATGGACAAGTGACATGAGTGAGTCTACAAGAAAATGATAAAGCACTAAAAAAATCTATGGAGGAGGGAAAATAATGTATGTGATAGAACAACACTTATATAAAAAATACATTTTCATCGATAACATAGAAAGATATGAGAGTATTGTGGGTGGAAAGATCATAAGCCACAAAAGATAGTAACACATTATAGTTAATATTGTTTCCATGTAAATCAACTAAAGGGAATGATTTGTGAGGATCCGGGATGAGGGATAAACCAAGGGTGGGTGAGTGGGATAAGGTAAATATGAAAAAATGAAGCTTCAAACTATAATCAAGATGCGACAATAAAACATAAACAAGGATAATTTTAAACTTTGAGAGAAAATTTCACATCCTATTTTATGCTAATATGCTTTTGAACTTATTGGCTATGTAAGGGACTAGGACCCTTTTCCCATCCTATAAAAAACATAAAAGGATGTGATACAAAAATTAGATATGAAAAAATTCTAATTAGAATGAAGGATAAATCCTAAGGGAGGTTGTGTAGAAATTTTAGGTTCACTAAAAATATAAGGGAAAATACCACCACTTAAATATCTAAGCTAATTAAATAAATAAAACAATAAAAAAAATTGATATAGATATATGAGTTGGAATTGATATCAAATCTTCTAATGTATGCTATAATTGATACATAATAAAATAAATTAAAAGGATGGGTATTAAACTTTATATTCAATGTAGGTGTCACTATATAGATGTCAAATGTCTATTTGTCATTCTATCATCATTTTAGACCCTTTTTGAAATAGAAATTTGATTGTTAAATTCACATTCTAATTAGGAGTACAAACCTAAGCTTGTGTGTGGAATTGAACCTATGATTCAAAGATCTAATTTGGATGGATTCTTTTGTCTAGAACTTGTTTTCCTTTGGTATACCCTTTGAATTTGATTAGCAATAGATGACGTTTAGAAAACCCCTTGGATAATGTATTGAATTAAAAGGGTCATATTCTCAATTAAACACTAGGATGGACTTATTCAACAATAATAAATCATGTTCAAGAGTAGAAAGCATTTAGAATGCTTCTAGGATGACAAGAAGACAACAAATAATTTATTATTCCTTAAGCTCTTTGCATTTGTCATTCTTTTCAAATTACATGCATGAGCTAAAGTATGCTAAATGATTTTTTTGAATTAAGGTCAATCCTCAAGTGCACTACCCTAGCATGTGCTTAATTTTTTTAATGATTTAGTAGGCCTATAGCCACTAATAGAATTGGAGAGAATGAAACTCAATTTAAAATCCCTGATCCTCTTTGCACTTCCCTCATAAGGCCAAAATATTTTCCTACTATCTTCCCTCTTGTTTAGTGGTAGTGGACATGTGATTTTCCCAATACCCACTCCTCTTCACTTCCTCTTTTTTGACTTTCAAGATTCATAGTACTAGATTACTCCAAGAGAAAATTTTCACATGACATCCTTGAAACTTGAATCTCCCACTCCCTCCATTACATGACCTCAGACCCTTGTGATTTCCTTCTCCATTCACTTGGCACAAATTCAACCCAATCCCCTAATCGTGATCCCTCTTGGCATTCCAATATATGATTTCATGGAATTTTGGCTCTTAGACCTAAAAGGTATTTTTTAGTCCAAGATATTGTTCAAGAAAGAGAAACTATAAAACCCCAACATTCAAGTTGGAAACCTTACCTACCTCCTTACATTGTTTGGAATACCATTAATGGCCTTGAATGAAGGCTATAAGGTAGAAAATGGATCTCCTACACCTCTATGTACTTGTCACCCTTCTAAGGGCATGGTTGTTGATGCATGGTACCTAGTTGCATGCACTTGACCTTGTGAAGATGATTCAAATGGACACGGATAACTTAAAAAATTATTAACTACTCCAAGATTCCTACACAAATTTCACAAGAGATTGTTATGCTATATGTATATGATTGAAAGATGTTGTAAGGGTTGGTCTTTGAGCTAATCCCTTATCTTGTTACTAAAAATATATTCTAGGGTATCAAATAGAGCGTAGTTGTAACATTTTAAGGGAAAGATAATGTTTGTATAAGTTGTAGGAATATGTAGTTGAGCTAGGTACATATTTGTATGATCATGCCTCCATGATAAACTATAATATCTCAAGGGAATCTTAAAACCTAGTTGTTGGTTCTCTCTTGCCACATTTGCTACCTTTATGTGAGGAGGAGTTGATTAATGTCACAAAATTATAATGCATTAGAATTTTTTTTGTAATGGTCTCTCTTTGTTGCATATGGGGTATTATTGATTTTCTTTGGATTAAATATGTACAATATGCGACATTTCCTTATTATTTTATGATTCTATTGTAGCTCACATGGTCACACTTCTTTCTCACATGTTGGTACTTTTAATCCCATTGGAGTAGGAACTAGTCATTTGGCTTAGGATTTAATCATTTATTTCCATAAATATTTTCTTTCTTTTATATTTTAGTTTAGTTATTTGACTTTCCCACATGCATAGACTGGTTTTACTACTTTTTCATATCTTAAGGGATTCATAGTTAAATGAGATGTTCAAAGGGTTGTGTAGGTAGAGTCCTGCTCACCCTTGTAGCCTATAGCTTTATAAGTATACAAATTTAATGATATTATGTCAAATAGATATTTAGAGGGTTGTGATGACGAGGTTACAAGATGTAAGTGTGTGTGATTTAAGGAGATTTATCCTTAAAATTAAAAATATGGTTATATTTTAGGTGCCCTTACATTTTTTCTTGTATTTATTGTCAATGAGATCTATTAGGCTTGTCCTTGACTACTATCAAGACATGGTAATTGAGGCCTTCTTCCATTTTTTGTCATTTCTTAAGACCTCAAGGGAATACCCCCCAGGTTTAAAAAACCCTAGACAAGAAGAGGACTTGTTATAATCCTATTGTGTTGGTCCAAAACCATCCTCTCCTTGTTGATGTACCACTCTCTTTATTCAAGATACTTTGTTCCCATTGTCTCACTTTGGGTCATTGTATTAGAGAAGGCCTACATTTTTTTAGCACCAACATGAGGTATAAAAAATCTATGGTGGACTAGTTTTTTATGGATGAATTTGCAAATTATAATAAGTAGCAACTTTACATTTTAGGTAATAAAATGTGGGTTGTATATTGTCACCACTATGAGATATGGTTTGAATGTAATGGATATTTTTTGTTGTGTTTGTCTTGTGTGTGAAGGGTACTCTTTTTAGCCTACAACATTAGAGAAAATTAGTGGTCTAAAGCCTTAAAAATTTGTTCATGCCTACAAAATTCACCTTTTATGAGAGACTACTTTGGTAGGTATTTCACATCTCCCCTTTGTGATTCAAATGATTTGTGCCATTCATTATATCACATTTAATTTAACTTTATTAGAATAAATAATGTTAGATTGATCAAAACAAACCAATTATTGATATAATCACCCACCATCATTTACTACCACTCACCAGACTAAATGTTTGCCTTGATAAATAATGTTCAATCAATTTCTATGCAACAAACTAGAAATCAATTTTTTTCATATAAATAAGAATAGAATGATTTCAAATTAGTAAAATCTTGAATTCAAGTAATCAACTCTAATTTTTAGCAATGTGATTCTATGCCTTTCATGTTTTTCTCTCATGTTATTCTCCATGCTCTCATGTTTTTCTCTCATGTTATTCTCCATGCTCTCATGTTTTTCTCTCACATGATTCTTTATGTCTCTATCTCATAAGAACTATTCTAGCAAATGGTTATTTCTCAAAGGGATGAAATATCATAATTAAAAGAATAAAACAATTAGGTAGATCAATTACTTGGAGCATACCTAAAGGAAAATGAGCATTTAAGGTCAAATAATTTGAATTATGTAATACGTCATGTGATACACATGATTTGCGTTCTTAATTTGATTAATCATTTGATACATGTGATCTAGTTTAAGCATTTTTAGATAAAAAGTGCAAGGTTAAAGATTAAAATGTGTTTGAATTTACAAATATTATTTATAGTTATGATGTTTGCAAAGAATGAAAAATGGGTTATAATGAAAATGAAAAATATGGACAAGGAATTAAAGAGTCCATTGAACCAAGTGAAATGCCCAAGAATGAAGGCCTTTGATATGTTATAGGAAAAAAGGATATAAATAATGTTACAAATAATACAATTAAAAATAAGGCACTTCAAGAAATGGATTTTCTCATTGTAACAAGCAAGGACATAAAAAATAAACTTGTTGGGATCTTCATCTGCATACTATTTTTGGGATAGATAATCATTCTACAAAAATGTGTTGGAATAAAAAATATATGAAATATTGTACAAAAGTGAATTGTTGATGGAATGATGTGCCAAATTGAAAAAAAGTCACAAATATGTTTAAAATTTTGTAAAAGAATAAGTGTTCACATGTCAAACCAAATATGTAGTAAAAAAAGGTTTTTATGTTTGAGTCAAAAGTGATTAGTGAAAATTCATGAAAACTCTCTTAAGTGGTTTTCTTGGACATCACATGTCATTGATGAAAGGTTATGGTCCAAAAATAGTAGTATGCAGTTTTCTTTAGTGAGTCAAATGTGGTGTGTGGTAATTGTGGTAAATGAATATACCCCCAATGTTCTCATAAGTTAAAACAAAATTTAATGCTAATGATATTATAGTTAAGATGATATATAAAGTTTGTATATTTTTGGTGATCAAAGAAGAACCACATACCAATCTAGTACAATGAAGATCTTGTAGGCATAAATAAAAAATTGTCATGTAGTTTAGAAGACTGAGAGTCTTCACTATTGACTATGTTAGAGAAAAGAGGAGTAAACCTCGTGATAGCTCAAGGAAGATAAAAGTAAGACTCACAAAAATGTGTGAGTATTTGGTGATTGTAAATGGGTCTTGTCTACAAGGAAATTAGAGTAAAGGACTAAAATCATGGACAACAACCATATTTCTAACAATGAAGTACAAGATGACAATAGAAATCAAATGATAAATCAGATATACCTCAGCTCCTATGTCAAGGTTGTCTATCCTTCATTGATCTTCTCAATTTTTCTTGTTTGATCTCAAATATGAAGTGTGAATAATTTACAACAAGCTAAATGTAAATGAATGATAGGAAAATCTCAAAGAATGTGGTTCCTCAAGATGAATGATAGCAAAATCTCAAAGAATGTGGTGGGTTGAAATGAGGTTGATAACTTGATTTTATAGAAATTTAGATTTGATGAACGGTGAGGATTAAGATGTGCAAAGATAAGATTAATGGTGGATTAGTTAACTCCATGCATGGGGATATAAGTGAGCTAAATATGGAGTTAACTAATCTAAATATGGATTTAACTAATTGCATGAAAGAAGAATTGGAAGAAAGTGTTAGATAGAAAGTGAGTTAGGTTTTGCATGAGAGGTTTAATAATTAATTAAAATAATTAAATATTATTGCATGTGCAAGATGAGCTAAATAAATTAAATAAAGTTTGGTATTGTCGTAAATTTCACCCATGATAATTTCACCTTATGTCTGGCCCCCCCTTAAATTATTGGACCTAATTGAGTATTTAATCTACTAAATTATGCATTCCATGGCCCCTTTTTGACAACTTCTAAGGAATTGTAATCAGAAATCAATTGCACCAATCTAAGACATTATCCCTGACCCATAAAAACCCAAAAAATAGGGCTAAGAAATTCATTCCCTAGGTGTTAGTGTCCACCTTTTTGGCTCCAAATTTAAATATATTAATGTCGACAATTTAAAATTTGTAATTCTATTATTCGAAGTTGGCCATCGGGATTTAATTTTCAAGAAATTGAATAAATGCCTATAAATACCTAGTTATTGCATCATTTCAAACATGAAGCATAAATTATTGGAAAACTTATGATCAAGAGTATTATTGAGCAAGTCAAGAGAAACATTTCAAAGTATTATTGCAGTAACTCAAGATCCTAACATCATGTCAAAGTTCATGTGAGTTTATATGTGTTCATGTTATCATTGTTTTGTGAAGGCTAACACTTTGTAGGTCTTCAAGGCAATTCAAGATTTCAAAATTTCAAGAAAATCTATCAAGAAAGATCTAAGATCCTTGAGGTGATGTGTATGAATTGAATCCTTCAAGGAAGCCATTGAAGGGTGGTGAGTTGCAACACTTTGTTATACATGATTCCTTCCTTTTAATTATCATTTTATCCATTGACATTTCCATTGTGGAAAGTGGGAACACTTACCCGGGGTTTGATTGAGGCAAGCCCCTATATGACATAACATTTTGCCCCTATTTGAATGTGCATATTACAGGTTTTAAGAAGATTGAAAAGATATTGAAGTAAATTTATTCGTTGTTGCATTTTTTGTCATAAATATTTGTCAAAGCCACAAAAACTCAATTACAACAATTTTTGTCAAAGATCTAGAAATTCTATAAGTGAAATATCGAAGAGAAAAATGAGCACTACATGATCAAATTTTGAAGTTCAAAAGAAGCCTACAAGGACACTCATTCCCTGGGCATATGTGTCCACCATTTTTAGCCCCAGATTTGAACCACAGGTACACAATGTCCTACTCTACTCATTTTTGTTGTCCAAATTTGTCTGAACTTTTCTACTTGTTGTATTTGTATCAGAACAATAAATTGCACTCTTAGTTTAGTTCGATCATTTCATTTCACCATTAGGGAATTTCTAGATTTGGCTAAGGGATAGTTGGCTCACCTATCAAGTTGTAAGTCAATCTCATACCTTTTCCAAATCCATCAAACTCTCATTCCATCCTTGCATTTTCGGTCCATCCCTTATCCCCCATTAAACGTAAATGAAATTTGGTAAAGGTGTCAAACCCTAAGAGTTAAATCCCTAAGGTTCCTTTTCCCATTGTTTCATTTTATTGAACCTAAGTTTTAGACATTATATACCTTTTGAAAATTTACCCTAGACCTAGGTGTTGCATATCATTATTTTGTATTTTCACTTAGGGTCTCATATTTACATCATAAAAAGTCATAAAAAAGACCAAAATATTGCATTCATTAGGTCCTTAAAATCTCAAATTTCTCATTTCATGCAAAGTTGAATCTTTCATTTAAGTCAAAGAGTGAAAAAATTACATAGTTTGTGTCAAAATTGCATTCAATCATCATATTCAGGATTTCACATCTTAGAATTAGTCAATCATCATATTTTGCATCTAAAAATTGTATTAAAAGGTTTTCATTCACATTTCATAGATTTGCATACTTGCATTTTTTATTTTCATAGTCATAAAATCAACAAAAACAAGAAAAATATTTTGTCAAAGCTACCTCTGTAAAGAATTATAAACCTTAAACAGTTACAAACATAATCAAATTTTAAAATTTCATTCACCTTGTCTGGGACACAGATTCCCTAGGCACCTATGTCCAGATACTTTTGGCTGAAACTTGGATCAAACATTTGTTTATGTGTTTTCTATTGAATTCTATTGTCTGAATTTGGTTTTTCCATTTCAAAGTTGTAATTTACTTTTTTCATTGTTGCATGCTTACATTGTTAAGTTCACAATCCTAAAGTTGGCAAAATCTGGAAAATAATTCACTATCAAACTTGTTTGAATACAGATTTGAGAACCTTAAACAATATCCTAAACAATCAACCTTTGAAGTTCTAAAAACCCTATCTTGGACACAGACACCTTGGGTGCCTATGTCTAGCCATTTCTAACTGAAATTTGAATCAACTCTCTATTTTTGTGTTCTTGGTGTGTTCCCATTGTCTAAATTTTGATTCAAAGTGTTGTGTTATCTCTATTTGACAATCTAGTGTTCATCTTGGGTACAAGTGTTGTGTTATCTCTGTCTGACAATTTAGTGTTCATCTTGGGTACACTTAGTGTTTTGAAACTTTTATGAGTTTCACCACCTAGTGTCCTATTTCCAATACTCCAGTCAGGCATAGTTTTAGACTTATGTCATCCTACGTTGGTTTTACATCCGTTGTGGATCTGAGTCTTTGAACTCTTTTATGACAAGTGTTGCCAATACTCAACCCATCTTGGACTCTACTCCTAATGTTATCATGCCAATGATGACCTTAGAAGCACCTACCTTTACAGATGTTGAGACTATGGTCACCCATGTCTCTAAAGAAAGACTAGGAAAACTAGACAAGGACCTAGAAAAACTTTAAAAATTGGTGAGTACTGAATATTTTGTTGGTACAATGATTCCTATAATTGATAACATTAGGAAATTAATTGATGACGATCAAGGATTAGAGGTTGTGCATAGTCTAGCCCATATAATTGATGATAATATATACCTACGATGGCTAGCTATGCTCAAGCTTTGGGATACACTCAAAGTCAAGGAGGAAGTCAATTCTCCCTCCCTACAACTATAACTGCTATTCCTACATTCACAAATCCAAATGTTGCTTCAACAATAGAAATTTCCACTAGAAATCCATTTGGTTTTGGATCTTCACATGTCACACCTCATTGGACATGATAGAAAATGATGCATGTGTCTTAAAAATAAAGTTCAAGACCTCATTGATTCTAATCACATCCAACTGGGTGGTGTTAGTGACCAAGGGAATAAGTTTGTCACCCTACCTAACCAAAATTATGATTTTTTACCAATCCTATGCCTAATCATTCAACCAAATTTGTGAAAGCTAGTGATGTACAAGTGGCATGATGAGTATTGACAAGATTGATGACAAGAGTGACGATGATAATAATAATGAGGTAGATTTAGATTGAATTTGGTTAGTCTAATAGATGTGCAACATCGTAAGGGCCAAACCACTGAGTTGCCTGATATTGCTTTCACTAATAGTGATGTTCTTAGACATGCACTTGATGGCCCTCTTTACATTGCTGGCCATATCAATCAAAAATATGTACAATGGATACTCATCAATCCAACATGTGTAGAGAATGTGATCACTAAGGATTTCATGTTTGTGCAAGAGATTTATCAAGATACTTATGAACAATCAAAATCATGAATAAAAACTCATGATGGTTTTTCTCACCCTACAATTGGTTCCATCACCCTTCCTCTTAAAGTTGGACCCAAACAATTGGATGTCTCATTCTCCATCATGTTGTCATCAAACCAATTTTATGTGAAGCTAGGTTACCCATGGTTATGCTCCATGAAATATGTTCCATTGATCATTCATAAGTGCTTAAAATTTCCCTTTGAAAATGAGATATTTAGAATGCATCATAGTGGGTTTAATCCTTTGTCAAGTCCCATGTGAACTTTTCATTAGACTTCTTTTGGCCTCAACCTATGGAACCTATAAAGCCTCATGAAGATTTATATTTTATATCATACCAAAAGTTCAAGGAAAATCACATAGCAGAGCCATCTCTTAGCAATATACCTGAGAGTGATAGGTCCATAGTTGTTCCTTCTCCCCAACCCATCATGAATAAACCCACGATTGAGCCAAAAAATCTTCCAAGTAGCCAAGATAAATACACTGTAGTTCCTCCACCTATCTCCTATAAAGGACCAAGAGACAATGAAATGATTCATTTTGTGCCTCCAAAAATAAAACAAGTGCATAGACCTAAAGAGACAATGGTTTCCCAACCCCCGACGGTTCCTCAAGTTCCTCCCCTAAGGGAAGAAAATAAACCAATGGTTGATAAACCTTCTCCTACTAGATCACAAATTGAAAACCATGTAAGAATAAACAAAAGTGCTAAAGAGTGTAGGCATAGACATTGTGCAATTGCTCACCAATTGGAAGAAAAGAATAAAATAGTGCATGATAGCCTAAAACCTATGGAAACAACTCAAGAAGAAATACAACTTCCAACAACACAAAACATGGAACCAAAACAAGAAACTTCAAATGCAATTATTATAAAACCTCCCATTGCAATCAATTTGGATGATGATGAAATTGCTAAAATTAATGAGGTGCATAATGAGCTTAATATTTTATTTCTAAAGAAAATGAATTTAGATGGGGTCAACCATGATGATCCTCCTGATGAGAGTGACCCACCACATGTTGCACCTAGAGATGCTCCTAGTACGACATTTGTTGTAGTCCCTTTAGCTAGTTATTCACCTTCCATTTATGAGGAGCAAGATTGGGATGCGGATGACCCGCTTTAGGTTGGCTCGCATGTGATGTACTCCTATATGTTTGTTTATGTGTTCTTTGTGTTTGCTTGCATGTGATGTGATATCCCGTGTTGTGTTGCTTGGAATGTCTTTGTGAGTTTTCTTTGGATGACCCTTTGTTGCTCCATTGGCACAAGGATACAAAGGAAATGAACATGTAGTGACATTCTTCTATTTGTATAGTCATTCTTCTCTATTTCATAAAATTTATCTTATCTTTTTGTCTTGTCTCCCTTATGGGGATGATGCAAGGTGTTGAGACATTTAGGCCTCTTCCATATTGACCCAAAAACATGTTTGTTTTTCGTGAGCTCTATGTGTTATTCCTACTATGTGTTTGTTGTTCCATGAGTATTTTGTGGATGATGTTAGTTCTGAGATCTATTATATTACTATATAAAAAAGACATATTCTGGCCCCAAATCCGTGGATCCCTTAGTGTACATTTCCATTTTTTTTGTCACATTGTATTCTGGGGGCAACCCCTCATCATTATATAGCTTTATTTGGAAACATATCATTGGCACGAGGATTTCCAAATAATCTCTTATGAATTTTTGTTACATTCGATTTATCATTTTCTACTTTAAAGTAATTTCTCACAACATGTTGTTTAGAAATTTCTTTAAAGTGGGGGCATACATTTGCATTATTTTTGCTTCACCTTGTCCACAAGGGATAGACTATAACATGATCAACTGAATTTTCCTCAATAAAATAAAAGTTGACATTATGAGTACAACATTTATGACATAAATCCCATAACTATTTCTATTTAGCAATTTCACGTCCATAAATAAGTAGAAAAAAAAACCATATATATTCATTTCCAAATGTCAATAGTCAATTTACAAGCTAACTTGGCAATCAATCGCCTTACTAGTCAATACATCAATAATGTCAATTTCATCATTTACATCAACTTCATCAAATACATCTATTACATCAATGATACAAGTACATAAATAGGATTCCAATATGATTCCTTCTTGACAACTCACCTCCATTGGTGGATGAGAACATGGTTGAGGTGCTTTTCCACCCAACCATGAAGCGATGCTTCCCCATAATTCTTCAGTCCGTCAAAGAATATCTGACCCTGCATAGAACACTTAGCAAGAGATACAGTTTGCAAGGTGGAATTTGTGCATGCCTAACTACATACATTTTCGTCTATTGTTAAAATATGTAAGTTCCATGTTAGGTAATAAATGAAATAATAGAGAGAGGATAAATATTAAACAGTCTTGTTCTGTAATAATAATTAAAATAAGTGAAAAGCTTGGCCAAGCTCATGCTGCATAAAATGCAGCTCAAGTTAGATTTGGAAAAGCAAATATACACTTTGGCACCCATTCCTGAAAGAAATTCTCATCATATCATGGGCTATCCCTCCCTTTAGACCATCTATTAGCATCAAATTCTAGATTGCTATGGTTTATCCCAGTACTCATGTGCCATTTCATTCCACCAGTCATCAAGAAAGTAAACCATAAAAATCTGGTATAATCATTCATCTTATTCATCATATATCTAGTTTTCTTGTCCATATTGCAACTCAACATTGTTCCACTTATACAGTTTTGTTCTTTGCAAATGAAAATAAAATAGTCATACTCAAATGAGTAAAGTAAAGACTATATAAGAAGGTATACTGCATGTATGTGCATGTGCATAAATGATGCATTTATGTAGGTACACATATATGCTTGAAAGTAATCACAGTTTGAAATATGTGTATACATTCCACATTTTAAAACAAGTTCCCACTTTGTAAGAAACACTACTTTCTAATCAAAATGAACATTACTCTAATTAGATAAACAAATTGTTCCTACAATAATGGTGGTTTTCAATTCAAAATGAGAGAAAGATAAAGAACATCTATTCATTAGGTTCTTCACTAGTTTCAATAGTTTCTCTAGGTTCTAAAAAGATCAAGTCTCTAGTTTAAGCTAATCAAGCAAGAGTCTTTTTGTTTATATTTTCAAACTTTTTGGATTTCTTATAATTGTTTATTCTGTTCTAGATCATAACATCATTATACCATTCAACTTGTTCCACATTCATTACTACTAATAAAATAGAATCATGACTGAAAGATATTACAAATTATTTTTAAGCCATTCTTCTCATACATCTTGGCTCGATTAACGAGAAGACTTGGGGTCGATACACATGGTATCAAATGGAAAACATACAAACATATATTCCCATTAAATAATTCCTTTATTGATGTCAATCCTCATTCCTGAGGGGTTCTTGACCTGTGAAACATTAATGCATAAGCCACTGGAAAATGAGATGGATTGACACAAGAGCATCCAAGTGTGTATGCATATATATATATATATATATATGTATATATATATTTATACATTCACACACACATATGCATATACATTTATACATATATACACACCCTATCGATAGAGAGAAGTTCAATTTAAACACTGCGAGGGTTCAATACCCATCGACTTGTTAAGGACATCATATACAGGTGACGACATATTAACCTTGCATGCACCATATTTTAATGATAAACCTTGAAGTAAATATACGAGCATTATAATCCACATATTAACGAATGTATCAAGGTCGTTCAACCTTGATACCATGATGGGATGAAATAGAGTTGTTACCCATTTTACAATGGTTAAAATTTAACATAATGCTGGTCTCGGTGGCTACAAGCTCACCACCAAATCAGAGAAAATACATTGGTGCTTGAAGATTTAAAAGAGCAACGAGTATCGGTCATTGGAAACTCTAATGTTGGCAATAGTGTCACACATAGATAAATTCATATGGGGTAGAATGATAGGAATCATTCAGAGATGATCCTCGAATTCGAATAGTTCCTACCATTTGGCCTCTACAACATTCGACATAGGTTCTAGAATGAATACATGGTTGCATAAGCTACAACAAATATCACCTCATACAATGATTTATAACATAGTAAACACAATGAAATAATGATAGATTTAGTAACCCATGGGCTAATCTCGTTTTCCACCCTTGCATCGATCATGAATAACATGTTGATCTTGATCACACACAACAAGGGGGTCGTTGGGGTTTTTGCCCTCAAAATGGGGTTTCTCATCGTAGCATAACAAATCTTATTATGATAAACAAGACCACATATTACAGTGGTAAAGAAAGAACAAGAATATCATTATGACAAATCAGTACTCATTGAGCATTCAAGAGGAAATTACTCGAATCATGATAGAAACATCAAATGGTAATTGGATTACCTCAGTAAACTACACGTAATTTCCTCAGCTTCTTAGTTGAATAGAAACATCACCTTTTTTCTTTTCCCCCTTTTGTGCCTTTCTTTCTTGTACTTTTTCCCCGAAAATCCTTTGATGATTTTTTCTTGATTTTTCCCTTCTATATTCTAATCTACCTAGCACCCTATCCATTCATTGTGCGGGCTATTTTTTGGGGTGTTTCTTAACATGCCACCCTCTCTTAGCCGCCCACTTCCCCCATTACTTATGCATATTCTAGAAGGGAATCAACCTTCTTCAATGTGAAGGGAGAATATTTGAACATTGTTTTCATTATTCTTCCCATACATTCAAATATGTTTGAATAGAAGAATTTCTATCAATGAGAATCGTTAATGCACATTTATTCATGTGTATATATATACGTATATATATATATATATATATATATATATGGTTACACACACACATACATATATATATATGTACATATATTATTGTATAAGCGTGAATTTTCACCCCTAATACAAATTCCCTTTTACCCCCTTGCACTTTAGAAAACCTAAGGCAGAGGCTTAAATCCACTTAAGCACGTTGCCCACATCACGCTTGGTGCCTATTTTGAGTGTCGATGGGGGTGTTTCTGTCGAGGATGCTCGCGTGACATGCAAACGTCCGTGTGACGCGCTTACGTCCCTGGCAGATTCTTTTGGTTGGAGACTATATATGCATTAAATTTTTGATTGGAAGTCAAAGAGTAACATCTCTCTTTGGCTGGATGACCCGAATATGGTAATTTTTCATCCTTTCCTTCATATTCTTCACTCTCTCATTCATTCAGGGAGTTTTGCAAGATATTGAATCCATCTCTTCACACTTTTCTCCACTTTTTCAAGCATTCACAAGCTTTGTAGCAGCACTTTTCACTCCATTGCAGCAATCCACTACTCCATCACTCCGATAGTGCGAGTGCAAGACAAACACCATGATGATAGAGGCTTGAGTTCCTCTCACTCTTCTCCTCCACAAGCCTTGAGCGCTTTGGACGAAGGTGGTAAGGTCCTCTAATATCTTCTATCACCTTTGGTTGAGTGAGCACATACTGTTTGTAGTGTTTTGTGTTTACGTAGCTTGTATCTTCTTTCTTTATCTCTATTTCTATCATTGCAAACTTGGCCAGGTCCATGGAGGTGGAAACACCAAAATAGGGTATGACTGAGGCAGGCCCCTAGATAGCCCCAACATTCCCCTTTTTTTTCTATGTGCAGGTGGAGAGATCTTGAAGCAAGCTGGAGAGAAGACTGTTGTATAAAATCATCTTCATCACCCTTGTGGTAATATACTTCCTTTATCATATCAGTTTTTACATTTCATTCTTCTTAATCTCATTCTATCACTTAAGAAACCTCTAAACTAGGTTGCTAGTCTCTCCTTTAGAGTTTGAATCTCATCTTTTTGGTTCTCTGGTCGTATGGACACCAACGCACCCATGAGACACAAACAAGTCCTGCTATCATCCCATAACTGCACTTCTATCCTCAAACAAAGAGCTACTCGAGAAGTAGAGTTGAATTTGAAGGTCAACTCGTGTAGTCTCTTTCTAGTTCTCGGGATTGCAGAGTGATCAAAGGACTTCATAGTCTTCATCATTCTCATCCCTTCTATCCTAACCTTCCTTTTAACTAAGTTAAGTTAGGGCAGCCTTTCCGGTTTTGGTCTTTCATGACCTGGGGCCTTGTAGTGGTTGGTCCCCCTCTCTTACAATTTTGGTGAACCTTACGTGAACCATTTTGGTTCCATTTTACGATACAAAGAGCCTTTCCTCGTATTCTAGGAGTGTTGTAGGTGTGAGTATTGTAAGGCTTCTACCTTACAACCCAACCTGTGACCCCTAGTAAGCGTAGTGGGAAGGTTCCGACAGTGTCATGTGATGAAACCTTAATTGGGTCACTATCCTATGTCGTATACCTTAGGAGGCTCTGTAGAAGTACCATTTGGTGTGCATGATGGCCTCTTTCTTAAACTGAACTATTCCCTTTGCGCAAATTGTGAGTAATGGTACAAGCATAACCTTCACTTCGCAAGACCTGCCGATGGGCTTCGATAGGGATCCATCTCCTCTTTACATCCCTGCAAGGATAAACAAGAATATTGTAGCAGGTGTTCTCGTTGACCTGATATCCCAAGTGAATATCATAACCGAGGAGATCATGTTGATTAACTTCCTGCATAAGGATGGGTATGATGCACCTAAGAGTACCATTCACACTCATGACAAAATTTTTGTACCTCCTATAGGAAGTATTGTCCTATCAGTCCTCATTGGGCCTAAATCTGTAAGCCTCAGGTTTGACATCATCGCAGGGTCGAAACTCTTTAGAGTGAAGCTAGGTATCCCCTGGCTGGTAGCTATGAAAGTAGTTCCCTCGGTTGTGCACAAATTCCTAAAGTTTTTTCATGGAGGTTCGATACATGTTATCCATGACATTGGTTATAAACCACCGGTTGCACGTGGAAAATATACCCTAGATTAATTTTGGCCCACGTCTCTCAGTCCTCTCTCACCTAGGAAGGACCTCTTGTACCATACATATCAAAACTATAAGAAAGGGCGTGCTAGGCCAAAAGTGAGGTTCACTCCTTCACATCATGTTGTTTCACAGAGAGCTTGCTTAAAGGCTGATAGTGATGCCACCAAGGCGCATAAGAGAGAAGAAGAGAAGTGGTCCCGAGATCCTCCTCCTTCCCCTTACATTGCTCAGCTCGATGCCTCCTCTCACCCTGTCGTGGTTCCATCTACTTCTATCTCATGCTTACAAGAGAATCCCATGGTTCCCACTTGGCAAAAGGCCAAGCGTCCTATATTTTAGCTTCCTTTCTTACCCACAGAGCCTAGGTCCATTCTATATGGAAGACAACAAGCCCCCTATAGAGAGTCCTGTTTATCTTGGCCTCCGCGGCATCCTACTATTCCTATTCTCAAAATAGTGAATGGGAAGAGGCCCGTTGCCGAGGCACTAGAGTCGACTCCTCCTGCCGTTCTTGAATCTTCCCCTTCTACTCCCATTCAAGAGTTTTCCCTTCTGCTGGAAACAACCATGGAGGACACTCCCATGGATGAGTAGAATCCATCTATCCCTTTGCAAGTTTTGAATTTTGGTTTGAAGAGTCATAGAAACCGCCTTGCGCGCGAACGCAGACGTCAGTGAAAGGATCTCCTGGTTGAGGAAGCCTCCTCACTGAAGAAGGAGGAAGAGAAGACAACACCTCCTGTTGTGTACTCCTCTCTCCCCTCTTCTATCTCTAATCTAACTAGTTTTGAATCTCTTTCGGCTCCCGCTATGAGTGCACATGCACCTGGAAAGGGGTAGGTGTTTATTGCTCCTTTTGTGGAGCCACCCTTGCTAACTTATGTTTTGGATATCTTACCTTTCCCAGAACCCATGGACATGGTTAACACTTCACTTGTATCCAATGTGGCTCTTTCCTCTTCTCCCTTGACCCATCTTGCTTCATTTGTGGGGAGTTCACCTCCTTCGATGAAGAAGAAGGTAGAGCATGGTGCCTCCAGCAATGAAGGATGTAAGAAGAGCCCACCTCTTCTGAAAGTAGCCTTGTGTTGACTTGTTCTATCCTAGTGATGGAACCAGCTCCTGCCTCCCTCGAGTTTGTCACCACTCTCGAGTCTCTTGGTGAGCCTAGCGGTGAAGCTTGGGTGTGAACTCCTCCATCCGACAAAGTGAAACATGGAACTCCCGTCAAGTGTATGTTTAACTCGGTGGATAAAGTTTCAACCTTATTAGCAATCTTTGCAAAGTCACTGACCTTAGACCCACAAGAGTTGAGTGACAGAGACGTTAGGTCCCTCTACCTTGGCCCTTGTTGTGGGAGGATCAGAAGCTCCTCCCCTTAACATTACACCATTGTAGGCTTTTCATCCTTCCCCCTATGATGATCTAGAGTGGGAAGCTGATGACCTCTTGATTGACTTGTGTTAGGGGGGAGACCCTCTTCTTGATCTTTAGATTAAATGTGTGTATGTTTTGTGATGTGTTCCCCCCATGACCATGCTATATGTGCCTGGATGACCCTCATCACCCCTATAGGTGCTTGGATATAGGCGTGGTGTTTGTGTTGTAAATCTTCCTCTATATGTATCTCTATTCTTCCATGTTTTTGATTGACTTTCGGTAAATTGTGGACAATGCAAAGTGTTAAGAGCATTTAGGCCTCCTTCCAGGTTGACCCAATTTTTTATTTTACTTTGTCTTTTGTGCATTCTTCCTGATCTAGTTGGGGATTGATGATCGTTTTCCTTACGTCGTGGTTACCTACTAAATATAAATAAAGGCAGATCTGACCCCGCAAAACCAAATCCCCCTATGCCCTTTGTGTGTGATCTCTTTTCTTTTATCTTTCTCTTTTCTTTGCTTGAGTTGTCCCTTTCATGTGTGACAACATTACTTCTACATTATATGATCTTTAGAAAAGACATTCGTTGCCAAACAAATCTTTACTCAAAGATCCTTCACACACTTCTTTACTAGAATTGCATTCTCAACTTGAGATCCTAATAGAACGTGTTTCTTTCATCATGGGTTCATAAAGAAAGGACTTGGAAACCCTCCTCCGAAGTGGGAAAAGTCTTAGTCTTCCCCTTGCATGAGCACATCTCCTTCCTTGATGAAGTGAACATATTTCAAAAGGATTCCTTGGTGACAAATCGATTCGAGAAAGAAGACATTAGCTTTTGAACAAGTGTGTCCCTTGAGTGGACTCCTATTCTTTATGTTGGGTTCCCAAGGGATCCCTTCGAAATCCTTCATTGAGTTCTATGGCGTCTAGACCGGGGGCAGCCCGGCTAGACCGGTTTCACATCTTCACGTCTAGCTCAGGGGCAACCTGACTAGACCAGTTTCATTTCTTCACATCTAGTTTGGAGGCAGCTCGACTAGACCTGCTTTGCATCCTTACGTCTAGCTTGGGGGCAACCCGACTAGATTGCACTTTTCAAAAAAGCGCATGCCTTGAGTGGATCCTCCTTCCTTTTGAAGGGTTCTTAAGGGACCCCTTTGAAAGTCTTACAACTTAGTGATGGTCTGTGTGACTGTCCATTCACTGTCCTGCGTGACCGCTACCTAACATGTTTTATTTGCGGGTAAATATGTTGCCCTCTCTGACTCTGCAGAGTCCCCTTTCCTTGGTTTCCTTCATGTGAGAGTTCTTGGGGGATACCTTCCTTTCAGGTTTGCGGGTCTATAAGGTGCTTTTTTTGTTTTCCTTCATGTGAGAGTTCTTGGGGGATACCTTCCTTGCATATATGTGGGTATGTAAGGTGCTTTTCCTAGTTTCATTCATGTGAGAGCTCTTGAAGGATAGCTCCCTTGCAAGACCGTGAGCCTATGAGGCGCTTTCGCTCTTCAACTTCATAGTTCCGTGGAATTAAGAAGTCCTCTCTTGCACTTTCAAGTTCTCCAGACTATGTTATGCTTCCTCATTGGTTCAGGTATACATTTCTTACCTTCTTGCTTCTTACTACTCTACTTTACCAAAGCACTCATCAGTACTCATGCTTGCTAAAGTGGCGGCAAAATGTATAAGCGTGAATTTGCACCCCTAACATAAAATCCCTTTTACCCCCTTGCAGTTTAGAAAACCTAAGGCATAGGCTTAATTCCACTTAAGCCTACTGCCCACATCACACTTGGCGCCTGTTTTGAGTGTCGGTGGGGGTATTTCTGTTGGGGACACCCGCGCAATGTTCAGATGTTCGCGTGGTGTGCTTATGTCCCTGGTAGATTCTTGCAGCTAGAGACTACAGAGGCATTACATTTTCAATTGGAAGTCGAAGAGTAACGTCCCTCTTCGGTTGGCTGACCTGAATATGGACGTTTGTCATCCTTTCCTTCATATTCTTCACTCTCTCATTCATTCAAGGAGTTTTGCAAGGTATTGAATCCATCTCTTCACACTTTTCTCCACTTTTTTAAGCATTCACAAGTTTTGTAGTAGCACTTTTCACTCCATTGCAATAATCCACTACTCCATCACTCTGATAGTGCAAGCGCAAGACAAACACCACGATGACAGAGGCTTGAGTTCCTCTCACTCTTCTCCTCCACAAGCCTTGAGCACTTTGGACAGAGGTGGTAAGCTCCTCTAATCTCTTCTATTGCCTTTGGTTGAGTAAGCACATACTATTTGTAGAGTTTTTTGTTTATGTAGCTTGTATCTTATTTCCTTATCTCTATTTCTATCATTACAAAATTGGCTATCTGTGGAGGTGGAAACACCAAAATGGGGTTTGACTGAGGCAGGCCCCTAGATAGCCCCAACATTCCCCTTTTTTTCTATGTACAGGTGGAGAGAGCTTGAAGCGAGCTAGCGAGAAGACTGTTGTACGAAATAGTCTTCGTCAATCTTGCGGTAATATATTTCCTTTATCATATCAGTTTTTACATTTCATTCTTCTTAATCTCATTCTATCACTTCAGAAACCTCTAAACTAGGCTGCTAGTCTCTCCTTTAGAGTTTGAATCTCGTCTTTCTGGTTCTCTAGCCGTACGGACGCCATTGCACCTGTGAGACACCAGCGCATTGTGTTGTCATCCCAGAACCGTGCTTCTATCCTCAGACATAAAGATACTTGAGATGTAGAATTGACTCTGAAGGCCAACTCATGTAGTCTCTTTCTAGTTCTCAAGATTGCAGAGTGATCGAAGGACTTCATAGTCTTCATTATTCTCATCCCTTCCATCCTAACCTTCCTTTTAATTGAGGTAAGTTAGGGCAACCTTTCCGCTCTTTTCCTTTTGTGACCTAGGGCCTTGCAGTGGTTGGTCCCCCTCTCTTACAATTACATGTTTATATAAGGCACCACATTGTTATTGGTTCCCTTATCAAGAGCTTATGTTCGTTTCAAAAGATGAATACCATATTTGTTCTTTCCATGGTAATTATATGCAAATTAGTCGCATTTTCATTTATCTTTGAAATAAACATGGTAAAACAAGTAATGAGATAAATAAGTTCGTCTATTTAACCAAATCACATTTTTCATTCAAGCAAGAGTGTTATCCATCAAGAATAATAACAAATGCACATGTCATGTCCTACTTTGGTGTGTGAGATTCCAGATTCTATTCTTGCTTACCATCTATCATCCGACTAAGCATTCATGCCTCAACCAAGTTCTCATTATTCAACCTGTTCCTACACACATACATTCTTGGACTTTCCAAATTTATCAATAATCTTTAATCGATAATCATTGTGAAACAATTCTTTTAAATCATCAAATTTCTAGAATAAATCATTTTCCATATATTTGCATTTTTTTCAAATTCATAAACAATATCTGATATATATATATTGTTTTATCCATTTTTTGATTAACTTAACATTATCATATGCAAGTAAGAAAAATTGAGATGTGACATCCTTCCCCACTAGGAAGAGACATCTTCTTGATGTCTAATTAACAAAGTTGAATCATATATATTCATCAAATCATACTATTTTCAAGCCAAAACATCATAGCACTCAAATCCAAAATTTAAGCAACAATGTATGGAAAATCATCAATACTCTGTCTAAGAAAGTAAATGATGGAAGGAGAATTTTAGTGAAGCACTGTCCTCATAATACTGGTCCCATTGGACCTGATATTGAACAATGTATCTATTTCATAACTTGGCATTGCGTCTATCTAGAATTCTAATGGGCCCCACTATCACCACTCTTGGATCCTCAACCTGTAAAGAATCCCAATCAAGTATATGAGATGCATCTGGGTGGTACGTTTTAAGCAAAGAAACATGAAACACATTATGGAGTCAAGCTAGAGGAGGTGGTAGAGAAAGTCTATATGCAACCGGATTGATTACTTCCAACACATCAAATGGGCCCACCTATCTTAGAGCCAACTTGGATGATTTCCCAAAGGTTATAGAGCTCTTATGCTTTCTAACTCTTAGAAATACTTTATCCCCAACTAAACTGTCTAAAGGTTCTATTTCTATCGGCATAGCTCTTTTGTCTATATTTCGTCTCATTCAGTCTGCTCTTGATAAGTCTCATGTTCTCTTCTATCTCCTTTAGCATTTCAAGACCCACTAATATCCTATCTTCCAACTTGTCCCAACTAATGGGAGTATGACACTTTCACCCATATAGGGCCTCAAAAGGTGTCATACCTAAGGTTGCATGATGAGAGTTTTTATAAGAAAATTATACTAGTGGTAGATACTCTTCCCATTTATACTGTTGATCCATACAGTACATTCGAAGGAGATCTTCTACTACCTGATTCACTCTCTCGATTTGATCATTGGTTTGAGGATGATAGGATGAACTAAAATTTAGCTTAGTTCCCAATGTTGCATTCAAGGTTGTCTAGAACCTTGATGTCATCCATGTATGTCTATCAGATATAATGGTTTCTAACACTCCATGTAAGTGAAAGATCTCTTGGAAAAATTTCTTAGTCAAGGTCAATGATCCATCCCTAAGGTTCCCTAGAATAAAATGTGCCACCTTAGTCATCTTATTGACTACTACCAGAATGACATCATTTGTATTCTTACTCAGAGGTAACCCATGTAGAAAGTCCATATTGATCACTTTCCACTTATACTCAGGTATATCATGAGGGTAAAGGAGCCCTACTAGATGCACGTTCTTAGCCTTAACTCACTGACACTCCAAGCACATGGATACATATTCTACTACGTCTTTCTTGAGTCTCATCCAATAATACAAGGTTTTCAATTCTATGATCATCTTTGTAACTTTGGGGTGTCTTGAATATGGTGCATTGTGGACTTCTTCTAGAACCAGATTCCTAAGCTCTCCAAAATTTGGAATATAAATTTTCCTTTAGTACCTTAAGATTCTATCTGATTCAAACTCATACCCATTGAATCGATGGTTTGCTGAATTTTCTTCTATATCCTTTTTCACCCTTTCATAATGCTCATCACCTTGCAACTGTTGCATCACCTGTTGCCTCATATTAGATCTCGTAGAGGTCATGGCTGCTAGATGTCTTCTTCTACTAAGAACATCCGCCACTCTATTTTCCTTTCCTTTTATATACTCAATTTCTAAGTCATACTCGCTAAAGAATTCTAGCAATCTCCTCTATCATGCATTGAGGTTGAGTTGAGTGAAAATGTATCTCAATCCTAAATGATCTATTTTGAGCTCAAATCACTTTCCAAAAAGATAGTGTCTCCACATCTGTAGGGCATGCACTATGGCTACTAGCTCCATATCATGTGGTGTATAGTTTACTTTATCTTGTTTTAGCTTCCTTAACTCATACACCACCACTTTCCCATCCTGCATTAACATTGCTCCTACATCGTCTCCCAAAGCATCCGTCATCACTAAGAATTTACTATTGGGATCAAATATAGTTAGCACTGGGGCTATTTTGAGCTTCTCCTTCAAGATTTGGAAAGCCTATTCATACTTCTTGATCCACTCAAAACTCTTTCCTTTCTTTTGGAGAGATGTTATCAGGGCTATGATTTTAGAAAACCCTTGCACAAATTTATTGCATTATCCAACAAGGCCCATAAATCTTCGTACCTCAGTCACACTCTAAGGTGTCAACCATTCCACAATTTCTTTTATCTTCTCAAGATACATAGAGACTCCCTCAGCTGAGATAATGTGTCCTAGATAGTGCACCCTGTCCTGATAAAATGAACACTTGGATAGTTTTTGAAAAACTTCTTTTTCCTCAGACATTGTAAGACTATCCTCAAGTGCCAATCATGTTCCTCAATAGACTTGGAAAAAAATTTCATAAATAAATATTAGGAAAAAATCACCCAAACAATCTTAGAACACACTGTTCATAAGATTCATGAAAGCTATGAGCGCATTGGTCAAACCAAATGGTACAATGGTGAACTTGTAATGTCCATACCGAGTTTGGAAGGCATCTTTGGAATATCTTCCTCCTTTATTCTCAACTGATGGTATCCATATCTGAGATCTATTTTTGAGAATATTGTCGCTCCCTTCATTTGATCAAATAATTCGTTGATCCTCAAAAGGGGATATCGATTCTTGATGGTTTCATTATTAAACATTCGATAATCAATACACAAATTCAAGGTTCCATCCTTCTTTTTCGAAAAGATAACTGATGCTCCCCATGTTGACACACTGGGTCTAATAAGCCCCTTGCATAACAACTCTTGTAACTAGGCTTTTAATTCATAAAGCTCAGTGGTGGTCATCCTATACGGAGCCTTAGATTGAGGCTCGATTCTTGGCACTATATCAATGGAGAAATAAAATTCTCACTTCAGAGGCATCTTGGTGAGGTCTTCGAGAAACACATCTCATAATTCCCTAAGAATTGGATAATCATCGAGGTATTGTTTCTCATTTTCAAGTTCACTAACATGCACAACATAAATGACACAACCCTTCCTCTAAGCCCTCTTAATATACATAGCTAGAATCTTCCTAAGCTCTAAGGGTTTTTGTATCCCATGTATGTCAATCGAGTACCCATAGTCATCTACAAAACTCACCATCTTATCCTCATAATTTACAATGGATTTGTTCTCAGTTAGCCACTTTATTCCCAATATTACATTGTAGGACCCTAGAGGTGCCACATAAAGGTCAACTTGGGTGAAGAAGTTGGGAAGTTGTAACTTGCTACAAAAGAAACATGAATCTACTTGATTTCCATACTTAACTGACCATAAATTTTCCAAATGTACAGGTCTAATGGGTAGCTTAGAAATAATTTTAGGATCTATAAAACACTCAGTAGCTCCAGTACATATATCAAAATAGAAACATTTCAACCATAGATCTTACCCGTCAATCGTATCAGAGAAGCTTGGTACTTTGCTTGCTTGTTATCCACCAAGGCTTCATGGATCTTGTGTTGCGGGTTCTGCTAATAGTTTCCTTCCCTCCATGACCTTGACTTCTGAGGGTAGTTAGCTGCATAATGATATTCCCCATAAGTTTAACACTTGTCATGTGGTCCTTTTTAACCTTTAGACCTATCCTCTTTTAAGTTCCTTTGGTTACTGTCATAGTTATTATTGCCCCTATTAGCCCTTTTATTTCTTCCACCTTTTTCAGAGGGTCATTTTCTCTTTTTAGACTCTTGATCTAATGGGTCTTATTTCCCTTTTTTCCACCACCCTTCTAAATTTTTTTGTTTCTTAATCGAGGCTTAGATTATGAAGCCTTACAAAGATTGGACAACTATTGCAACTTCTTTTCTTGCTTAATGGATTTCTCAAATGCTTCTACCATTGTAAGTAGATTGTGAAGATCCACCTTAGCTCCAATGTGGGGTCTCAATCCCAATATAAACTTGTGAATCTGGAAATGCTCATCAGATTGATACTATGACACATAGTTGAGAAAATTGGTAAAATTCTCCCAATATTGGACTACTGTCAGGCCACCCTAGGTCAAATTCTAAAATTCAGTCATCTTCTAGTCAAAGAAAAGTTGTGGTAGCCATCTCTTCTTGAAATATTGGAGGAAAAATTCTCAAGTGATCTCCTTTGGTAGAAGTCTCCCTTCTGCATTCTTGTTTTCCCACCAAGTAGCCATCTCTCTAGACAATTGATATATGGCCCGAGTAACCTTGGTTTGGTTTGATAAGTTAAGGAGCCTAAAGTATTTTTTCATCTCTATGATCCAAGCCTCAGATCCAACTCTGATGGCCTTGCCATTGAATTTCAGTGGTGCTACCATTTTAAGATCCTTTCCTAGTTCATCCTCAATTCAATGCTAATTAAGATCCCCTTGGGCCCTTTCTCCTTGGTCAGGCACCTCATTCCTAATATTTCAATCTTCCAACACCCCTTAGACATCTTGTTCCTAATGGTACATTCGGGTTTCTTGCTGGTTTAGGAGATCCATAATTTAGTCTAGCCTCTTGCTTGGCCCATTATCTTGTCCCCTACTACCTACATCTTGTCTAGTGTCACCATAATGACCCACACTCTACCTCGGTCATAATCGTGTTTAACGTATCTTAGCACAATATATATCAAATAAGTCTTCAAGTTTCGTGCTCTTGATTAAACAACAAAAAAGACTTTCTTTATTTATATTAAATATGGATTTACACTAATCCTTATTTACAAAAAAAATTCCAGTCTAAGAAGTTCCCTCATTATCAGAAAGAGGACATTCCTCTAGATCCTCATATGAGTTCACATCATCCCTCTTGGGTGAGGTAGGACATGCGCATATGCACTCCTCCTCCTTAGTTAGTAGAAGTGCATTAGGTCCACATCCTATTGGCCAATCTCTAAATGCAGAGGGTTTCTTAGCCTTAGGATTTCGTTTGGACTCCTCAATCTATTTTCCTCTCTCTAATTTGAGACATGTGAGGGCGTGTGCTAGAGTTTCATCGTCATGAATCTCAGGTTGGTTCTCATGTTTGGGATTATCTTCAAGAACGACTAGATTCTTCAAAGTCCTAATGGTCTTTCCCTTCTTTCTTCCAGACTTGGACCTTCTCACCCTAGTTCAACCGTAGTGGGCTCATAGGCCTAGAGTTGAGACTTGAGCTCTGATACCAAATGTAACATGCTCAACTGAATTTTCCTCAATAAATTAAAAATTGGCATTATGTATAAACATTTATGACATAAATCCCATAGTTATTTCTATTTAGCAATTTCATGTCCATAAATAAGTAGAAAAAAATAAAAACCGCATATATATATTCATTTCTAAATGTCAATTGTCAATTTACAAGTTAACATGGAAATCAATCACCTCAATAGTCAATACATCAATTACGTCGATTTCATCATTTACATCAAATTCATCAGATACATCTATTACATCAATGACAAAAGTACATAAATAGGATTCCAATATGATTCCTTCTTGACAGCTCACCTCCACTGGTGGACGAGAACATGGTTGAGGTGATTTTCCACCCAACCATGAAGCAATCCTTCCTCAAAATTCTTCAGTCCATTGAAGAATTCTCGACCCTACATGGAACACCTAGCAAGAGATACAATTTGCAAGGTGGAATATGTGTGTGCCTAACTAATTGCATTTCCATCTACTGTTAGAATATGCAAGCTCCATGTTAGGTAATAAATGAAATAACAAAGAGAGGATAAATATTAAATAGTCTTGTTCTGTAATAATAATTAAAATGAGTACCTTGGCCAAGCTCATGCTGCATAAAATGCAACTCAGGTTAGTTTGGAAAATTAAATCTGCACTCTCTAGCACCCATTCTCAAAATAAAAGCTCATCATATCAAGGGGTATCCCTCCCTTTAGACCATCTATTAGCTTCAAATTCTAGAGTACTAAAATCTATCCTAGTACTCATGTATCATTTCATTCCATCAGTCATCAAGCAAGTAAACCATAAACAATCTGGTAAAACCATTCATCTTATTCATCATATATCTAGTTTTCCTAAGTCCATATTGCAACTCAACACTATTCCACTTATACAGTTATGATCTTTGCAAATGAAAATAAAACAATCATACTCAAATGAGTAAAGTAAAGATGATATAAGAAGGTATACTGCATGTATGTGCACATGCATAAATGATGCATTTATGCAGGTACACATATATGCTTGAAAGTAATCACAGTTGGAAATATGTGTATACATTCTTAAGTTTTAAAACAAGTTTCCAATCTATAAGAAACACTACTTTCTAATCAAAATGAATATTAATTTGATTAGATAAGAAACTTGTTCATACAATAATGATGGTTTTCAATTCATAATGAGAGAAAGAAAAATAAAATTTGTTCATTAGGTTCTTCACCAGTTTCAATATTTTCTCCAAGTTCCAAAAAGATCATTTCTCTAGTTTAAGCTATTCAAGCAAGAGTCATTTTGTTTACATTTTCAGAATTTCTAGCTTTTTGATAAAATCATTTATTTTGTTCCAGATCAAAACATCATTATACTATTCGGCTTGTTCCACATTCATTACTACTAATAAAATAGAATAAGGATTGAGAGATATTACACAAAATTTGAAGCCATTCTTCTCACAATCTTGGTCAGTTAACCAGAAGACTTGGGGTCAATACAAGAGCATCTGGGTTCAATTCCTTTATGGTTGTCAATCCTCATTCCTGAGGGGTTCTTGATGTGTGAAACAGTAGTGCATAAGTCATTGAAAACTGAGATGGATCGACACAAGAGCATCTGGGTGTGTATGCATATATATATATATACATTCACAACAAACAAACTCACACACACACATATATGCATATACATTTATACATATATGCACACTCTATCGATAAAGAGGTTCAATTTAAACATTGTGAGGGTTCAATACCCATCAGCCTGTCAAGGCCATCATATATAGATGATGGTATATTAACCCTGCATGCACCATATTTAAATGGTAAACCTTTAAGTAATCATACATGCATTATAATCCACATATTAACCAATGTATGAGGGTCATTCGACCTTATACCATGATGGTACGACACAAAGTCATTACCCATTTTACAAAAGTTAAACTTTAACATAATACCAGTCTCGGTGGCTACAAGATCATCACCAAATTAGAGAAAATACATTGGTTCTTAAATATTTAAAAGAGCAATGAGCATCATTTATTGGAAACTCTAATGTTGGTGACAGTGTCACCCATAGATAAATTCATATGGGGCAAAATGATAGGAATCATTCAGATCCAATCCTTGGTTTCAAATGGTTCCTATCATTTGACCTCTACAACATTCAACATAGATTCTAGAACTAATACATGGTTGCATAAGCTACAATGAATATCACCTCATAAGGTGATTTATAACATAGTAAACACAATGAAATAATGACAGTTTTGGTAACCTACAGGCTAAGCCCGTTTGCCACCCTTGCATCGGTCATGCATAGCATGTTGATCTTGACACACATTGAGGGGGTCTTTGGGGTTTTCACCCTCAAAATGGGATTTCTCATCACAACATAAAAAATCATATTATATGATAAACAAGACCATGAATTATAGTGGTAAATAAAGAACAAGAATATCATTATGGAAAATCAATACCCATTGAGCACTTGAGAGGAAATTACTTGACTCATGATAGAAACATCAAATGGTAATTAGATTACCTCAATAAAATTCATGTAGTCTCCTTGGCTTCTTAGTCAAATAGAAACAATTTTCTTTTTCTTTTTATTTTTCCCCCTTTCGTGCCTTTCTTCTGCTTTTTCCTCGAAAATCCTCTGATGATTTTTGCTTCATTTTCCCCTTTTGTACTCGAATCTTCCAACCACTATGTCCATTCATTATGTGGGCTATTTTTTGGGGCATTCTTAACATGCCACCCTCTCTTAGCCACCCACTTCCCCCATTACCTATGCACATTCTAGAAGGGAATCAACCTTCTTCAATGTGAAGGGAAAATATTTGAACATTATTTTAATTATTCCCATATATTCAGATATATTTGAATAGAATAATTTCTATTGATGAAAATCCTTAATGCACATTTATTTATTTGTATATATATATACATATATGTATATATATATATGGTTACTTAGACACACATATATATATATACATATATTATATACACATATATTATATACACATATATTATATATACATATATTATATGTTTATATAAGGCACCACATTGTTATTGTTTTCCTTATCAAGAGCTTATGTTCTTTTCAAAAGATGAATAACATATTTGTTCTATCCGTGGTAATTATATGTAAATTAGTCTCATTTTCATTTAATTTTGAAACAAACGTGGTAAAGCAAGCAATGAGATAAATAATTTCATCTATTTAACCAAATCACAATTTTCATTCAAGCAAGAATGTTATCCATCATTTATATAATAAAAAATGCACATGTCATGTCCTACTGTGGTGTGTGAGATTCTAGATTTCATTCTTTCTTACCGTCTGTCATTCGACTAAGCATTCCCGCCTCAACCAATTTCTCGTTCTTCAACCTATTCCCGCACACATACATTCTTGCACTTTCCAACTTTATCAATAATCTTTAACTGATAATCATTGCAAAATAATTATTTTAAATCATCAAATTTGCAAAATAAATCATTTTCCATATATTTCCATTTTTTTAAAATTCATAAACATAACTGATACATATACATATACATATTGTTTTATCCATTTTCAATTAACTTAACATTATTATATGCAAGTAAGAAAAATTGAGATGTGACATAGACCTAGTGATGCATTGACATTTGAAATTTGCATTTATTTTAGAGCTTCACTCTATTCACATGAGTTGAATCTAGTGTAGCATTAGCATTACATTTTGTGGCACCTTATCAAGGTCATCAGGGAGTATAACTCTTGGTATGGTTGGGCACACCTTGTAGACCTAGTGTGTATCTCATATTTTACCTTGTCTTGAGGGCTCATCTAGTGAATATCATACTTCACTAGCCTATGTTTCTTCTTGTTTATGGTTCACCTATAAAATATCAAACTTTTTTATTTGGTGAGTCATGAATTCCTTTTGTATGGTCCCTAGCATAATAAATCTTGCTAGCCTGTACCTTTTTTTATTCCTTGCACTTATTTTGGTATTGCATGTTAGTGTATGTTGCTTGCTGCATATCATACACATGTGTGTGTTCTATTGTTCTTATATTGGTTTTCCATGGGATCTTGGATCCTAGGGGATTGTGCAACCCCCTTGATCCTTATTCATCCTATCCTTTCAACATTTGTACAATCAGACCCCTCTTGACATATATTTCTCTATTTTAGTGCGGGTCTGAGTGTAAGTTCATACTTTCACTAAAGTGGGGGCTAAATGTACCATCATAAATTGTCACCCATAAAAATTTCACCTTATTTTTGGTCCCCCCTTAAATTATTGAACCTAATTGAGTATTTAATCTCCTAAATTATACATTCCATGGCCCCTTTTTATAACTTATGAGGAATTACAATTGGAAATCAATTGCACTTGTCTAAGACATGGTCCTCGACCCCTAAAATCTCAAAAAATAGGATTGGGACACCCATGCCCTAGGAACGAGTGTCCACCTTTTTTGGCTCCAAATTCAAACATGTAAGTGTCAGCAATTTAAAATTTACAATTCCATTGTTTGAAGTTGGCCATCGAGATTTATTTTTTGAGAAATTGAATAAATGACTATAAATACCTAGTTATTGCATCATTTCAAACATGAAGAAAAGATTATTGGAAAACTTATGATCAAGAGCATTATTGATCAAGTCAAGAGCAACATTTCAAAGCATTATTGCAGCAATTCAAGATCCTAACATCATGTCAAAGATCACATGAGTTCATGTGTGTTCATGTTATCATTGTTTTGTGAAGGCTAACACTTTGTAGGTCTCCAAGGCAATTCAAGCATTTAAACATTCAAGACAATATATCAAGAAAGATCCAATATCCTTGAGGTGACGTGTATGAATTCAATCCTTTAAGGAAGCCATTGAAGGGTGGTAAGTTACAAAAAAAAATTATTCATCATTCCTTCCTTTCAATTATAATTTTATCCATTGACATTATCATTGTGGAAAGTGGGAACACTTACTCGGGGTTTGATAGAGGCAAGCCCCTATATGGCACACCATTCTCCCCCTCTTTGAATGTGCAGATTACAAGTTTGAAGAATATTGAAAAGATCTTGAAGAAAATTTATTCATTATTGCATTTGTTATCGTACATCTTTTTCAAATCCACATAAACTCAGTTACAATTTCTTTGGTCAAAGATCTAGAAATTCTACTAACAAAAAACTAGAGAGTAAACTGAGCACTACAAGATCAACTTTTTAAGTTTGGAAGAAGCCTACAAGGATACTCACACCTTGGGTATTTGTGTCCACCATTTTTAGCCCTAGACTTGAACCACAAGTACAAAGTGTCCTAGTCTACACATTTTTGTTGTCTAAATTTTTCTGTGAACTTCTATACTTGCATTTGCATCAGAACATTAAATTGCACTCTTATTTTAGTTAGATCATTGCATTTCACCATTAGGGAATTTCTAGATTCGACTAGGGGTTGGTTGGTCACCTATCAAGTTGTAAGTCAATCTCATACCTTGTCCAAATCCATCCCATATCCCCCATTAAACACTAATGACATTTGGGAAAGGTGTCAAACCCCGAGAGGTAAATCCCTAAGGTTCCCTTTCCTATTGTTTCAATAACTAATTTAATTTATTTATAGAATGGACAAATATAGATAAATTAAATAATTAAAATAATTACTTAATTATATAGAGAAAAGGATAATAAATAATTAAATAATTAAAAAAAAAAATTAATTATAGATGAAAAGATAAAAGTAAAAAATAATTATTTAATTATAGAAGAAAATGGGATGGATAATTAAATAAATAATAATTTATTTAACTAAATTAGTGGAATAAAGTAATTAATCAAAGAATAATAAAGATAAAGTGAATTAATTAAATAATATCAAATTATTTAATTAATAGAAGAAAGTGATATGATGAATTAAAAAATATTTAATTATGTGGAAAAGTCGCAAGTTAGTGTGAAAATATCGTTCGCAGGCTCAAGAAAATTTTCAGTGTCTATAGGTATCTAATAAAGCTTTGTGTTAGGACCCATATTTTCTAAATTAAGAAAGATATTTAAAAGTAATTAGTAACATTAATTTATTTAAGGATGTTGCAATAAATTAATGTTATATTGATCGCCACAAATCATTTACTCACCCTTGCAGCCTATAACTTTATAAGTATACATATTTAATGATCTTATGTCAAATATATATTTATATGGTTGTGATGATGAGAGTACAAGATGTAACTGTGTGATATTTAAAGAGATTTATCCTTGGCAATTAAAAATTGGTTATATTTTAGGTGACCTTACATGTTTTCTTGTATTTGTTATCAATGAGATCTAGTATGCTTATCCTTGACTACTATCAAGGCATGGTAGTTGAAGCCTCCTTGTATTTTTTGTCCTTTCTTAAAACCTCAAGGGAAGACCCCCTAGGTTCTAAAAATCTTGGAGAAGAAGAGGACTTGTCCTAATCATATTGTGTTGGGCTAAAACCATCCTCTCCTTGTTTATGTATCACTCTCTCCATTTGAGATAATGTGTTCCCCTTGTCTCACTTTGGGTCATTGTGCTATAGGAGAAGGAATATAGTTTTTTGGTATCGATGAAGTTCCCAATTATAACAAGTATCAACTTTAATTTGTCAGTAATGAATTATGGGTTGTAGATTGTCACCACTATGAGATATGGTTTGAATGTAATGGAGTATTTTTCTTGTGTTTGTCTTGTGTGTGAAGGGTACTCATTTTAGCCTACAAAGTTAGAGAATATTAGTGGTCTCTAGATCCTCACAAATTTGTTCATGCCTACAACATTCACATTCTATGAGAGACTGCTTTGGTAGATATTTCCCATCTTCCCTTTGTGGTTCAAAGTATTTGTGCCTTTCACATCTAATTTATCTTTGTTAGAATAAATGATGTTAGATTGGCCAATATAAACCATCTACTAATATAATTTCTCACCATCATTTACTACCACTCACGAATTCAATAAATGTTTGCCTTCATAAATAATGTTCAATCAATTTCTATGCAACATGAACTATAAATCAATGTTTTTGCATATAAATAAGAATAGAAGGATCTCAAATTAGTAAAATCTTTCATTCAAGTAATCAACTCCAATTTTCAGTAATGTGATTCTATGCCTTTCATGTTTTTCTCTCATGTACTTTGTTCTCTCATTTTTTTCTCTCACATGATTCTCTATGTCTCTATCTCATGAGATCTATTCTTGAAAAATATAATTTAACAAAGGGATGGAATATCATAATTAAAAGAATAGAATAATTAGTTAGATCAATTACTTGGAGCATACCTAAAGGAAAATGAACACCTAAGGTCTAATCCTTCATTATGCAATATGTCATATGATACACATGATTTATGTTCTAAATTGATGAATCATTTGATACATGCGATCTAGTTTAACTTTGTTTGCACATAAAAGTGTAAGGCTGAAGATTAAAATGTGTTTGAATTTATAAATATTTGAACTATAGTTCTGATGGTAACAACAAAAGATATTTTCGAAAGAATGAACATGGTTTCAAGATTATGATAAATTTAGGTTATAATGCAAATGAAACGTATGGAAAACGGAATTAAAGAGTCCACTAAACCAAGTGAAAGGCCAAATAATGAAGGCCTTGGATATGTTATAGGAAAAAATTAGAACTAATTTTGCAAGTAATACAATTACAAACAAGACAATTCAAGAAGGGATTGTTCTCATTGTAACAAGCAAGGACATAAAAAAAAACTTCTTGGGATCTTCATCCTCACATTGTTTTGTGGGATAAAGAATCATTCTACAAAAATATGTTGGAATAAACAATCTATGAAGTATTGTACACAAGTGAATTGTTGATGGATTGTTGTACCAAATTGGTAAAAAGTCACAAATATGTTTAAAAATCCGTAAAAGAATAAATGTTGACATTTCAAACCAAATATGTAGTAAGAAAAGGTTTTTGTGTTTGAGTTGGGTGATTAGTGAATTTTTTTGAAAACTCTCATAAGTGATTTTATTGGACATCATATGTCATTAGTGAAAGGTTATGGTCCAAAAATAGTAGTATAAAGTTTGTTTTGGTGAGTCAAATGTGGTGTGTGGTAATTATGGTAAATGAATAATATACCCCCAATGTTCTCATGAGTTATAATATAAGTTAATTATCATGATATTATAGTTAAGATGATATATAGAGTGTGTATATTTGTGGTGATCAAAGAAGAACCACATAGAAAGCTAGTACAATTAAGATCTTGTAGGAATAAATAAAAAAATTCATGTAGTTTAGAAGACTGAGAGTCTTCACTATTGACTATGTTAGAGAAAAGAGGAGTAAACCTCATGATAGCTCAAGGAGGAGAAAAGAAAGACTCACAAAAATGTGTTAGTATTTAGTGATTATAAATGGGTACCTAATAAATATTTGTGTTAGGACCCATGTTTTCTAAATTAAGAAAGACATTTAAATGTGATTAGTACCATTAATTTATCAAAGGATGTTACAATAAATTAACGTTAGATTGGTCACCACAAATCATCTACTCACCCTTGTAGCCTATAGATTTATAAGTATACATCTTCAATGATCTTATGTCAAATAGATATTTATTTGGTTGTGATGATGAGATTACAAGATGTAAGTGTGTGTAATTTAATGAGATTTATCCTTGGAAATTAAAAAGTTGGCTATATTTTAGGTGCCTTTATATGTTTTCATTTTTTTTGTCAATGAGGTCTAGTAGGCTTATCCTTGACTACTATCAATGCATGGTATTCAAAGCCTTCTTCCAATTTTTGTCCTCTCTTAAGATCTCAAGGGAATACCCCCTAGATTATAAAGTCCTAGAGAAGAAGAAGATTTGTCCTAATCCTATTTTGTCTGTCCAAAACCATCCTCTCATTGTTGATGTATCATTGTCTCCATTTGAGATACCATGTTCCCCTTGTTTGACTTCAAATCATTGTGCTAGAGGAGAAGGCATACATTTTTTAGCACCAACATGAGGCATAATAAATCTATGGGCCCGACTAGATTTTTATGGACGAAGTTCCAAATTATAACAAGTAGAAACTTTAATTTTTCAATGATGAATTTTGGGTTGTATATTGTCACCACTATGAGATATGACCTTTGAATGTAGTGGAGTATTTTTCTTGTGTTTAGCTTGTGTGTGAAGGGTACTCATTTTAGCCTATAGAGTTAGAGAACATTAGTGTTCTAGAGCCTCACAAATTTGTTCATGCCTACAAAATTCAAATTCTATGAGAGACTACTTTAGTAGATATTTCCCATCTTCCCTTTGTGATTCCAAGTATTTGTTCCATTCATTATACATGGATTTCACACTTAATTTAGCTTTGTTAGAATTAATAATGTTAGATTGGTCAAAACAAACCATCTACTAATACAATCACTCACCATCGTTTACTACCACTCACCAGTTCACTAAATATTTTCCTTCATAAATAATGTTTAATCAATTGCTATGCAACATGAAATATAATCCTGCTCTGCTAGTTTGAATTATCCCACTCTATTAGTTTGAATTACCTGCATGCGTGGTAGATATCTCCTTGGGGGTACCCCATGGTCCCCCTGCCTTGTCCCCCCTTGACCATGTGTTGTCTTCCGCACATGCACTCCTGCCTTCCTCGAGGACCCTTCCCCTTGTTGTTTCTGAGGTCGTGCCTGTGATTCCTATTCTATCGGACTCCAAAGTGTATACACCTAAAATTGGTCTGGAGAATCTAATTAATTAAATACGACTTATTTGATTAATTAACCTAAATTCCTCTACTATTGAATAAATAGAAATATTTATTTATATAGTTCACATTTAAATTCTTCTAAATTCTTCTATTATTTCATCTTAATTAAATAAACAAAATTAAATACTTTGTTTTATTTAATTATCAATTTTCCCCTATTTTATTCTATCTTAATCACATCATTTAACTAAATTAAACAAAAAGTTAAATACTTTATTGTTAAATTATCATAATTCTTCTATTTTAATTTAATAAACAACTTCTATAGTTTGTTTTATTAAATTATTGGGTAAGTGCACCAATCTGTTACACAATTTTGGCTCTTAATATGCCACTTTTTTTTTTCCTGAAATCAGCAACATTTGATTTGCACGAGAAAATGAAGATAGTTACGCTCAAAATTTCAAGATGCGGAAAGAACAAAAGTTGAAGTGCTCCGAGTCTAGTTTCTAAGCTACTATTATTTTTTGAAATTAATGAAGATTAAGGGTCTCAAAAAGGGAAACATCTACACAGCCCCAGGAATGCACCAGGGCATGGATGCATGGGCATGGATGCAGATGCCTCGTTTCTCTCGCCCGCCGTATTTTACGTGCAAACCCTCTGTCCTCCGTATTAATTGCGTTTTGCATTGGCTAGCGTGGATGCCTCTCATCTGACAGTTCTCCTTTCTCTCATTGTTAGTCCTCGTTTTGCTCGCCCCCATCACACTTCCGTGCAAACTATTTTGCATTTTTTTTCTCTGCAAATTATTTCTTTTCTGGATAGCCGCTTATCTAATTAACCATGTAATGTCACATTTAGAACATTCATAAAGTTATCATATATTTTCTTAAACATTTCATTTAAAAAAAAATATATGTATAATTTAACAAGTTTAACAATTAAAATATTATATATTTTATAGTATTAATTTGAGTAATTAATATTTATTTTTATTTTTAAATATAAATTTATTATTTATTTTCAAATTTATTTTATTATAAATTAAAATTAACATACATATATTAAATATTAATATATAAAATATATCGAGAGTTATCATTGTCTAATTTTCTTTTTTGATTGATTTATCTCTTAATTTTTTATTTGATCAAATTTCTTTTATTTGATTTTTTTGAAACAATAAAATAAAATAAATTATTATTAAACATAACTAAAGAAATAAATATAATTAGTATTAAATTTATATATGTATTAGTAAATGTATTATTTTATATTTATATATTGTCATTAATACTATTAAATTTAAATATGAAATATTAAATGTATTATAATTTCTTTAAAATAAAATATTATTATTATTATTTTTATATCTAAGTTAAAACTATTTAATGGGATTTCATTTAAATAGGAAAATAATATATTTTTTTATATATAAATATAACAATTATAATTTTATTTTAATGTAGAAGTGTTTTATGAATTATTATAAGAAAAAATAATTTTAATAAAATATAGGAGGTTTTATAAATTTGGACTTTCTAAAATATATTAACATATAGTTGGATTTGACCTTCAAAATTGGAAGATTAGTTTGTTGAAAAATCTAGTTTCTAAATATTAAGATTAAAATTTTCTAAATACTTTTTCAAAGGATTATTATTAGCCTGGAAGTAGTTAAATCAAGTGACTTGATTTTCTTCCACAAAGTTGGATTTGTTAAAACAATTGAGTTACTTGCTTTTATAATTTGATTTTTTTTTTTTTTCTAAACTAGGAGTCTATGATTTTCCCCTAAAATTTTAAAGCAATAAAACAATATCTTGATTTATTTATTTATTATAAAACAATATCTTGATTATTTATTTATTTATTTTCTCACAAATTTTGGATTTAGTACTTTTAGTAATTAATTACTTTTTAAATAATTTTCAAGTTAGAATCTTTTATTCGATCAAAGATTTTTTTTTGTGATATTTGAAATATTTTAGAGTTTTGATTGTACATCTTGAGTTTAAATGCCTTTTAATTTGATTTTCAAGGGAAAAATCATGAATAGTTCAAAAACTCTAATTTTTGTAGTGTTTGATGCATTTGCTTGTAGACTTCAAAATTAAAAACTAATTATTAGTAGTTTTTCTCAAATCATTTGTGCTCCTATTATTTATATTCATTCTAAATTATCATTATACCTTTTTAGATTATATCATTACAAAGCATGAGTCAAAATAAACTAAATTAAATTCTTGCAGTCCATTCTCTTTGATTCCAACTTCACAACTCTACATAAACTGCAGTCCATTCTCTAAAATCTTTCAAATATCACAAAAAAAAATCATATATTTGAATACATGAAACCTTCCATCAAATAACTCCAAAACTAATCAAGTAAAAGGCATTTAAACTCAAGATGAATCATGTGTTATCAAAGTATTTTTAAATAGGTTTTGTATTATTATACAATGGTCTATAAATGTTATGTTGTGACTTTTATATGTTTGATTTATATAATAGTATCTATTATCATCCTTTTTATCAAAAGTATTTATTCTTCGTCTTTATCCTTTTTCTTCTTCATAATCTTTTTACTGTAAGTGGTCATTGTCCATTGTCAAATCAAAATTACTTTCCCTACATATTATAATAAATAATTATTGAATTATAAACTGATGAATGGTATAACAAGAAACACAAACTCTTCTCAAACCTAAATATTACAAGAAACACATGTAGCATCTAACCTAAATTTACATAATATCACATCAATTACTTTATACTCTTCTCAAATATAAATGATTAAATCTAGGTGGCTAACAACTATATAGAAGTAGGTGTATGAATAAATGTGATAAATAAGAAAATTACGTGAATGCGTGAAATGATAAATAGATTAATTTTAAGGGATCAACTCTAAATTTACACATGATCATACCATTTTTCATTAACATAAAATAATATATTTCTTAGAATTAGGCCAATGAGAAAAATTTGTAAATATACAATATAAGTTGAAAGTATAGTAAACTGTATTGATTATCTATAATAGTGTTGAACATGATCCTCCATTGCAATGCCATCAAAACCTGCAAATTCCATAGTTTAGTTATTAAATTGATTTAAAATTAAACATAAAAAATTGTTAGAAAATCATTTCATTATTTATTTACCATCTCTAGCTTGCATTGCATCTATTGTTGTTGGTGTTTCGTTAAGATCAATAGGAAATGGTAACCTATGTTGCCCAGTGTTTTGTTGATCATCTAAAGCTGCAATGACATATGTATTTAATAAATCAGCATAGATACAATACTAAGTCTAACAATACAATATATATTTAATCAAAATACTATTAAAATTTTAAAATTACCTGGAATAGTTTTTTGAAATGTTTGACCAGCTATAACATTAAGCATTGATGGTTGATTTTCATAAATTGCATTTGCTATTTATTTGATTAATTTTAGAAAATTGGTTAGAAATAAGAATTCAGAAATATCTCATTTAATGAATGAATACATTTAATTGTTAGAAAATTACCACCAATAATTTTCATTTCATCAGTTGCGTTTTGTTGACCATCTAAATCTGCAATGACATGTGTATTTAAAAAATTAACATAGATACAACATTAAATCTAACAATACAATATATACTTAATAAAAATAATATTTAAAATTTAAAATTACCAAACTACTATTAAAATTTTAAATTAGCTCGAATGGTTTTTTGAAATGTCTGACCAGGTATAACATTAAGCATTGATGGTTGATTTTCATGAATTGTATCTGCTACTTATTTGATTAATTATAGAAAATTGGTTAGAAATAGGAATTCATAAATATCCCATTTAATGAATGAATGCATTTAATAGTTAGAAAATTACCACCAATAATTTGCATTTCATCGGTTGTTGTGTGGTTCAGATCAATAGAGAAGGGCAATCGACGTCTTCGATTATTGTCTTGATCATCCAAACCTACAATGACATTGTTAATATGTGATGTAAAAACAATAATTATTGCTATGTAAAATACTAAAATAATTTTGAATAAATGTACTCACTATGTTGTTTTCTGATGATAACCCAGGAGATTTTTTTTTTCTTTTGCTTCCTACCACCTATGGAGGGGAACTAAAATTTTTCATGCTCTTCAACTCTTTCATTCAAGTCTTGATGGATAGCATTGCCTCTTTGATGAATAAACCGACGTTTGCCCATTTTGCTTGGACTAAACCATGGTGATATTTGTTTCATAGGCATATCCTCCGAGCCAGGGATCGGTGTAAGTTTGGAAGAATTAAGAGATGATTGAAGATCTTTTCTAAATCTCTCAACACATTGACTAAAGATATGTTTTTGATCTACTCTAGTTGGTAAATCTTGGAGTAGTGAATGCAAATAATCAAAAATATTTTGGAAGTTATCATCAGAAGCATCAGATGATTTACAACCATCTGTATTAAAAATAATAAAGATCTTAAGCTCCTAAAATATAAAAAAAAAATCATATTTTATTAAAAAATCGTGATATTGAAATTTACCAATTCTTTGGTCTTCGCCAATGGAAGCCCCAATCACATCTCGATCTTCTTGTGGAATACAATAATCTATGTTACAAATAAAACATTAATTAAATTATAAGAACTGTAAAAATCAATGAATATTTTATTATAAATATCATATCAACATTACCAGTGGCATTGTTCTGATGACTGAAATTTCCTCTGACATTATCATCATTATCAACCAATGGAGCAACACCATCTGTAATTCAAAAAGATTATTTTAGATAGTTTCGAGAAAAAAATATGTCATTTAAAATATAAATATTATACTTAAATGTTAAATGACTCTTACCAGCAACTTGATTTTTCTCATTTGTTATGTTTCTCTTTAGGAGATCTAAAATCTTCAACACATGTTTGCATGTGTTTCCCCTTTTTGCCCACTGACAATCACACACATGTAAATTTGGTCCAAATTTCCTAACAAGATACCATTTTGTTGGAACCGATTGACTTCTTATCCTATATGTGTTAGGGAGATCATATGGATAACAATCTGTATTAGGTATTTTTTTGGACCTCTCTAATGCAGTACTATAATATCTTTCTTTTTTAAAGTTAGTTAAAAATCCAGATGACTGCAAATATCTTTTATTTTTATAAAAGGGCTCTACCCTATGAAGAAGTGTATGGATAAGCCAATCCATTCTCCTTGTACATTTATTATCACAATCACTTAGATAATGGCTCTTGATGTGGAAGTGATATGACTCTATAGAAACATTGATTTCTTGATTTGCATGAGAGAAGTTTCGAAAGTTTTTTTCCCACAGTTCTATACAAAAAACAATAAAAATACCTTAGTAAACATAAAAATAACTTTAATTATATAAATGCATTCAAACCAAAATCAATAATCTGACAAACTTACCAATACGACCCTCATCATGACACCAAGTTTTTTGGAAGTAATCAATAAACTTCTTCTCTTCTTTGAATTCCTCCATGAATTTTTTTATTAGGTGAGTAGTGATGTTTACATTGTCATTCATTGCATACATTATCTCACCCAATTTATCAAACATATTTGTACCAACATCCTTATTGTTGGCATACCTAAATTGTAAAAGATAATATCAATCTATAGGGTTCAAACATATAATTTTCCACATATTTTAATTAAATATTGACTCACCTGTACACATTTTTCAGCCATGCTCTGCGTACATGCCAAATACATAAAAGTACTCGGCATTGAAATGATAATCTACAAGTTACATTATAAATTTTGATAAGCCAATCAGGACAAAATAAAATGTTATATTCAAACTATTTTAAGCTATAAATTATGAAATATATATTTTTATAATCTAAATATTAATTAATTAGAATAAGTTGATTAAAGTTTAAATAAAAAAACAAAGATAATAAAAACCTGATAGCTTCAATCTCTGCACTAGCATCATCTTTCATGAATACATTGACATTCCAATCTTCCCGACATTGTTTCCCTTGTTTATAAACTTTTGTTAGCCATTCATTTAGATCCTCGACTTTATTTCTTGAGGATATGGCCCATGCAATAGGTACACCGGCCTCTTGTTCATCAAAAACAAGCAAGGTATATAATTGATACTGCACATGAATTAAACATTGATAAATTAACATATTTAAATAGCTAAATCAATGATAAAATAAAATCCAAAATTTTATAATAAACGTTACTTTACTTACACCATATTTATTTGTTGAAAATGTTGAGTCCATTGCAATAATTGAATTGTGTGAATGCTTGACCATCATTTCTTGCATCCATGGTGTTTGGATGCCTATGATAAATGGAACATTTTCCTTGATGTTTGGTCTTTTATAGTAGAAGAAGTTATCCTTCTCCTCTGCATGCCACAAATTGACACTTATTGCATCATCTTCATTTTTTTGGGATCGAATGGAGCATACTCTTTTCCATGCATTCAACACATCCTTCCTCAACAAGCATGCATCCCTCTTATTCATCAACTTAGTCAAACCATGGTCTAAGTAGTGTTGCTCACATATTGTGTCGATCCCCACACCCATTAGTAATAAAGACTCAATATATGATTTGCATTCATTTGATAATCTCGTTGCAAAACCGCTCCTTGGATCACCAGAAGGGTCATCCTATCCATGGCAAAATTCACCATTGACATCACAATGACTCCAATCATTATACATAATTAATGCAACTTGTGGCCTACCATACATGACCCTAACATAAAAGTGAATTTGAAAACCCCTTTTTTGGATAAACCTTTGTGTTATTTCCATGTTTTCAGATTTATTTCTTTGATCCTCTGGGCCAAAAGCACACCAATATCTATTTATTCACACAAAAAAACATATATATTAAATGATATAAAAAATTAAATATAAAAATGACATACATATTAATTATATTTAATCTAGGCAAACCTGGAGTATGTCATGGTAGTGTGGTCGGTAGGTTTTGGTGTGTTGTTCTCTTTATGATATTTACATACAAATGTCGTTTCTGTACTGTCTAGTAAACTTTCTCCTTTGATAAAGTGAGGGAGTCTCTCAAGAGGGATTGCAGCATATAAGTCCATATTGTCATCATTTCCAATAGGTGTCCATTCAAGGTCCTCGCTTGAGAAATGATTTCCTTGGTTGGGAATGTCTTGCACATGTAGTTCAATGAGTGATTGCCATTTACACTTTCTACCCATTCTGAATAAAATTAATATAGTTAGTAGTCCTCTATATTGTTTAAAAATCGTATGAACAAATATGTCAATTTTTTTGTTCACTCCATGATATTGTTATCTTACATGTATATATAGGTAAACTCTATGATTTCACCAAATATACTAGCATTAGAGACAAAAATAAAATTCCATGTATTACCAAATGAGTCCCAAAAATGGTTTATTGAATTATAGATGTTAATTTTTGCATGAACTAAATGCACACTACCAACTATGAGTATAACTAAAAACAATACAATATGTTTCCAATACATCCTAGTGGTGCTCTTGTTACATATCTCTAATAGAGGTACATCTACAAGAAATATAATAACAAATTTATGTATGTGAAGTTTGATATAATATTTGTTAGAGTAGATGTGTGATGTGTTTTTCGTTCTTCTCACTTGTCTCTCTATTCACTATTTTATAAAGAACGGGTGTGTACATTAATATACATAGAGAAGAGAGATAGAGTGTCAATTGAATCAAATTATTTTACGTCCACTTCACAACTATCTCATGATCATTGAGGATAAGTTAGGAATTTGTTTTTTTGAATTTGAGTTATGAATTGAGGATGAGTTAGGAATTTTGGCTTATCATTTATTTTTAATTGTCTTATCATTCATTTTATCTAGAAAAGGGGTCATGACTTTTGTTATGAGTTTTAGAGAAGTATATGTACCATAATCTTGTATTAATAGGTTTACTATTTGTTTCATATACTCCTATAGTTCTCCAATTTGTTTATTCATTTCCTATTGTAGCAATTACTATTAATAGGAGCTCTAGGATTTCTTGGTCCTTTGTACCATTTCACAAGTTAACCATGGACACTTGCATAATCTCCTAGGTGATAATATACTAAGAACAATGGGGAATTGAATTCCAATTCTATTCTTGGACTATAAATGCACACGAGTGTCCACCAATTATCTAAACACTTGTAGCAAGATAATCTTATCGTTGGGATGCGTAGGAGTCTTATATGAAGCACTAATGAATCCTTACATTCTAATGTAGGATAATTTTGTGAATTGGATAAACTATTTCCCATGCTTACTAATCTCAAATTTGGTAGCATCTAATAATATTTTAGCCATATCTCCCTCTAAAAATATTACTATCCACATAGAAAGAGCATGACTAGCCCTCATAAATTTATTATGAGGAATGGTAGACCTAAGTCATTGATTCCTTTTGGAGAGGTATTTGAATGATAAGGAATTTTCTTCCTTATTAATATCCAATATGCAGTTGGGAGTACACATGAGACTTCCTTACTTATTTTGGAATTTATTTGATTGAAAGTCAATTTTTTGTAATTGTAGGATTTAAGGTGTGAACTAGATTTGTAGGAAAATATATGATACAAGTGCATTTGGATCTTATGTTTAAAATGTGCAGATGCACTTAAAAAATCTATAAATTTATTATTTAACATTATTTATTAATAGTCATGTGGAAGTGAAATCTTTATATTTCTATATAGGTGCATGTGAATCACATTAATCCCAAATAAAATTTGAGACCACACCCAAACAAAGATTAAGATTACATGCAAATAAAATTGCTTGGAACTCTATACTAGGTTAGATGCAAGATTTTGGGAAGGAAATTTCTTGCATGGCTCTCATACCATGTTATGATTTCCATGATCATAAAGAAAAAATCAGAAACTTCCACAAAATACATGCACACAAATAAGCCCGATGATATTACCGAGAGATTGATACAATAGATTATTTGAATGTATAAAATAACCTTCCATATATAGGCAAGGTGGTGAAGGCAGGAAAGTTGAACACAATGACTAACTAATCCTTCAATGATGAAACATGTGTTAACTCACATGACAAGTGTTCTAGTGAGTGGCAAGTGTGCATGCAAGAGGTGTCTCACAAGTGATGACATGTGTCTCAACCACATGAAGTGAGACAAAATTATAGAAGTCCTTAAGTGGAGGCTTAAGCAATGTTAATAAGACTCTCCTAGGTAGGTTAATAGCTAGCTAGTTTGATAATTAAGTCACTATTACACCAACACTCACTCTCATGGTTAAGAAACTTAGAGCCTGATATTGGAACGAGTGGTGGAAATAATTTATCTAAGAAACTGGAATGGTGGAAGGGTAAACTCCTTAATCAATTTGGGAAGTTTTAGCTACTTAAGATGTCTCTTCAAAGCATACCAACGTACTTCTTTTATTTTTACAATATCCCTATGTTCATTCTATATAAAATTGAGAAAATTTAGTAAAGGTTTCTTTGGACTAGAAAGGTGGAGAAGAAAATATTGGTGCTTGTCCATTGGGACATAGTTTGCAAAACTAAGGATAGTGGGGGGCTTGGTTTAAGAAAAAATAAAATTAAATAGAGTTTTTATAGTAAAATTTGGGTGGGGGTTCATGAAGGACAACAAATATTGGGTGCATATCAAGGAAGAGACATTAATATATTTTATCTACTGATAACATTCCTAAAGATTCTCAGAATAATGCTAGCAAAGCTATAATCTTGTTATCTACTGGAATGTAATTTGAAAGTTGGGAGAGACAATCAAATGTAGTTTAAGGAGTACAATTTATTAGAAATAGGTCCCTTTTATTAGTCGCCTTAGATGATGCAACTTTAATAAATTCTTACCAAGAGATTTGACAACTTAGTAGAAGGTTATATAGTTAAATAAGTCTTAGTCCAGCCAAGTGTATAAACCTATAGGAGTTTGTTATTAGTGATTTTGTTATTGTTGTCTCGTAAATACAACCAAAAATAAAAGTTGTTAGACTCCATTTTTTTATCATGGGACAATAATTTTTGGGGTAAGGACCACAAGGGAATTTAATTAATAAAATTTGGATACACTATCTAGCTCAACAATCCAAGTAGTGGAAAAAGATGGAATAAGATCTAACATAGGAAATTAATCCTAAAAGTTAACTACTTTTGGTTGACCATTGCACATGATAAAACTATCACCCATATAAATTTGTAAATATTGGATTATCACTTCCCAAAAGATGTATTTTGTGTCATTCCAACAAAGAAATAAGGGACCACCTCTTCTTCTATTCTAATTATACTAAATAATTATGGGAAATTGCATTCAAAAAATTAAAGTAATTTGTGTTATGCCCTATTCTATTGAAACAATCATTGAAAGTTGGTATGCCTCTTTTAGCCATCATGTTATTATGTAGATGAGGATTTTTTCCCCTCACATATTTATTGGGAGGTTTGCAAAGAAATGAATAATAAAGTCTTCAAAAAAATTTGTGTTGACTCATATTTTGAATCCATGAGAGGCTTTGAACCCTCCCTCTTTGTAAATTTTCTCAATCACATAATGAATAAAAGGTCAATATTAGAGGAATCTATTTCAAGGTGGTTGAACATCTCTTTAGTGCAACCATTGGCCTCTCCACAAAGGGAAAGAAAATTAAACACTTGAAGAGTATTAGAGACAAAGATTGCATCAATTCCTTCCATGTGGGGGATAATAGGCTTGTGAAATTATAAAACAACTATGAGAGAGAGGACCTCCCAAGCCCTTGGAGTTAGGTAAGTGACCATAATATAAGATACTTTTTACTAGATGGAGGATTTTAATGTGTATTCACATATTATTTTTCTCTATTAAAGCATCTCTGACATAATTTTCTCATAATCTTCTTTTATTATCTACTGTCATCTCTTGAGAACTCCATGAAGGAGATCTTGTGTAACAAATCCACCATTATCCTACGTTAGGGGATAATTTTCTACTTATATTTTTATTAACTTAACAACTTTCCTAATATGGCTAACTGTCCTTTGCAAGTGTTCAAAATCCCTACCTTCAAACCCAAGAAAATCACTAAAGTTTTTGCCCATCTCTTGTCAAAAAGAACAAGCTATGGTGAGGGTTATGGCTAAGAGGCTAGTCAAGAAGGTTTGTGGTCCCCAATCCTCCACGATTGATGATAACACATTTTTATCTAAGACCGTGAACAAAGATGAGATTGGTGTGAAAGGGAGGAAGTGGTCAATCCAACCCAAAAAGGAATAAGAGATCAACTAGATTTTGATGAAAGAAAACTCGAAGTTAGATAAGATTAATGTAGTGGTTTCTAGTGGGGAAGAGGACAACCTTATGAACTTAGGGAATCTAAAAATGAAAACTCTAAGGATAAGGATAGTGTTAATTCTAAGTCTAATGATAGTTATTTCCTAGAAGAACAAAGCATGGATAACATGAGACCAAGATCTTCAATCAATACTACCAGTACCAAAAAACCAAGAAAGACCCCTATTACTATTAAGACCTAGATTAGGGAAATCAATACCAAGGGGAGAAACAACTAGATAAAGAGAAAGGAAATTAATTATAAAAGAGGATAAACCCCAAGAAAAGGATACCAAAGATCAAAAACTAAAAATGAAACCCTTACCAAAATGAATCAACCTAAAGAGAGGTGAAGTTCAATGAAGTTGGTATCTACAAGGGTTGATACAAGTGATGAGTCTGATTCACTAAAGGTCAAGTTTCACATTATATCCAAAGAAGGGGAGGCTATTTCAAATCTTCATGAATTGGTTGGGTCTCTAGGTAGCTAGTTGGTGGCTTATTATTATTATTATTATTATTGTGTTTCTTATGTTGTTAGTTATTATCTATTGCGAATCTAGTAGTGTTATTAGACTCTTAGTATTTTGATTATGAACTATTGGTTGTTTCAAAATTTGTAAGGGAAGGGACCTAGTTTTCCCCTTTTATCTAATAAAAAATACTATTTTAAATTATTGTTAATATGTTTATTAAATCTATATTTAGAGAAAAAATAAAAAATTACTACATATTTTAAAAATTACAATTTTTTCTATTAATATAATTAGTACTCAAAGGTGATATGATTATGTCTATATGTAAACTCAAATGAGCTTATATTGTGTAGAATATTTGTCAATACCTTTCATTTGTTAAAAAATTGTTTAGAAATTTATTGTGCATACTATATTGTTAAATAATTGTTTAAGAAGATTCAAATTTCTTATTAAATGGAATGAAATTTTGTGCTATAAAGAAATAAGATCCATTAACCTATAAGACTTAATAATGATTTTATTTTTAAATACTTCTATTCAAAATTATAAGATAGTTGTAATTGGATTCATGTTTATAATCTTCCATCTAATGTGTGGTATTGCAGCTCTCTATGAATATTTTTCAACATGAGCTTGTTCAATAATAAAAAGTAAAATTTGACTAATAAAAAACAATAACTATTTAGTTTTTTTTAGTATAATAATGAAGAGAATAAGTAACAACTCTCAAATTAACAATTTTAATCAAATAAAAAGCTTAAAAAATATATAAACTTATATTTCTATTTTGACAAAATAAAAAAAAATTGAAAAAGGGTGAAATAAGGATAGAATAATTTTCAATCAAATAAAAAACTTAAAAAATATATAAACATATTTTTCCATTTTGACAAGATTAAAACTAGCTTAATTATCTTATTCAATAATCTATCTATTAACACACCCAAAGATATTTTTATTGAGCATATGAATTATTGTGAAATTTTTTGTGCTATTAATATGTAATGTAATTTTAAGTATGCATAAATATTTAACTATTTAATTTGAAAATATTTTATTATGAATTTTATTATATTATAATTATTATTTAAAAAATAGGATTAGAAATATTGACATTTAATAATTTAATTAGAAATTGATATGCTTTTTAAATTAGTTAATTTGATATGTAAGTAAATATAATCTTATTTATACAAATGTTAAACTATTATGATAATGAGTTTTTTTATTTATAATAATTGTATGATTTTAATTTATAGAAATGTTAATTTATATTAAGATGTTGGATAAAGATTTAGTGATATGTGAAACATTTATTACAAATCTGAAATTTAATAACAATTTATCAAATTTTCCTACGTTTAAGGATGAATTTTTTGTAGTAAAAAATTAAAAAATAGTGAAATAAACATAGAATATTACTAATTTTTCATTACAAACAGCAGAAAGAGTAAATAATTTTTTTGGGTATATTTATAATCATGATAAAAACAAAAAAATAAAATATGGGGAGCTTGACAAAATCAAACAAAACCAACAAAATGAAAATCAAATAATAATTTTTTTTGCATCAAATAGATGTACTTAATTCTAAATCTGAAATTTAATAACAATTTATCAAATTTTCTTAATTTAAGGATGAATTTTTCTGTAGTAAAAAAATAAAAAACAGTGAAATAAACATAGAATATTACTAATTTCTCATTACAAACAGCAAAAAAAGTAAATAATTTTTTGGGTATATTTATAATCATGATAAAAACAAATTTTTTTTCTGGGTATATTTATAATCATGATAAAAATAAAATTATTCAATATGGAGAGCCTGACAAAAAACAAACAAAAACAACAAAATGAAAATCAAATAATAATTTTTTTTTGCATCAAATAAATATACTTAATGCTATTTTAAAATCATTTAATGACCTTACATTAATCTGCACAGTCTGGCGGATGAAAACTACGAACAGCTCCAGATGGCCACGAATCTTTCCAGCTTCTGTTTGAAACTTTGATTTCTCCTGCACAAAATGGTTATTGCTGGGACAAAATTGGTTTTATC
>CM021108.1:344992710-345008107 GCA_007115665.2 Sequoiadendron giganteum
AGAGAGAGAGAGAGAGAGAGAGAGAGAGAGAGGAGACACAATTGAGATATAGAGTGATGGAGGGAGAAGTGGATAAAGAGAGGGAGAGGGGAGATAAAGATAAATTTAGAGGGAAGGACATGTAGAGAGAGATGATAGATAGAGAGAAGTGGAGAGTGGAGGGATGGTGGGAGAGGAAAGGAGGAGATAGAGGTGAGTGTGTGTGAGAGGGAGAGAGAGTGAGAGGAGAGAAAATGAGGTGACAGAGGAAGGGGGAGAGAGAGAAATAGATTAGAGGGAAGGGGGGAGAGATATAGAGTAGAGAGGGAAGGAGAGAGTAAGAGAGAAAGATGGGTGAGGGAGAGTGGTAGGTAGTGGAGTGAGAGTTAGGTAAAAAGGGAAGGAGAGAGTAAGAGAGAAAGATGGGTGAGGGAGAGTGGTAGGTAGTGGAGTGAGAGTTAGGTAAAAAGGGAAGGAGAGAGGGATGGATAGGAGGGAGAGTGAGATGGAGAGAGTGGTGAGATAGAGAGTAGAGAGGTAAGGAGAGAATGAGAAATAGAGATAAAGAGAGAGGGAGGTTGGAGGGAGGGAGAGGTAGAAAGGGATAAGTGAGACATAGAGAGGGAATGAGGGAAAATGTGATAGAGAGAGAATTGTGATTTAGAGAGGAGGGGGTGATAGGTAGAGATAAAGATAATGGTGAGATAGAGAGGAGAGATTGAGAGAGAAAGAGAGGGATGGAGAGACAGAGAGAGAGGTAGGTAGGGGAAGGGAGAGGAGAGATATAGAGTAGAGAGGGAAAGAGGTAGGAAGGAGGAATAAGTGAGATAGAGAGGGATGGAGAGAGAGAGTGATGGAGGGAGAGGTATGTATAGAGAGGGAAAGTGAGAGGAGAGATAAAGAGTACAGAGGGGAGGGAGAGGTAGGGAGATAGAGGTGTGTGTGTGAGTGAGAGAGAGAGAATGGTGAGATAGATAAAAAGATCAATTGAGAGAGAAAGAGGGGGGGGGAGGGAGGGCGGGACAATAGTGAGAGATATTGGGAGGAGAGACAAAAATAAGTGGAGGGAGGGTGAAGTCGAGAGAGGGAGGGAGAGGAGAGATAGAGAGAAGTAGAGAGGGAAGGATGGATTGAGGGAGTGTTAGCGAGGGAGATAGAGGTTTGTGTGAGAGAGAGAGATAGAGAGAGTGGTGAGATAGAGAGGGGAGAGTGAGAGGGAGGGAGAGAGAATTATGAGATAGAGAGGAGAGAGTTAGAGAGAAAGTGAGGGAAGAGAGGGATAAAGAGTGAGAGAGAGATGTAGGTAGAGGGAGGGAGAGGAGAGATAGAGAGTAGAGAGGGAAAGAGGTAGGGAGGGAGACATAAGTGAGATACAAAGTGATGGAGGGAGAGGTAGGTAAAGAGAGAGAGAGAGGGGAGGGGGGAGGCAAATGTGTCATAGATTGGTGCACTTACCCTATTAATTCCCCTTTTGCTAATTTAAATAAATCAAAAATATTTAAATAAAAACATAAATCATAAATTCCTCTATTTACTGACCTATCAAATCAAATGTCATATGTCTAAAATTAATGCAACTGGAATTCACAGGAAAGCTTGCAGGAAATCCTCTCAATCCTCTCCCTTTGATCCTTCTTATGCTCTTGCCTGGTGTTTTCATGGGGAGGAACCATTTCCATAATCAACTCTAGCCTTTCAATCTCTCACCCTTCAATCCTCTAGATTGAATCCAGGCCTCTGTTTGTTGCCCCTATGCAAATGTGTTGCCGAGAAATCTATAAATACAACCCTATACAACAAAGAATAGATCCCAAATTTGTGCAATCTTACTCTGCAGGAAAAAAATTAAGCATCTTAGCATTCAATCAGTTGAGCATATAGCATAAAATCATTTAGCAATAGAAATCATAGCATCTTTAGAATTAGTATCATGGTTGCATCGTAGATTACTGTAGCTTCATCATCATAGTTTCATGTCAATGTAGATTATAGTAGCTTCCTTTTATCAATTAGATATCATCAATCATCACATCATTGCATTTAGCATCATTCCATTCTCTAGATTGGTATTTTAATAGTCACAAGTGCTTACCAAATCTAAGAGCCCTATGTGATTTAATAAATCTTTGGAGATAGGAAACAATGAGACGCTTTCAAGTTTCTGCTCTTTTTAATAGATTAATTGCTTCCAGAATGTTATGCTTTTTGGACTAAAAAGAATCAATCCTAGGGTAGACACTTAATTTAAAAATACCAATCCTAGGATAGTCATCATATTTGTTGCATTATTTAAATAAATTAGCCTGATTTTGTGAAGCAACATCTTCACTTAGATTAGTGCATTATCTTTTGGGCTTAAAATAAATCATTATTTTATGTGCTTGTGTGGTGAATAGGCTTATGCTCTCCCCTTAGTTGGGTGATCAAAGTGCTAGACTCACCCTTTCCTTTTCATTCAATTTTACGCTTTTGATAAAACCTTTAGAAGGCTTGTCATAGTGGAAAAAATGTACTCACCCTACAGGAACGACCTAAGTGAGAACACCTAAAGCCAAGGATTCCAACCCACTCTAAACAAATGTGAGTTGTTGATGAAAGTCCAACTCGATGGTAGTGTGCAAGATAACCATCCCTATAATCTGTGTTTTAAATATTGGGAGGTCTCTTGAGGGAGTTTATCATTTGTCACACCGCATGGAAACCCTATCTAAGAACCATAGTGTAGTATCCAATTGAGCCAGTAACTAGACATTGTAATAGTCGCAGTGCAAGGGGAGGGAAGAATCTTCCCCCAAGACACTCACCATATAATTGCCAAGGACTGTTTGCTCAAGGGATGAAAAATCCAACTTTGAGTACACACCTGGAAAAGACAAAAAGACAGGCGCCCTCTAGGGGGTGACACGGCTATGTGAGTCAACACAATTTTAAGATGTGGGTTGTTGAGTATAACGATGACCTTTTTGACTTTAAGAGTGAGTTTGTCTAAATTGTATCTTTTTTAAAACAAACCAGTGGAAATCAATAAGGACCATTCGTGGTTCTTGAACATACACTATCTATTTAGATTCTAGATTTAAAAACAACTGTTCTACAATTTTTTTGTCATGTTCTCAAATCATTGTAACTCAGATAAAGATCATCCTGAAAACCACAAACCAAATCAAACTAGGAAATTTATGAATAGAGATTGGAAATCCATTTTTTTTTGTCAAGAAATCCCTCAAAACAAAGAAACCGAAGAACCCACTTGGTTACAAAAATCTTTACAAAAGAAGATGTTTCTTGTATCAGAGTAGAAAAATATTGCTTCAACATAGAACTTTCATCCATAGGTTTCACGATTTCGCTAGGGGTTATACTGGTGATTATGCCTTAGAGCCTCTTTATTCACAAGCCTATTTTCAAAGAAGAGCTTTGTCACAATATCATAATCGTAGTCAACCTATTCATCAATCCTCCATCCCACAACCAATGATAGAATACTCCACCAGGCCCAATCAATTTTTGCAATAGAGAAACTTAGAATCTTTAGGCTTCTCATCCAACATCAGAAAAATACTAGTGGAGATATCTTGCCAAAAATCAAAATTCCTGAAAATCAATCTCTTCACAAATAGAAAAATCAGACAAAACCTTTGAAACTAGAAGTATCACTTCTACATTCTTTCTTAGCGCTTATGAGGTATGTTTTAGCACTTATGAATCCAAAGTAGCGCTTACACCCTCTATTTCATCGCTTTTGACCTCTGTTTTAGTGCTTATGTAAAATAGCGCTTCAAAAAACTGTCATCACGCTTCCACACTATGTTTTAGCACTTATAAAATAGTGCTTCCACAGTCTATTTTAGCACTTCTACACTCTGTTTTAGCGCTTCCAAAAAAAAAACAAAGAGCTTCCAAACATACCTGTCATATTGGTTAACATCTAAAACTCATATTTTTATCAACCAGAAGTATCTTTTCAATACAGACAGTTTCTAAAAACCAAAAACAGATAGGTTCCTACAATTTAACATTCTTTTCAACTAGAACCCAGATCTTGTAAACTATAAAGTGTCAAACAAATCAAACCAAAATCTTGGTTATTAGGCTAAGTTTCTCCATCAGGATATTATCATCCTACTATCATGAAACGAGGCATATTAATCAAATTTTTAACCTAGTCTTATCAATAGGATATATCATCCTATTTGACTTTTTTAAAATTCATTGGACACTCATCAAAGCATAGAAGATCAAACATTTAGTGGGAAAAACAAACACTTGTATGCCAATCTTCACAAGGTTACAAAGACAAAATCTCTTAGAAAAAGAACTTGAAACATCAAGCATCATGGCAGAAGAAAATCCTTGGAATAACTTACATCAAAATGACAAAAATGAAATAACGGCATAAGACATACAAACAACCCAACTTGATCCAAAATTCTATAAATTTATGGAAAATATTTTAGAGCAAGACATGGAAAAATATCTCTTAATGTTAGCTCAATTAGGTGCCAAACTTCCAAAAGATTTCGATGTCAATTGATTAAAGGAAACACCTAGAGCAAATGAAACTGAAACACCACAACAAACACAACATACGCCAAACACAGATCAAGTTGTGGCCCTAACACAACAAATGCAAAAATTGCAACAAAAAATTCAAGATATGCAAAAGGGAAACATGAAAAGGTATGCATTACAAGACATTTTTCCTTATTCTTTTGACCCAACTATGGATATGATACCATTCCCTAGACACTGTGAATTCCCAAAATATGACAAATATAATGGTAAGACAGACCCAATTGACCATGTAAGAGAATTCAAATCCATGAGCTTAAAGTTTGCACAGGAAGAAACTTACCTAATGAGGTTATTCCCAAGAAGCTTAGGAGGTCATTGTATGGAATGGTTTTCCAAACTACAACCAAGAATACGAACTTTTGAAGAGCTTGTCAATAGGTTCATATCACAATATTCCTTTAACATCCAACATGACATCACAATAAAGGACCTATATAACATGAAGCAAAACAAAGGTGAGACATTCCTATCCTTTTTATAGTGATGGCGAAGACTATTTGCTAGGTATCCTCGCTCCATACCTGAGGAAGAGAAAATGGAGTTATTCATTGACAACCTGGCTGATGAAATGAGCTATAGGCTCGAATTACAATGTCCTCCAACATTAAAAAAAGTGATTGAAAATGGCCTTAAAATTGAAGAATCCTTAGTCAAATGAGGGGTGATCAAACACTACAATGAAAAATCAAACAACACCAACTCCTCAAATCAATATACCAACAATGACAAACCTAAATTCTGGCAAAAGAATAGAGATATTGGGATCAACGAAACTGCAAATGACTTACAAAATGCAAAGCCAATTTTTAACTTAACAACCTCTATTACGAAGACAAACCAAAATAGTGACCAAATCATCAAGTCAAATATCAATCTAAACAATGGAGAATCAAAGCCACAAACATATCAAAAATCATCAAACCGGCATAAATTCACACCATTAGGCCAAACACTGGAATCAACAATGAGGGAACTTGTTGCAAGTGGTCTTATCACTACACGAGAAGCATGATTTTGGGATCCAAAAGTCAAACCACCACAATGGAATGACGCAGATTATTGTAACTTCCATAAAAATAAGGGACATAAGACAACCGATTGCATGGAATTAAAACATATAGTCCAAGATCTGATTGACAACAAAAAGGTATATATAGAGGGACATCAAAACAACAACGATCATACAGCCTTTAAAGACCCTTTACCAAATTATGACAAGGGAGAGTCATCTTCTACAAACAGTAAAGGCAAAAATGTCAATCACATTTACAATAGCACGATCTTTTGTTTTTCCAAAGTAGAAAGTGATACTGCCATTGGTAAACACATTGATAACAACAAAACCAATGACATTATACCACTAGATCTAATCTCGAGCATACAAATATTTGACAATCAGATAATGTTTTATAAATTAGAGATATCAACCGGTTAATGTAATGACAAGGGGGCAATCCAAGGTAATTTTGAAGGGAGTTGCAGCTAAAAACACCACTCCACCTCCAATTCAATACAACATTGTTGACCAACTTCAAAAAATACTAGCACAAATATCAATACTTGAACTCCTTAAACTATCACCATCCCATAAGGAGGTTTTAGAACAAGCACGTGTTGCCACCACAGTACCCAACAACCTAGATGTTTGTCAATTACAAGCTATGGTGGGACATTTGAACATGCCACGCTATCTATCATTCTCTAAATAGGATGATTTGTCACTTAATCATCCACATAACACTGCCCTCCATATTGAAGTTTTGATCCACCAAAATCGTGTTAAAGAGTCCTAATAGATGGGGGAGTTGGTTTAAATATCTATAATTTAAATTTAATCCATGCACTAGGGTATTCAGATAATGTTATTGATGCCCAAAGAAAAATGACAATAAAGGATTATGATGAAGAAGAGAGATCTTCTAAAGGACTGATTGTGTTGCCCATTCAAGTGGGACCAATGGTGAAAAATATAGCATGCCAGGTACTAGAAAAAGAGTTAACCTACAATATACTCTTAGGACGTCCATGGATTCATGAAATGCAAGCAGTACCTTCGACTTATCACCAATGTTTGAAATTTCCAATTAATGGACAAGAGGTGACTATATCAACATATTATAACAATCCTCAACATTGTAACACACTCAGAACTTCTCAAGATACCTTTGTGCCTCACAATAGGGAAGCATGCACTTCAAATTCATCAGATGGTGAAAAACCTCCAAACATTACATCCAAGTGGGTGGAGAAAAAGGATAAATCAAAAGATATAAGTGTTGTTGAATCTATATTAACAGACAATAAGGATCCTCTAAATTCTCTATCACAAAAATTCCAAGAAAAGGTCCAGCTAACAAACAAAGGCATGGGACAATATTCTATTGAGCAATCTCTTAATCTTTCACAATTGATGCCATCTCCAAAGTCATATGGACAACCATCAATGATAAAATGACAACCATCACAACCTGCCATGGTTCTAGAGGAAATATTTGTGAAAGTTGGTAGTATAGAGGATGAATCAGAAGACAAAGCTATCCTCGATTGGTTGTACAAAGATGAAGAAACATCGACATAAACAAACATTAGCATCAAGACAAATAAGTATGGGAAAGGAAAGGCTATTTTAGAAAAAATGGGTTATGAAGGATAGGGACCTATTGGAAAAGGAAAGAAGGCATCATAGAACCCATTCAGTCTCTTACTCTTTCTTCAAAGGATAAGACAAGACTGGGTTACTCAGAAGAAGAAAAACAAGAAATGACTAAGAAGGCAATTGAAAGAATCCTTCAAGTAAGAGATAGCTCTAAAACATATTATAATGATATGAATGGGATCTATATTCTGATATATCTTACACAGATGTCCAAATTGATGTCATAAAACAATATGCACCTACACGTGAGGAGGGACAGAGCTTAGGGTCTAGACCACTTGTATTAGAATCGCAACACATCAATGAATCAAGTGAGGATGAACAGACATTGAGTGAACTAGATAATCTCGAGGAAAGTAACATCATTGACCTCGACATCCCTAATGATAAATCTAATGACATAACTGTCTGAACCCTTACCGCCATTGACCCAAGTCAATCTGATGACTTCCTTCCCTTAGTCCATCCCGAACTTATTGATTGGGAACCCATTGAACCTATAAATGTACCCATATTTGAAAATGATGATGCTATCAGAAATTTCCTTTGTTGTGACGAACCTGAAACAAGTTCTATCCATAAATCTCATAACAATGCGGTTCGATGGGAGGGTGTCAAATCTTCCAGTTACAAAAATAAAAATAGGAATAATGGATATAATGGTGAAAAGAATTCTATGGCAGCATTAGATCTTGAAAAAGGAAAAATAAAGAATGCATCAGATAGTGAAAACCTCTTTGAGGCATTGAAAGATGGGAGATTTGACACCCTTCCATAGCATTATCATGAAAGGTCATCAGTTCTGGTGGAGCCTACACAGTCTGTAAACATTGGTACAAAAGAAAGAGCAAAGAATTTACATCTGGCAGAATCTATGACATAACAAGAAAGACCCGAATTTATCAAATTCTTTAAAGAAAGAAGCATTAACTTTGCTTGGTCATACTCCGATATGCCAGGTTTAGACCCAAATATTTTAATGCATCATTTGTCTTTGCCTACTGGAATCAAACCTGTAAAACAAAAATTAAGAAAGATGCATCCACATATCACATTGATGGTAAAAGCTGAGCTAAATAAGTTATTGGATGCAGGATTCATTAGGTCTATTGATTATGCCGAATGGATATCAAATATTATACTTGTATCAAAGCCGGATAATAGTATCAGGAAATATACAGATTTTAGGGATCTAAATAAGGCATGCCCCAAGTATGATTTCCCCTTGCCTAATATTGACATCATCATGGACTTAACAGTAGGGCATGCCATATTATCAATAATGGATGGTTTCTCCAGTTACAACCAAATCAAGATAGCACTGAAAGATCAGGAGAAAACTGCATTCACATGTCCATGGGGAACCTTTTGCTGGAATGTCATGCCCTTCGGGTTGAAAACTGCAGGGGAAACTTATCAAAGAGAAATGAACACTATCTTCCATGATATGATGCATACCTTTATGGAGGAGTACATGGATGATATTCTAGTTAAGTCGTAATCCAGAGAAGGACATCTAGATATCCTGGGCAAAATTTTCACAAGGCTAGAAAAGTTCAATGTCAGACTAAACCCTAAGAAATGTGTCTTTGGGGTTACATCCGCAAAACTCTTAGGATACATAGTCTCAAAAAGAGGTATTGAAGTAGATCCAACAAAGGTAAAGGAACTAATGAAAATGCCACCACCCAGAAACATCAGTCAACTAAGGTCACTACAAGGAAGGTTATAATCAATTTGAAGATTTATCTCCCAGTTGGCAGACAAATCTCACCCATTTAATCATCTATTGGATAAGAATGTTGTGTTTAAATGGGATCAAGGGTGTGAAATAACTTTCAACCAAATAAAGCAATATTTGATGTCTCCACCTATTCTCATGCCACCTACAGAAGGAAGACCTTTAATACTATACATTGCAATAATGGATATTTCTTTAGGAGCACTATTGGCACAAGAAGATTATGAAGGAAGGGAACAAGCCATTTACTACATCAACGAAACTTTGAATGGCTATGAAATAAATTATACCTTCATTGAGAAATCTTTTTTGGTGGTGGTATTTTCTACCCAGTAGTTGTGGCATTACATGTTGACTCGAACAATCAGGCTCATAGCAAAAATCGACCCATTAAAATATCTACTCGGTAAGGCTGCTTTAACAGGTAGACTGGAAAATGGGTCATGCTTTTAAGTGAGTTTGATATTCAGTATGTGGAAAGAAGAGCCATCAAAGGTCAACTGATCGCCGAATAATTAGCCAAAGCTCCTTTAACTGATGATCATCCTATGACAATGGAGTTTCCTGATGCAGACATTCTTATAGTAACAACACAACAATGGATACTTTACTTTGATGGATCATATACACAAAGAGGATCTGGTGTGTGAATATTGTTCATTACACCCCAAGGACACATCATCCCAAAGACTTATAGACTAATGTTTCCATGTACCAATAATGTGGTAGAGTATGAGGCGTTAATCATTGCTGTCAAAGTGGCAATTGAATGGAAAATCACAGTTACAAATATATGGGGATTCTCAACTAGTCATTTATCAAGTAAATGACGAATATCAGATGAAAGATGAGAAGTTGATGCCCTATAAGCAGCTGATAGATGATCTCAAACAATAATTTTTCAATATCAAATTCGAGAAAATTCCAAGGGCAGAAAACAAAGTGGTAGATGCTATGGTGACAATTGCTTCTCTTTTGAAATTACTAGAGAAATGTGGTCGTTATGAGTTTATGGTAGAACAAGTATCTAATCCTTCTTATAATAGTTTGGAATCCCAAACCATATACCATTTAGATGTCATTGCATCCTCCGTCTATGAAAAGACCTATGCATACCTAAAAGACAACATCCTTCCTCCCGATCTTTCCAGAAACCAAAAACACAACTTCATCCGCCAATCCGCTTGGCATACCTTAATCGCCAACATACTTTACCATCGAGGTCTAAATGGTACTCTTCTCCAATGTTTAGAACATAATGAATATGAGACAACCTTGCGTGAGGTTCATGAAGGTGTTTGTTTAACTCATTCAAGTGGTATAACTCTAGCAAAGAAACTCCTCTGTTTAGGGTATTACTGGCCAAGTATGGAGAAGGAGTCTTATCAATTTGTTAAGAAGTTCCAAAAGTGTCAGATTCACAATAATTTGATCCACGCACCAGCTCAAGAATCACACCCATTCACATCAACATGACCCTTTTGTCAATGGGGTTTGGATCTGGTAGGAAAGATAAATCCATCTTCATCCAATAGACACAAGTTCATAATCACAGAGACAAAATATTTTACAAAATGGATAGAAGCAGTTCCTCTCACAACTATCACTGGAAAACAAATCTCATCTTTCATATTGAACTACATAATTTGTCAGTATGGCATACCCTAGTCCATTATCACTGATAATGGACGACCATTTAAAAACAAGATGTCCACGAATTATGTGAAAAAATTCATATCCAACATCATTTCTCAACACCATATTATCCTCAGGGAAATGGCCAAGCAGAGGCCTCTAACAAGACAATTCTGAAAATACTCAAGAAAATGGTTAACGATGTTGGACCTGATTGGCATGTTCAACTTAATCCTGCACTATGGGCCTATAGAACTAGCATCACAACACCGACAAGAGCTACACCATATTCCTTGGTATATGGATCAGAGGCCATACTACCCATTAAGGTAGAGGTTCCATCACTTTGTGTGTCACTAAAATGAATCATTTCAGATGAGGATTATAGAGTGTCTAGGCTTCAAGAACTGGAAATATTGGATGAGCATCATCAACAAACTATCAATCATCTAACGACATACCAACAGAGAATGTCCAAGAGCTACAATCATAGGGTAAAACCTAGAATCTTTTAGGTTGGTGATTTGGTCCTAAAAGAGAACCCTAGAAATCAACAAGACAGAGAAAAGAAAGGGAAGTTTGAACCTAATTGGCTAGGTCCCTTTGTCATCATATCAGTTTATGGGTTGGGCGCTTATCAGATATCGACACTTGAAGGGGATTTGTTTGATGAACCTCTCAACAGTATCAATATCAGAAGATACTACACCTGAATCACCTAATGCACGTTTCAAATGGTTTCCTTGATGAAAACCTGGAAAACAGGCAAAATACAAAAAAAAAAAAAAAACAATAAAAAAATTTAAAAATGAAAAAGTGCAATTAAACATATATAGTGAAAACCTAGAAACAGGCGCTATTTATGATTTAACCAAATTTTCCATCTATTGATACATGTCATGGTCATTACTTTCACCATCACTTTGCATCCATTATCATATCATTACAAATTATCATGTCTCACCCTAGCTTGAGGGCAACATCTACACATCACTAGGGGCAATAAAACAACGAGCTTAGCAAAAAAACAAAAAAAAAATGATCGAAACGCAACCAACATGGAACATCAATCACTATCAGAAACATTTTGGACATCCACATATGGCAGTAGAAAAAAAAAAGAAGTCAAAAGAGTCAGTCTCAAAAAGTCAAAAACATGAGTCTATGCCAGTCGAACTACGTGGTCTCTGCGTGTATAACGTAGGCAAGTCTAATCTTTGATCAGCCCCCGAGGCCCCTAGGATAGGTCATTAGGTTAGGTTTGCTCCAAAATCTCATAAAACAACAAAAACATCACAAAATCAGGATGGATGATCTAATCTGAATAATGATTGAAACACTTTAAGTAAAGGTTGGATATGTTGTATTTTTTGATTATTTGTTATCATTTCTTTGGAGTAACTCAATGATGTAATGAACTAGAGAAGCTAGGAAGAAGAATGGTATTTTCATTTGTCTGTTGTTTGTGAATTAATTATGTAATGTGTGAATTGTCGTGGGATGTGCTCTACAAATGTATCACTGACGACATTCAGAATTCACACACGAAAATAATTGATCCTTGTCTGCTAATGCAAGAAATGTTCAGGTCATCTCGATTCAATTATACCTAGATTCTTATGTTTTCTTGCAATATCAAAAATCATGAGAGTAATACTCAGGTCATCATTGGTCTAAAATATACCTTTGATGCTTGTACTCACTTTCAATATTTTTAAACCTCTACGATGATACAAAGCACAAAAAGTACTGTTAAAATGCCAATATTTTTGCATATAGTTGCATGATAAAATTATATTGCATTCATAAATATTTTTTTTACATCTGCAAAGTATGTGCTACAAAATTTTGTAAAAAATTCAAATTGATGATTATCATTTTCTCATAAAAGACTGAGTATACTTGACATAAACAAAAACATCATTGTAACCATGTAGTTGCATCAACATTTTTCACATTAGAAAGCAATTTCTATTCATCATTCATACATTTTAATCAAATCATTTTGGATTCATCATATCATATTTCTCCATATCATATCATTGCATTCTCTATTTACATTTTATTATCATTACATCAATTCATCACATTATCCATTTACATTTTATTATCAATACATTATTATCATACATTTAATTTCGTCCATCGAGCATCATACATCATACATCATACATCCATTCATCATTCATTATTTTATTATTACATCATATTATTGCATTTCCATATATTCATAATGTATATCATACATCATCTATTTTTCAACATAGGAACATACATCCCATTTACATCACATCATTACATCCACATTCATGTATAAAGATGGTTATCATATAAAAAATAAATAATCATGCATCCATACATCGAGATCATATATCCATACATCATTCATTAAATAGACCATCATAAACCATAGCATATCACATGATCATCTAGAATCAAGTAAATCGTCACATGGCATGTAGAACATGGTAAATAAATGCATCCATCATAGAATCATAATAAAACCCATCATAGATCAATAATAGTTTGTTTCATATCATACAAATCATATAAAACATCAATGCCAAGTATACAATGAAGTCTGAAATAAGGGAGATATATCATCAAAACTGGATGGATCGAAGTATACATCATGTCTCAAAAAAACAACACAGAATCATAACAGCATCTAAGATCTGTTGCTACCAGATGGTGTAGGCATCACGGGACCAGTACCTCCACAACCACCAGACGAATCGAGACCTCCTAGATCTCTACGAGGAGGCTGGGTCACACCCTCACTGACAATCCTGGTATGTGTCCTACCTGATCGTGAAGGAGCATAACTCACTCTCCGCTCAATAGGGACTGCATCATGATAACGACGCTTATAAAACTTTGCCTCTTGGTCGACATGGAGAACCTCCCTCATATAATCGCCAACACTGGTACCATTAGCAATCCGCTGTAAAGTATCTGCAGTCGCTTGTTCTCGCTCTATGATCTGCTTGGCACTATCCCTCTCTACCGTAAGTGTGGCAATTTGTGTCTGTGCAGTTGCCAACTATCCCTATACCTGTGCCAGGGCCTATGCATGAGCCTATGCTTGGGTCTGTAGCTGCATTTGTGTTTGCACAAGTAAACCTTGTGCCTGAACAAGTTGCCCCTGCAGAGTTTGAATCTATACCTAGAGGGAGGCAATCTGTGTTTAATGATCTAAAGAAGATATCTCCACTATTTTCCTCTTACGAGGCACACTAATAGATGGACCTATACTACCTGCCACAATACCTCTACCACCATCCCTGCCATCATCTTCATCATCACTAATGCTCTCACCACTGTTGATCCCCTCACTATCCTCACTACCACTATCATCATCCTCACCACTACCCTCCACATCCTCAATGTCAACATCCTCCTCTCCACCCACATCCTCTTCCTCAACATCCAGAACCTGCTCCTCCACCACATCCTTCGCTCATCTCCATCGCTGACCACGTGCAACTGCAACATCCTCCTCTGCAAGTAATGGTGTTAGCTCATTAGGAATAGTGATCCGAGGGCATGGATGTAATGCAAGAAAAGCCGCATACGACTCTGTCACTGGCACCTATGTAATATCACGTTGTATATCCCAGGCTGAAGGTTGTAAGGTGCGGTATCCCTCTACTAAGGTATCATAGGATAAACATTGCCCCCAATCTGCTATATCACTCTGACATCGGGCATAATGTGCAACACCCTGGGGCATACACTGAACAATACCATACTGCCTGTAGACCCTTCACAGTAGGAATCTCTCTAAGATGAAGCGGGTCCTACCAATCAAGTACATAGAATCACACATGTATCCCATCTTCGCATCATCCTCATCCTAGTGCTCACAATCCAGATATGGGCGCTAGGTCACTACCTCTAATTGATCTAGTACATGCCTTCAATGCTCCATCTTACCCATCCTAGACTGGGTAAGTCGACCTCTATATCTGAAAACATATGGCCTAGTAGCAGGCCTATCTCGAATAGGCACTGGTCGCGTGACAACAATGTGCTCCCATGCCCAAACCTAAAGCAAGGTAGCTCCTGATGATAAGATCCACCCTCTCAAATAGACAACTGAATGCAAGTCATGATACAGATGTGCCAACATGCACATCCCCCAAGCATATCTAGTCCCATGCACAATCATACTCTCAAGTACACAGCCCCATCTGACAGATAGTCCATTTGACCTGTGATCAGGACAAAGGAACCCTCCAATAAATCCTACCATAACTGAAGGTAAGGTGGCATAAGAATCCACCATCTCTCGCCATGGAATCCACATCCTAGCAATATGCTCATCCTAAAAGACTCTACGAAGAGCATCTGTCCCGCCCACCTCCTGTGAATCATACACAACGACCTCTCCAACAAATGGTATCTGTAAAACACACTAGACATCCTCTAGGGAGATTGTCATCTCGCCGGTGGGTAAGTCCAAGGTGTTATGATCACTATGCCACTGCTCAGCTAAAGTTGTGAGAAGACCTCGATTAATCCTAATCTGGGGCATGTCAAGAAGAGAAGCAAGTCCACACCAAACAATAATTTGTGTCTCATCTGGTGTCAATTGTGGAATCAAATCAAATGTCCATGGGAAATGTTCTCGAATCTAGAGGTTATCCAGAGACTCCTATCATCATGAAATGTTCAAAATCAGTACACTATGTCAAAAATCACATGTCATTATACTATCGAATCTAATCAACTCTTGGTATGAATTTTGATCAAAATTCATGAGCAAACATCACTAAACCTCACCTATCATGAGGTCATCATTATCAATC
>CM021108.1:345008207-345150138 GCA_007115665.2 Sequoiadendron giganteum
AAATCAATAAGGACCATTCGTGGTTCTTGAACATACACCATCTGTTTAAATTCTAGATTTAAAAACAATTGTTCTACAATTTGCTTGCTATGTTCTCAAATCATTGTAACTCAGATAAAAGATCATCTTGAAAACCACAAACCAAATCAAACTGGGAAATTTATGAATAGAGATTGGAAATCCAATTTTTTTTTCAAGAAGTCCCTCAAAATAAGAGTCAAGAAACTGAAGAAACCACTTAGTTAAAAAAATATTTTAAAAAGAAGATGTTTCTTGTATTGGAGTAGAAAAATCTTGCTTCATCATAGAATTTTCATCCATAGGTTTCACGATTTCTCTAGGGGTTATACCGGTGATTATGCCTTAGAGCCACTTTATTCACAAGCCTATTTCCAAAGAAGAGCTCTGTCACAATATCATAATCGTAGTCAACCTATTCGTCAATCCTCCATCCCACAACCAATGATGGAATACTCCACCAAGCCCGATCAAATTTTTCAATAGAGAAACTTAGAATCTTTAGGCTTCTCATCCAACATCAAAAAAATACTAGTGGAGATATCTTGTCAAAATCAATATTATCGAAAAACAATCTCTTCACGAGTAGAAAAATCAAACAAAATCATTGAAACCCAAAGTAACGCTTCCACATTTCATCTTAGAACTTTTGAGGTCTTTTTTAGCACTTCTGAATCCAAATTAGCGCTTACACCCTTTGTTTCAGTACTTCTGACCTTTGTTTTAGTGCTTCCACAAAATAGCGGTTTGAAAAACTATCATAGCACTTCCACACTTTGCTTTAGCACTTCTCCAAAATAACGCTTTTGCACTTTGTTTTAGCACTTCCAAAAATAAATAAAAAATAGAGAGCTTCCAAACATATCATTCAGATTGGTTAAAACTCAATTTTTTATCAACCAAAAGTATATTTTCAATACATACACTATCTAGAAACCAAAATCAGATAGGTTCCTACAAGTTAACATTCTTTTCAACTAGAACTTAGATCTTGCAAACTATAAAGTGTCAAGAAAATCAAAGCAAAATCTTGCTTATTTAGCTAAGTTTCCTCATCAGGATATTATCATCCTACTATCACCAAACGAAGCATAGTAATCAGATTTTTAACCTAGTCTCATCAATAGGATATATCATCCTATTTTACTTTGTTAAAATTCATTTGACACTTATCAAACATAGAAGATCAAAAGTTTGGTAGGAAAAAAACAAACACTTATATGCCAATCTTCACTAGGCTACAAAAGCAGAGAATCTTAAGAAAAAGAACTTGAAACATCAAATAACATGGCAGAATAAAATCCTTGGAATAGCTTACATCAAAATGACAAGAACGAAATAACGACGAAAGACATACAAACAACGCAACAGGACCCAAAATTCCATAAATTTATGGAAAAGATCTTAGAGCAAAACATGGAGAAATATCTCCTAATGTAGCTGAATCAAGTGCCAAACTTCCCAAATATTTTGATGTCAATCGCTTAAAAGAAGCACCTAGAACAAATGAAACTAAAATACCACAACACACAAAAAATGTAGATCCAGTTGTTGCCCTAACAAGTCAAATGCAAAAATTACAAAAACTACAAGACATGACAAAGGGAAATATGAAAAGGTATGCATTACAGGACATTTGTCCTTATCCTTTTGACCCAACAATAGACATGATACCTTTCCCTAGACACTGCGAATTCCCAAAATATGACAAATACAATGGTAAGACAAATCCAATCGACCATATAAGGGAATTCAAGACCATGAGCTTAGAATTTATGCAAGAAGAAACTTACATAATGAGGTTATTCCCAAGAAGCTTAGGAGGTCCATGCATGGAATGGTTTTCCAAACTACAACCAAGAATACAAAATTTTGAAGAGCTCGTCAATAGGTTCATATCACAATATTCTTTTAACATCCAACATGACGTCACACTAAAGGACCTCTATAACATGAAGCAAAAAAAAGGTGATACATTCCTGTCCTTTTTATAGTGATGGTGAAGACTATTTGCTAGGTATCCTCGATCCATACCTGAGAAAGAGAAAATGGAGCTATTCATAGACAATCTGACAGATGAGATGAGCTATAGGCTCGAATTACAATATCCTCCAACATTTAAAAAAGTGATTGAAAATGGCCTTAAAATCGAAGAAGCTTTGGTCAAACGAGGGGTGATCAAACACTAAAATGAAAAATCAAACAACACCAACTCCTCAAATCAATATACCAACAATGACAAACCTAAATTCTGGCAAAAGAATAGAAATACTGGGATCAATGAAACTGCAAATGACTTACAAAATGCAAAGCCAGTTTTTAACTTGACAAACTCTATTGCAAAGACAAACCAAAAGAGTTACCAAAAGATCAAGTCAAATATCAATCAAAACAATAATCTAAATAATGGAGAATCAAAACCACAAATATATCAAAAATCATCAATCCGATGTAGATTCACACCATTAGGCCAAACACTGGAATCAACAATGAGGGAAATTGTTGTAAGTGGTCTTATCACTACACGAGAAGCACAATTTTGGGATCCAAAAGTCAAACCACCATGGTGGAATGACACAAATTACTGTAACTTCCATAACAATAAGGGAAACAAGACAAATGATTGCATAGAATTAAAACATATAGTCCAAGATCTTATTGACAAAAAAAGGTATACATAGAGGGACATCAAAACAACAATGATCATACAACCTTTAAAGACCCTTTACCAAATTACGACAAGGGAGAGTCATCTTCTACAAAAAGTAAAGGAAAAAATGTCAATCATGTTTACGATAGCACGATCTTTTGTTTTTTCGAAGTAGAAAGTGATACTGTCACTGGTAATCAGATTGATAACAACAAAACCAATGACATTATACCACTAGATATAATCCCAAGCATACAAATATTCGACAATCAGATAAATGTTTTAAAAATCAGTGAAAGACAAGACTATCAATCGGTTAATGTAATGAAAAGGGGGCAATCCAAGGTAATTTTGAAGGGAGTTGCACCTAAAAACACCACTCTACCTCCATGTCAGTACAACATTGTCGATCAACTTCAGAAAATACTAGCGCAAATATCAATACTTGAACTCCTTAAACTATCACCATCCCATAAAGAGGTTTTAAACAAGCACTTGTTGCCACCACAGTACCCAACAACCTAGATGTTTGTCAATTCAAGGTTATGGTGGGAAATTTTGCCATGCCACACTATATATCATTCTCTGAACAGGATGATGTGTCACTTAATAATCCACATAAAACCACCCTCCATATTGAAGTTTTGATATGCAAACATCATGTTAAAAGGGTCCTAATAGATGGGAGAGCTGGTTTGAACATTTGTACTTTAAAGTTAATCCATGCACTAGGGTATTCAGATAATGATATTGATGCTCGAAGAAAAATGACAATAAAGGCTTATGATGATGAAGAGAGATCTTCTAAAGGACTGATTGTGTTGCCCATTCAAGTGGGTCCAATGGTGAAAAATATAGCATGCCAGGTACTAGAAAAAGATTTGACCTACAATATACTCTTAGGATGTCCGTGGATTCATGAAATGCAGCTAGTACCTTCGACCTATCACCAGTGTTTTAAATTTCCAGTTAATGCACAAGAGGTGACTATATCAACAGATTATAACAATCCTCAATATTGTAACACACTCAAAACTTCTAAAGACACCTTTGTGCCTCACAATAGGGAAGCATGCACTTGAAATTCATCAGATGGTGAAAATTCTCCAAACATTATATCCAAGTGGGTGGAGAAAAAAGATAAATCAAAAGATACAAGTGTTGTTGAATCTACATTAACAGACAATAAGGATCCTTTAAATTCTCTATCCTAGAAATTCCAAGAAAAGGTCCAGCTAATAGACAAAGGCATGGGATAATATTTTATTGAGTAGTCTCTTAATCTTTCACAATTGATTCCATCTCCAAAGTCATATGGACAACCATCAATGATAAAACGAAAACCATCACAACCTACCATGGTTCTAGAGGAAATATTTGTGAAATTCGATACTATAGAGGATGAATCAGAAGACAAATCTATCCTCAATTGGTTTTACAAAGATGAAGAAACATCGACATTAACAAACATCAACATCAAGATAGATAAGTATGGCAAAGGAAAGGCTATTTTAGAAAAAATGGGTTATGAAGGGAAGGGACCTATTGGAAAAAGGAAAGAAGGCATAATAGAACCCATTCAACCTCTTACTCTTTATTCAAAGGCTAAGACAAGACTGGGTTACTCAGAAGAAGAAAAGCAAGAAATGACTAAGAAGGCAGTTGAAAGAATCCTTCAAGTAAGAGATAGCTCTAAAACAAATCCTAATGAATATGAATGGGATCTATATTCTGATATATCTTACACAGATGTCCAAATTGATGTCATAAAACAATATGCACCTACACGTGAGGATGGACAAAGCTCCGGGTCTAGACCACTTGTATTAGAATCACAACATATCAATGACTCAAGTGAGGATGAACAAAAATCGAGTGAACTAGATAATCTCGAGGAAAGTAACATCATTGACCTCGACATCCCTAATAACAACTCTGATGACATAACTGTCTGAACCCTTATCGCCATTAACCCAAGTCAATCTGATGACTTCTTGCCCTTAGTCTATCCTGAACTTATCGACTGGGAACCCATTGAACCTATAAATGTATCCATCTTTGCAAATGATGATGCTATCATAAATTTCCTTTTTTATGAAAAAATTGATACAAGTTCTATCCATGAATCTCATAACAACGCAGTTCAACAGGAGGGTGTAAAATCTTCCTGTTGCAAAATAGAACACGGGAAAAATGGATCTAATGGTGAAAACCGTTGTATGGCAGCATTAGATCTTGAAAAAAGAAAAATAAAGAACACATCAGATGGTGAAAACCTCTCTGAGGCACTGAAAGATGGGAGATTTGACACCCTTCTAGAACATTATCATGAAATATCATCAGTTATGGTGGAACCTACATAGTCTGTAAACATTGTCACAAAAGAAAGAGCAAAGATTTTACATAGATGGCATAATCTATGACAGAACAAGAAAGACCCGAATTTATCAATTTTTTTGAAGAAAGAAGCATTAACTTTGCTTGGTCATACTCCGATATGCCAAAATTAGACCCAAATATTTTAATGCATCATTTGTCTTTGCCTAATGGAATCAAACCTGTAAAACAAAAATCTAGAAATATGCATCCACATATCGCACTAATGGTAAAAGTTGAGTTGAAGAAATTATTGGATGCATGATTCATTAGGTCTATTGATTATGCCAAATGGATATCAAATATTGTACCTATGTCAAATCTGGATAATAGTATCATGATATGCACAAATTTCAAGGATCTAAATAAGGCATGCCCCAAGGATGATTTTCCCTTGCCTAATATTGAAATCATCATGGAATTAACAATAGGGAATGCCATGTTATCAATAATGGATGGTTTATCCAGCTATAACCAAATCAAGATAGCACCAGAAGATCAGGAGAAAACTGCATTCACATGTCCATGGGGAACCTTTTGCTGGACTGTCATGTCCTTCAGTTTGAAAAATGCAGGGGCAAATTATTAAAGAGAAATGGCCACTATATTCCATGATATGATGCATACCTTTATGGAGGATTACGTGGATGATATTCTAGCTAAATCTTATTTCAGAGAAGGACATCTGGATATCTTGGGCAAATTTTTTCACAAGGCTAGAAAAGTTCAATGTCAAACTAAACCCTAAGAAATTTGTCTTTGGGGTTACATTAGAAAAACTCTTAGGATACATAATCTCAGAAAAAGGTATTGAAGTAGATCCAACAAAGGTAAAGGCAATAAAGGAAACACCACCACCCAAAAACATCAGTCAACTAAGGTCACTACAAGGAAGGCTACAATCAATTGGGAGATTTATTTTCTAGTTGGCAGACAAAAGTCACCCATTTAATCATCTATTGCATAAGAATGTTGTGTTCAAATGGGATCAAGGGTGTGGAACAAATTTCAACCAAATAAAGCAATATCTGATGTCACCACCTATTCTCATTCCACCTATAGAAGGAAGACCTTTAATACTATACATTGCAACAACAAATATTTCTTTAGGAGCACTGTTGGCATAAGAAGATTATGAAGGAAGGGAACAAGCCATTTATTATATTAGCAGAAGTTTGAATGGCTATGAAATAAATTAAACCTTCATTGAGAAATATTGTTTGGTAGTGGTATTTGCTACCCAGTAGTTGTGGCATTACATGTTGACTCACACAATCAGTCTCATAGAAAAAATCGACCCATTAAAGTATCTACTTAGTAAGGCTGATTTAACAGGTAGACTGGCCAAATGGGTCATGCTTTTAAGCGAGTTTGATATTCAGTATGTGGAAAGAAGAGCCATCAAAGGTCAAGTGATCGCCGAACAATTAGCTGAAGCTCTTTTAACTAATGATCATCCTATGATAATGGAGTTTCTTGATGTAAACATTCTTACACTAACAACACAACAATGGATACTTTACTTTGATGGATCATATACACAAAGAGGATCTAGTGCGGGAATTTTTTTCATTACACCCCAAGGACACACCATCCCAAAATATTATAGACTAATGTTTCCATTTATCAATAATGTGGCAGAGTATGAGGCATTAATCATTGGCGTCAAAGTGGCAATTGAATGGAAAATCACAGTTACAAATATATGGGGATTCTCAACTAGTCATTTATCAAGTAAATGACGAATATCAGATGAAAGATGAGAAGTTGATGCCCTATAAGCAGCTGATAGATGATCTCAAACAATAATTTTTCAATATCAAATTCGAGAAAATTCCAAGGGCAGAAAACAAAGTGGTAGATGCTATGGTGACAATTGCTTCTCTTTTGAAATTACTAGAGAAATGTGGTCGTTATGAGTTTATGGTAGAACAAGTATCTAATCCTTCTTATAATAGTTTGGAATCCCAAACCATATACCATTTAGATGTCATTGCATCCTCCGTCTATGAAAAGACCTATGCATACCTAAAAGACAACATCCTTCCTCCCGATCTTTCCAGAAACCAAAAACACAACTTCATCCGCCAATCCGCTTGGCATACCTTAATCGCCAACATACTTTACCATCGAGGTCTAAATGGTACTCTTCTCCAATGTTTAGAACATAATGAATATGAGACAACCTTGCGTGAGGTTCATGAAGGTGTTTGTTTAACTCATTCAAGTGGTATAACTCTAGCAAAGAAACTCCTCTGTTTAGGGTATTACTGGCCAAGTATGGAGAAGGAGTCTTATCAATTTGTTAAGAAGTTCCAAAAGTGTCAGATTCACAATAATTTGATCCACGCACCAGCTCAAGAATCACACCCATTCACATCAACATGACCCTTTTGTCAATGGGGTTTGGATCTGGTAGGAAAGATAAATCCATCTTCATCCAATAGACACAAGTTCATAATCACAGAGACAAAATATTTTACAAAATGGATAGAAGCAGTTCCTCTCACAACTATCACTGGAAAACAAATCTCATCTTTCATATTGAACTACATAATTTGTCAGTATGGCATACCCTAGTCCATTATCACTGATAATGGACGACCATTTAAAAACAAGATGTCCACGAATTATGTGAAAAAATTCATATCCAACATCATTTCTCAACACCATATTATCCTCAGGGAAATGGCCAAGCAGAGGCCTCTAACAAGACAATTCTGAAAATACTCAAGAAAATGGTTAACGATGTTGGACCTGATTGGCATGTTCAACTTAATCCTGCACTATGGGCCTATAGAACTAGCATCACAACACCGACAAGAGCTACACCATATTCCTTGGTATATGGATCAGAGGCCATACTACCCATTAAGGTAGAGGTTCCATCACTTTGTGTGTCACTAAAATGAATCATTTCAGATGAGGATTATAGAGTGTCTAGGCTTCAAGAACTGGAAATATTGGATGAGCATCATCAACAAACTATCAATCATCTAACGACATACCAACAGAGAATGTCCAAGAGCTACAATCATAGGGTAAAACCTAGAATCTTTTAGGTTGGTGATTTGGTCCTAAAAGAGAACCCTAGAAATCAACAAGACAGAGAAAAGAAAGGGAAGTTTGAACCTAATTGGCTAGGTCCCTTTGTCATCATATCAGTTTATGGGTTGGGCGCTTATCAGATATCGACACTTGAAGGGGATTTGTTTGATGAACCTCTCAACAGTATCAATATCAGAAGATACTACACCTGAATCACCTAATGCACGTTTCAAATGGTTTCCTTGATGAAAACCTGGAAAACAGGTGTCTTGGTAACATAAAAATACAAAAAAAAAAAAAAAACAATAAAAAAATTTAAAAATGAAAAAGTGCAATTAAACATATATAGTGAAAACCTAGAAACAGGCGCTATTTATGATTTAACCAAATTTTCCATCTATTGATACATGTCATGGTCATTACTTTCACCATCACTTTGCATCCATTATCATATCATTACAAATTATCATGTCTCACCCTAGCTTGAGGGCAACATCTACACATCACTAGGGGCAATAAAACAACGAGCTTAGCAAAAAAACAAAAAAAAAATGATCGAAACGCAACCAACATGGAACATCAATCACTATCAGAAACATTTTGGACATCCACATATGGCAGTAGAAAAAAAAAAGAAGTCAAAAGAGTCAGTCTCAAAAAGTCAAAAACATGAGTCTATGCCAGTCGAACTACGTGGTCTCTGCGTGTATAACGTAGGCAAGTCTAATCTTTGATCAGCCCCCGAGGCCCCTAGGATAGGTCATTAGGTTAGGTTTGCTCCAAAATCTCATAAAACAACAAAAACATCACAAAATCAGGATGGATGATCTAATCTGAATAATGATTGAAACACTTTAAGTAAAGGTTGGATATGTTGTATTTTTTGATTATTTGTTATCATTTCTTTGGAGTAACTCAATGATGTAATGAACTAGAGAAGCTAGGAAGAAGAATGGTATTTTCATTTGTCTGTTGTTTGTGAATTAATTATGTAATGTGTGAATTGTCGTGGGATGTGCTCTACAAATGTATCACTGACGACATTCAGAATTCACACACGAAAATAATTGATCCTTGTCTGCTAATGCAAGAAATGTTCAGGTCATCTCGATTCAATTATACCTAGATTCTTATGTTTTCTTGCAATATCAAAAATCATGAGAGTAATACTCAGGTCATCATTGGTCTAAAATATACCTTTGATGCTTGTACTCACTTTCAATATTTTTAAACCTCTACGATGATACAAAGCACAAAAAGTACTGTTAAAATGCCAATATTTTTGCATATAGTTGCATGATAAAATTATATTGCATTCATAAATATTTTTTTTACATCTGCAAAGTATGTGCTACAAAATTTTGTAAAAAATTCAAATTGATGATTATCATTTTCTCATAAAAGACTGAGTATACTTGACATAAACAAAAACATCATTGTAACCATGTAGTTGCATCAACATTTTTCACATTAGAAAGCAATTTCTATTCATCATTCATACATTTTAATCAAATCATTTTGGATTCATCATATCATATTTCTCCATATCATATCATTGCATTCTCTATTTACATTTTATTATCATTACATCAATTCATCACATTATCCATTTACATTTTATTATCAATACATTATTATCATACATTTATTAATTTCGTCCATCGAGCATCATACATCATACATCATACATCCATTCATCATTCATTATTTTATTATTACATCATATTATTGCATTTCCATATATTCATAATGTATATCATACATCATCTATTTTTCAACATAGGAACATACATCCCATTTACATCACATCATTACATCCACATTCATGTATAAAGATGGTTATCATATAAAAAATAAATAATCATGCATCCATACATCGAGATCATATATCCATACATCATTCATTAAATAGACCATCATAAACCATAGCATATCACATGATCATCTAGAATCAAGTAAATCGTCACATGGCATGTAGAACATGGTAAATAAATGCATCCATCATAGAATCATAATAAAACCCATCATAGATCAATAATAGTTTGTTTCATATCATACAAATCATATAAAACATCAATGCCAAGTATACAATGAAGTCTGAAATAAGGGAGATATATCATCAAAACTGGATGGATCGAAGTATACATCATGTCTCAAAAAAACAACACAGAATCATAACAGCATCTAAGATCTGTTGCTACCAGATGGTGTAGGCATCACGGGACCAGTACCTCCACAACCACCAGACGAATCGAGACCTCCTAGATCTCTACGAGGAGGCTGGGTCACACCCTCACTGACAATCCTGGTATGTGTCCTACCTGATCGTGAAGGAGCATAACTCACTCTCCGCTCAATAGGGACTGCATCATGATAACGACGCTTATAAAACTTTGCCTCTTGGTCGACATGGAGAACCTCCCTCATATAATCGCCAACACTGGTACCATTAGCAATCCGCTGTAAAGTATCTGCAGTCGCTTGTTCTCGCTCTATGATCTGCTTGGCACTATCCCTCTCTACCGTAAGTGTGGCAATTTGTGTCTGTGCAGTTGCCAACTATCCCTATACCTGTGCCAGGGCCTATGCATGAGCCTATGCTTGGGTCTGTAGCTGCATTTGTGTTTGCACAAGTAAACCTTGTGCCTGAACAAGTTGCCCCTGCAGAGTTTGAATCTATACCTAGAGGGAGGCAATCTGTGTTTAATGATCTAAAGAAGATATCTCCACTATTTTCCTCTTACGAGGCACACTAATAGATGGACCTATACTACCTGCCACAATACCTCTACCACCATCCCTGCCATCATCTTCATCATCACTAATGCTCTCACCACTGTTGATCCCCTCACTATCCTCACTACCACTATCATCATCCTCACCACTACCCTCCACATCCTCAATGTCAACATCCTCCTCTCCACCCACATCCTCTTCCTCAACATCCAGAACCTGCTCCTCCACCACATCCTTCGCTCATCTCCATCGCTGACCACGTGCAACTGCAACATCCTCCTCTGCAAGTAATGGTGTTAGCTCATTAGGAATAGTGATCCGAGGGCATGGATGTAATGCAAGAAAAGCCGCATACGACTCTGTCACTGGCACCTATGTAATATCACGTTGTATATCCCAGGCTGAAGGTTGTAAGGTGCGGTATCCCTCTACTAAGGTATCATAGGATAAACATTGCCCCCAATCTGCTATATCACTCTGACATCGGGCATAATGTGCAACACCCTGGGGCATACACTGAACAATACCATACTGCCTGTAGACCCTTCACAGTAGGAATCTCTCTAAGATGAAGCGGGTCCTACCAATCAAGTACATAGAATCACACATGTATCCCATCTTCGCATCATCCTCATCCTAGTGCTCACAATCCAGATATGGGCGCTAGGTCACTACCTCTAATTGATCTAGTACATGCCTTCAATGCTCCATCTTACCCATCCTAGACTGGGTAAGTCGACCTCTATATCTGAAAACATATGGCCTAGTAGCAGGCCTATCTCGAATAGGCACTGGTCGCGTGACAACAATGTGCTCCCATGCCCAAACCTAAAGCAAGGTAGCTCCTGATGATAAGATCCACCCTCTCAAATAGACAACTGAATGCAAGTCATGATACAGATGTGCCAACATGCACATCCCCCAAGCATATCTAGTCCCATGCACAATCATACTCTCAAGTACACAGCCCCATCTGACAGATAGTCCATTTGACCTGTGATCAGGACAAAGGAACCCTCCAATAAATCCTACCATAACTGAAGGTAAGGTGGCATAAGAATCCACCATCTCTCGCCATGGAATCCACATCCTAGCAATATGCTCATCCTAAAAGACTCTACGAAGAGCATCTGTCCCGCCCACCTCCTGTGAATCATACACAACGACCTCTCCAACAAATGGTATCTGTAAAACACACTAGACATCCTCTAGGGAGATTGTCATCTCGCCGGTGGGTAAGTCCAAGGTGTTATGATCACTATGCCACTGCTCAGCTAAAGTTGTGAGAAGACCTCGATTAATCCTAATCTGGGGCATGTCAAGAAGAGAAGCAAGTCCACACCAAACAATAATTTGTGTCTCATCTGGTGTCAATTGTGGAATCAAATCAAATGTCCATGGGAAATGTTCTCGAATCTAGAGGTTATCCAGAGACTCCTATCATCATGAAATGTTCAAAATCAGTACACTATGTCAAAAATCACATGTCATTATACTATCGAATCTAATCAACTCTTGGTATGAATTTTGATCAAAATTCATGAGCAAACATCACTAAACCTCACCTATCATGAGGTCATCATTATCAATCTAAATTGTACTTCGCCTAACATGAGGTCAATTTATCAAAATCAACCTCGCCTATCATGAGATTCATCAAAAATGAGATTATTCCTCACCTATCATGAGAATGATTCTTATCTATCAATCATCAGGGTTATTTAGATCATCAACTCATATCAAACCAATGGGTTGACACAATTGGAATCGACAAAATCAAGTTTAAAATTTGACAAATTTTGCAAATCTGACTTGGATGCGCTAAAACAAGCATTCAAAGCGCTAAAAGATCAGAAGCGTTATTTCATTAGTCAGAAGCACTAGAATAGTTTATCAAAGCGCCATATCACTCAAAGTGCTATTTCACGAGGTCAAAGCACCGAAACAGTCACTCAAAGCGCTAAATCACCCAAAGCGCTAAATTAATCATTGGAAGCGCTAATTTATCCTACCATAGCGCTAATCTTTTCAAAGCGTTAATTTAAACGTTCGAAGCACTAATCTATCCTATCCTAGCGCTAATTCGCCAAAGCGCTAAACTACCTAATCGAAGCGCTGCTTTTCAGAAGGGCTAAAACATATCCTAAAAGTGCTACATTGAAGTGTAAAAGTGTTATAGCGCAAACTTGAAGCACTAAAACTACGAAAAAATTAAAAAACTCAATTGGAACAAAAAACGAGACAAAACACAAATTACGAGGAGGTCTAGGGGTATGAACCGGAGGTCCGTAAGCTGTCGGGCGTTGATGACGTTGCACTCGCTCGAACTGGTGGGTGTGGTAAGGGATCAACATCTTGCTCCAAAGTCACAAATATCTCTCTCTCACAAAGTTTCAAAAGTCAAAATGCACAAATGATTTGGAAAAAGGCAATTATGACCTTTTATAGGTTATTAAAGGTGGATTATGGTGGGATTTTTAAACTTTTAATTAATTTTTATGGAGAGATTACTTGAGATTCATCCAGGGACAAAATTTCAACATCAAATATTGGGAGATAAATTATTTTATCATCAAATCATTGGAAAATCAAAAAATAAAAAATTGAAAAAATCTAAAAAATCTAAAAAAATCATTAATTTATCTCCCGAGGGGGCATATATTCATCAATCGATTGAAAATCAAGGTTTGGGGCATGTCTGAGGCATACTGAAAAAATTTCGTTGATACTAGTAGCAACAACAATTTTTTCTTTGAAGCAATGTGTAAACACATCACTTCAAAGAAGGGCAAAATGTATACACCTAAAATTGGTCTCAAGAATCTAATTAATTAAATACGACTTATTTGATTAATTACCCTAAATTCTTCTACTATTGAATAAATAAAAATATTTATTTATATAGTTCACATTTAAATTCTTCTAAATTCTTCTATTATTTCATCTTAATTAAATAAACAAAATTAAATACTTTATTTTATTTAATTATCAATTTTCTCCTATTTTATTCTATCTTAATCACATCATTTAAATAAATTAAACAAAAGGTTAAATACTTTATTGTTAAATTATCATAATTCTTCTATTTAAATTTAATAATCAACTTCTATATTTTATTTTATTAAATTATTAGTTCCCCTTTTGCTAATTTAAATAAATCAAAAATATTTAAATAAAAGCATAAATCATAAATTCTTCTATTTACTCACCTATCAAATCAAATTTTATATGTCTAAAATTAATGCAACTGGCATTCACGGGAAAGCTTGCAGGCAATCCTCTCAATCCTCTCCCTCTAATCCTTCCTATCCTCTTGCCTGGTGTTTTCATGGGGAGGAACCATTCCCATAATCAGCTCTAGCCTTTCAATCTCTCACCCTTCAATCCTCTAGATTGAATCTAGGCCTCTATTTGCTGCCCCTATGCAAATGTGTTGTCGAGAAATCTATAAATATAACCCTATACAACAAAGAATAGATCCCAACTTTGTACAATCTTACTCTGCAGGAAAATAAATCAAGCATCTTAGCATTCAAGCAATTGAGCATACAGCATAAAATTATTTAGCAATAGCAATCATAGCATATTTAGAATCAATATCATGGTTGCATCATAGATTACTGTAGCTTCATCATCATAGTTTCATGTCAATTTAGATTATAGTACCTTCTTTTTATCAATTGGATATCATCAATCATCACATCATTGCATTTAACATCGTTCCATTCTCTAGATTGACATTTTAACAGTCACAAGTGCTTACCAAATCTGAGAGCCCTCTGTGATTTAATAAATCTTTGGAGATAGAGAACAATGAGACGCTTTCAAGTTTCTGCTCTTTTTAATAGATTAATTGTCGAATCTCTGATATAATGTTTCATTAAGAAGTGTATTTACCTTTGTTACTTATTCACACTTACACAAAGGTTGGAAGAATTTTTTTCTCAACTCTTCCCAAAGTCCTACCGATAAATCTCTTCCTTGACCAGAAGTTATGAACTCTATCTTTGGTACTGAAATCTCCCTCTTGGATTCTACCATTGATAGAATAGTTTCTTCCATGGAGAACTCTACTGTGGGAAAAAATCTCTTTTTGTCCAACTGTTGATCTGGTGTGAATATGGACTATGTCCAAATGGTGCCTAAAGGGAAATGTTGAAGTTTGTGCTATGGTTGGACGTTTGTTTCTCTTCAAATTCACAACTCTTGATGACTTGCTCTTTGTTTTATCTTTGGGTCCTTAGGTTTACGGGAAGCATAGCCTATCACTCTATCGTTGGAAGCTGGTTTCAAACCTATTGTCGACCTTAACAAATCTTCTCTTATTTGGGTTCAGTTATTGGGTTTCCATTGGAATAATGAGATGAATCAATATTTCAATGTCTTGGGGATTCGATGGGTGATTGTAACGCCCCACAACGCAAACCCCAAAGGACATCCAACTAACTAACAACTATGACACCAATTTTTTTAAAAAGAAACAACATGAACTGTAAACCATACAACAACAACATCAAGAATATAAATTAAACATACATCTAACCTAACTAGTCCTTAGGGGTAACATGATTGCATTACGAATGAACGTTCCCAACAAGAACTAATCCCATAACAAAGATTAGTAATCACAAGTGTTCATATTAAAACCATATCATAAAACAAACGAACATCATACATGCAACCATAACATTAAACATACATCCATCCATGTTCAAATAATGATGCAAATTAGTACATCCATCACTTTTATTACATAAATATACATCGTTCCAAGATTACATAATTACATATATTTACATAGATACAACACCATATAAAAGCATAAAATGTGAACCAAAGATTACATACACCACTACCCATGCATGGGGTAGATCAATACACTGATTACAAGTTTACATCAAGCTTCCCTTATAACAACGGGAAGGTTACATCAGTACATGATAAGGTAAAACTGTAAGGACTGTATTACATAACATCAAGGTTGTCACAAGATTCAAGTACAAGATCTAGAATCTCTATAAAAGATACTACATCCATGCTCACAAACATCAATTGGGAACCCAATGGAGTGCATAGCATGTTCCACACAACCATGAGGAACCCTAAGGTCCACCCTCTATGTAAGGATATGATAATAAGGACCCAATACACAACCAGTCAAGTAGACAAGGGCTAACAACACTCCACAAACAAATGCTACAAGAAAAACATAAAGAATACAACCGCTTCCAAAGGCACACAAAGGCAAGGGAGCACAACAAGGATACTATAGGGAAGAGTGTCATCGCATGGCCCTAGCATGGGTTATCCTAGCTACCTCTCACTAGGTGCTGACCCCCATCTATAGTTATCTTGGCTACCTCTCACTAGGCGTTGGCCCCATAGGGTGGCACATGCAGAACCACTTACCTTTCATGAGGACAAGGCAGTGATCTCACCAACCAAGCCTTCTCAACCCATCCTTAGCCTCAGAAAGAACTACAAGCATGGGTGATGCATCCACTTATCTTGTTTAATGTGAACCTACCCAACCCACTAGTTCATTAATTAGGCTATCACTTATTAGGAAACTCTCCCATAGGTTATCCAAGCCGCCCCTTTGTGCATCGACCCCCATGGAGAGCCACTCTCCCTAGTAGCATCAAGACAACTCTCATAGCATCTAGGGTGTACCCACTTGCACAAAGCACCAAAATCACAAAACCATATACATATGCGAGGCATGAACCTTCTCGCACAAGAACCACATCATAAAGAAAAACAATGGTGCAAGGTTACAACCCACATGAGCTCAATACAAGAATTAGGATCAAAAGTTTTACCAAGAACCAAATATGTAAATCCAACATGAAGCAAACTTCCCTTAACCTCAGGAAGCCTAATAAGCCAACTACCCATGACCTCCCATTTGAAGGTAACTTAAAACATTATGGGTTCCAACATAATCTCCAACATAACTAAAAGTAACTCAATGCCTAAAATCTCCTCATTTCAAACTTAATACAAGAGGAAGACACAACATCATGGAACCGTTAAAAAACATTCCTTAATTTCACTAACACTTCAATGTAACAATTTTAAATCATCAACTACATTTTACTTATACGATAAATCATTCCTCGCATTTACTTAAATGTAACACAATCAATTCTCACTTAATAATTTTCATCACAATAAGCATATTTAATTATACCTACACATATATGCCTAAATTCCCTTAACACTACAACTTAAATCTTTAAATATAATAAATAAAACTACATATATAAAACCATATATATATATATATATCTTAGAATATAATTTCAATAATAATTTACCTTCACAATGGTTGTTTACAGTTAGTAGTTATGTTTTTACAATAAGCAGAAACCTTATCAATTGAAAATAAGTTTTAATATACAATACACACATATATATATATTTCCAAGAAGATATAAATCAAATGGATAAGGCCGATTCAAGATAAAGCGAATGAAGAGCACTAAAGGGTGCAGATAAGCAAGGTTGAAAACTTGCAGACATTACAATCAATAGCAAGGCATGATTCACAACCACTAATACCATAAGTATTGATTCCCACAAGGCAAGGTGAGTCGACCAACTTAATGGATCGATTAAGCCAAAAATTCAATAAAGTCAACAGAGATCTACGCATCATAATGGTCTAACTATGGCGACGGCCATAAGAAAAAGTAAACAAAGGAATGATAAATAATACCAACATATGCCAAAAGGACATGCTAAATACAATGGACACTAGGCCGCAGAAGGAAAACGCCCAACAACAAGGAGAGGTATGTCAGGAAGCAAACAAAGGTATATCCCAAATCGAAACTCTTATCGAAGACTATGGAAGCTAAACATAGAATCACTTAATGCAAGAGGGATGTCGATTACTCTATAAGGATCAGACCTTAACCATCACTTTGGATAGTGACATGCTCAATGAAGATTATTGGTGATGCTAAATGAAACAATCTAAAAACAATAGACTAGAATTTTGCAGTCCATAGCAATCGGTTCAAGGGAAGGATGGAACAACGATCCATGCATCCTAAATGGCCATCCAACCACAAATGAAGAATAATGAATGCTAAGAGATGGCTCAGACAAAACTCCAAGAAATGATGCACAATGATTTTATGAGTGCGAAAGATAGCAAAGGAGATTGAAACAAGACAAGGACCACAATAAACCGATATTTTTTTCAATCGAATAATAAATAATTACTTTCAGCAACCAAAAAGAGAGATCGATCATTCACAACCAATAGATAAATGAAACCAAGAGCAAGACGATTCCAACCTGGAGTCCTACATTTCAATGATGGAGAAGAAGTGCGGAAGCCAAACACTATCCAACAATAATTTTTCTTCTCTCAAGCTTTGATCAACCTTCAAAAAATCTGATCTCCTAAACACCAAAAATGATATGAAACAAGTATTTTTTTATAGAATAATGTTGCAGACACAAAATTTCTTATTCGAAAACAAAAATCAATTGATAAACCTTTTCCCAAAATTGTTCAATATTAAAACCAAGAGAGTGATTTGATTTTTGAAAACCAAAAATCAAGGAATCCTCACCTAAAAAGACAAGTTTCTTTTTTACACCGAGTTCGAGCTATGCATGTGTTCGAACTCACTTTTTCCATCTTTTTAGTTGCTTTCACAACTTGTTCAAAATCTAATCCACTTTATTATTCATTTCTAATTATATTATCTTTCCACTTTTAATTTATTTATTTAAAATTATATTATTTCCTCATTGCATAATTAAATTTCAGTAATAGTAAATTTAACAATTACCATTAATTATTTAATTATGATAAAGCTTTATACAAAATACTTTAATTTAATTAATCGTCAATAACCCAGATACTTTCTAATTCTTAGTATTGATTTATTTAATCATTTATTTTAATTCCAACTTAATTTAATCAGCCTTATAATCAATCTAATTTAGTTAAATTGATTAAACAAGGCTATTCAATATATTAATTTCACCGCCAAATTTCAATTAATAAAAGTATTTAAACTCAATTAATAATTTAAACAACATAGTGATGAACAACTACGTAAAACCGCAAATCAACCAAACAACGATAAACACAAAATGATACAACTGACCAAGAGTACAAATAGACTGATGGGGTAACAAAACGGGTACACATCCTCATCGAGGATGATGGCAAGGTTAGGGGACCTTTTGTCATCTCCAATTTGTCAACAACATTTTCATTTGGTTTTTGAGGCACGCTCAAACCTGACAATCCAGGTGGAGTTGATGCCTAATACGTACAACCTGCATCAAATCCACTGTCGAGAAAATACATATATATCAAACAACAAACACACCATGAGAGGAAAACATAGCGTAGTAGGGTACTCGCGAACGAGTAATGCTACACCATCCCTCCCACCAAGACCTCAAACAATAACCACATCAATGAACAACAATAATTATATGGAAAACAACGCAAATCAATCATTAATTCAATGCATAGTCATAATCATATAACCACATGATTCACATAATCAAATTACTCCAACCACACAATAAATCCACGTATCCATCATAACATAAGCATAAGTCAATAGTGTCATGATCATCAAATTTTGATAAACTGTCATCCCCAAAGCCATCCAAAACGGTAAAACTAGCATCAAAAAGGTATCAAAGTGCATATCCAAACATAATGAGTATCAATCTAATGAAAGCAACACGAGAGGCACTACATCATTGATTCATATATCATCACAAAAATGAGGTGGAGGTTAGTTTTTGCATTTTTTGTGTGTTAATATTGACATTAATAAGACTCTTCCCAACTCAGTGACCTTGAGTTCTAAGTTTGGTTCATGGAACTAACAAGTGGGCTATGAAAATTTTGTGGTTTTTTGTCAAAAATGCTCCAAACCAAGGCACCTTATCTTTGACTGCAAGTCCTTTGTAATAAGTAAACCTATTTTGGAGGATCCTTCAATGGATGAAATCACAACCACATATCCTTTTAAATCTGAGATCTTAAATATCTTGGACTCCCCAACCAAATTTGGACATTGTGGAAACCCTATCACAAACCTTGTTGTGACTTTGCCCAACAAACTTGTTGATAACCCCCTGGTGACAAAGACTCCCTCGAATGACCTGCAATGTGATTCCCTTGTCACTAATAGTAAGAATGTTGAAATTCCCCGTGACTAGCCTAACCCCTTAGCTACCCATGAACTGACTAAAGATCAAGAAGAAGGTGAAATGCCTAGAGTTGTGAAGGAGGGAGAAGCCCCTAGGGCCAATGTGTCAAACACAACTTTTGAATCTCAAACTTACAACTAAAACAATGAAGAAGATGGATGGTTAACCCTAAAGAAGAAGGGAAAGCAAAGGAAGGTAGATGTTGGTGTTGAAACCAAACCTAGTAGAACCAACTAGAGACAAACCAAAAATAGGGAAACAACCAAGGAGATTTCTATTGAAAAAAAAATACGTTGGAAGAATCCTCAAAGAAGATGTCAAAATGAAAGTTCTTTCTTGGAATATAAGAGGGATCAATAGCCCTCATAAATAGCTAGCCCTAAAAAAATATTTTTGGGAGCAAAATCTTGATATACTACTACTACAAGAGGTGAAAATGAAAAAAAAAACTTTGAACTCATTTCTAAGGATGTTTGGCCTAATTCTCACCATTATTTTAGTGATACTTATAGGGCCTTGGGAAGCCTTTCTATTTTGTGGAAACCGAATAGACTATGTGGTAGAAAATTATTTCAAACTAGGAATAGCCTAGTAGTTCAATTCACCCATTCTAGATCTACTTGGATCCTAATCAATATTTATGCCTAAATGTAAGGAATGCTAGGAAATCTCTTTGGATTGAAATTATGGATCGGATCCTAAACAATAAAGAGACTTTCTAGTTGCTGGGAGGGGAGTTTAACTCTCCTTTATATCCATCTAAAAAATGTGGGGGTATTATGGACTATTCTAATAGTACTACTAGTCTTGTGGATGTCGATTTACAGGGTCAAAAATTTACTTGGACCAAAAATATATTGGGTGATAACCTCATTTAGGTAAGACTTGACTGGTGCTTATTTTCCCCTAACTAGGCGACTCTCCTCAACTCTAATTTGTAGGCTCTTCCCGGACTGTTTCTGATCATAAACCCCTCCTCCTTACCTTGAATGAACACTATTTTGTTGGTCCTTTTCCCTTTCATTTTGATATAATTTGTGGAGTTCTCACCCGGAATTTATAAATAAAGTTGCTAACTAGTGGAATGTCTCGATTCATGGCTCCCCCATGTTCAAGGTTTTTCAAAAACTCAAGATTGTTAAAAATAAGGTAAAAGGCTAGAACAAGTCGGTGTTTGGGGATGTCTTCCACCAAAAAATATATCTTTATGCTAAACTTAAAGAGACCCAAACAAGAATGGAGAATAAGGATGTTAGTGAATAGACCTATTAGGAGGAGAAGGGTTACCACACTAAATGGGACAAAATTTTGAAAAAAAAAGAAATATTTTGGAAACAAAAGTCCAAAATTAAATTGTTGAAAGAATGAGACCGCAAATCTTCCTTCTTCCACATATCTTCTCTCAAAAATAGAAAAAGGAACCAAATAAAGAATCTAAAGGATGATTTGGGAGTGGAAGCCACTACTCTTGCTCAGATCAGTCAATTGACCTTTGGTTATTTTCAAAATGCCTTTGCTAAGCCTGCAGGCCCCCCTAACTTTGCTACTGATGACCACTTACTGGACTCCATTCCCCCAACTCTAAACTTGGATAATGATGTTATTCTTAGGTTTGTCACTCTTGAGGATGTTAGAATGGCAGTCTTTAGCGTGGGTTCTTTTAAGGTCCCTAGACCGGATGACTTCCCTCCGACTTTCTTTCAGGATTATTTGGAAATTGTTGGAGAGGACTTATTCCTTGCTGCCAAAGACTTCTTCAAGTCTGTAAAACTTATAAATAGGTAAGCCATACCTTCTTATTCCTCATCCCCCCACACCATGACTAAATTTAGGCCTATCAACTTGTGCAACACAATTTACAAGATCTTCTCCAAAATCCCGGTCAACCGCTTGAAACCTTTTCTTGATAAAATGATTAGCCCATGCCAAAAAGGATTTGTCCCTGGTCACCATATATTGGATGCTACAATTTCCAAGCATGAAATCCTCCACTCAATGGATAGATGTAACTGTGCTAGTATGGATTTCAAACTTGATGTTTCCAAATCTTATCAGAAAGTCCGGTGGAGTTTTCTTCTCAAAATTTTAGCTAGGTTTGGCTTCAATCCGACAGTGGTGAATCTCAATTCTAAATGCATATCTATTGTCAAATACTCGATGCTGGTCAATGGGGTCCCTCATGGTGTAAGGCCCCTCCCTTGAGTTCAATAGTTGTGAATATTTAACTATATACAAAATATTAAACTTAAGTGTTCTATTCTTAATAAATAAAATACACGTATAGAAAAATGGTTGAAATATTTAATTATAAAATATATTATCATATAAAGTTCCATTAATATGTTACATAATTACTTGAGGGGTGCAAAATTTGACCCATGGTCGTGGACCATGATAAAAGTTAAAACTATTATTGAAGACCTAGCTTATGCGGGCTTAATGTTAATCTAAGTCAAATTTAAGGGCTCATATAAGTTTATATTTTTCATATGGTTATATGAATCAGAACAACAATACATTGAATACAAATTGAAGTTTGATCGTTAAATAGCAAGAGGTATCATTACTAGGTAAACCTACCATTTATGTATTCATTGCAAATATAAGTTGTGTATTTCGTAATTTTGAAACTATATTCCTTTAATTGATAAATGTGAGTGTATATAGATACATACATAAATATAAATATTGGATATATGAATTATATATTTTATTCTATAATCAGTATCAACTGAATGTATTATTCATATAAATACTGTACGACTATAGCACCATTGCTAACATTCTTAATTATATATATACATATAGATGGATACTAATTATGCTCATTCTCATTCTTATACATTATATTATAATTTGTATATGTATTTTAATTTTATTAACTAAATTGTATAGTATAAATCAATATAACATAAATAGAAGAGTTTCTAAATTATGTGAAGGGAAATGCATATCAGTAAATCAATTATCAGGATAGAAGGTTGGAGGACATATTTTCCTATGTTCAAAGTCTTTTATTTCAGGGAACACAAATCCTCTATCATGTTGCATTAAGATGCACAATATTCTCTGTGTACCATGGATCTTGGGTGCTAGGCAGATATAAGTTTGGAAATTACTAATTTCAACATAATTATTATCTTGACCCATTTGAATATGGTATGTGTTGGTATATGTTAAATCTGCCATGTATCGATTGAGCTAGCTATTGCACCAAATCACCATTATTTTCCACCTAATGATGACCCTTGGAGAGGTACGAGAGCCACAAGAGTTAATGGAATGGAGACTTTTGGGGCAGAGAAATGAATAATGAAAATATTGTGAGAAACAAGGAGCTGCCCGGATGAGGAAGGAAAAATGTTTTAGGAGCTCTGTGATGGAAAAAGAGAAAGCGGTAGTCAAAGAAAAGGAGAGGGACACAGATTAAGGAGGATTTTTGGATAGACGGTGAAAGTGGGACAAAAGTAGGAGGAAAGGACATAAGCTATGGAACAAGGAGGGTATGACACAGTGAGTGTCAAAGGTGCTAGGCATGGAGCAACTGGAGTATACAGAAGGAGGGCTATCTCCACATCGCTTAGTGAATTGAAACCAAACTGCAGTTTAGTAATGGAATGGATTATCTGGGGAGTCTGGTCTTTGAACATGGAGAATGAAGTAGGAAAGGTTGAATCTGTTGAGAAATCTAAAAAAAAGATTGGTATGTAACTTGTCTGATTATTGTTTTATTTTAGACAAATCATGCAATAAGCTCTGTTAAGATATAACGATAGTGTGGAATAAGGGTTTCAACATAACATATTCTTCTTGTAGTGTTCTGAGAACCCATGTTGGAAGGTATTTGAATTGAGTATGCCATTGTTCTATATTTTTATCTATGTTGTTTGTTTTGACCTTTTATATGTTTTAATGCCCTATTCTAGAAGCATTTAATAATTGGTTTCTTAATTGGCTTCGCTATCAACAATATGTTCTTAATATATTATGATTATTACTATATAATTTTTGCTATCACCAAGAAACATCGGGTGGCATTATGTGTTTTCTTGTGGTCTGCGATTACAGAGGACACCCATTTAATTTATTTCAATCCATGCATGTTTGCAATAAGTACCCTGTTTCAAATCGTGTCAAACTTGTTTTTACACCTGTCTGTCGTGGTTGCGAGCAAGATGCTGAGAAAAGTTGTGGAACCAGGCTTTATCCATGCTAGCTGCATTTTCTTGAAGGTTGCTTAAACCTTCTCATCAAAATTTGTTTTGTGTATCTCTCATGTTCATTGCATTTCATGAGACTCTACTTATTTGCATTTTGTCAAAAAAAATTGACAGCCTTGTCTATGCTTCCACACTTTGATTTCATGTCAAACAGAGCAATTGCAACTATAACATCTGACAAAATTCTTGTGTCTTGTATGCTTCGATGGATGACCGTTCCCTCTTCGAAAGCTCCCACTTCGACATAGGCATCAAAGATGTTGGCAAAAAATTATGGAATTTATCTTTACACCTGTTAATGGCATTTTCTTGAAAGCTTCTAAAGCCTCCTCAGCGAATCTTGTTTTTTTGTGTATACCTTCTAATCATTGCATACCCCGTAATCACATTTCCTTGAGGCATTATTTCAAACAGTTCGCATTCCTGGTATACGCGCCCATATTATTCCAAAGCTCCCATTTTGGCGTAGGTAGAGGATGCTAGAAATGGGTGCGTAAACTGGCTTTGCACCTGTCGATTGCAGTTTCTTGAAAATTTCTTAGCCGCTTCAAAAAATTAAAAAATAATGTGCATATCTTACATACCTTGCAGTCTATGAGATCAAATTTCGTTGAGGGATTCTGTTGAGAAATTCTCACGCCCTGTCTATGCTGTCACATTTTGCATGCATGTTTACAGCTGCAACTGTAGCATCTTATAAGTCTCCCCTTTATGCTTTGATGGATGTTCATACCTGGGTGCAAAATTCTCCTTGTTGAGGCAGGAGTGAAGATGGCATCGATTGAGGAATTAGCTTCATACTTGCCAGTTGTATGTTCTTTTTCAACTTCTTAACACTCACATTAAATCTATTTTATCCTTTGTTCTCGCATTCAGTCAAATTAATCCCTATTTCCTGTCAATACTTCAAAAATTGCATTCCATGAGACCATATTTCATTAAGGCATTCTTGTTGCCCACCATTCACCTTCAACAATTCATATGCTTTATAATTTATATGACTATAAATTGGATCGTAAGCTATTTATGCACTCCATTCAGAACGAGGCACATTCGTGTTAGAATGAATTATATTTATGTATTCAGTAGATATCAATATCTAAAATTTAGCCAAGATTTAAATAAATATTCCTAAATAAATTTAGGCAATCCCAATTCATTCGATGACTTCATCCCCATACCATGCAGGCTATATTGTTATTAATGTTATATAGATAGTTTATCAAATTGTGAATTTTGTTTTCATTTGAAATATTTTTATTTCAGGGATTGATATAGATAGTTTATCAAATGGCTAATTTTGTTTTCATTTGAAAATTTTCATCTCAAGAATTGATTTCGTCAATAAATAAAATGTTTTAATTTTAGTGTAGAAAGCTATTATATTTGATAGAAAGTTTACACAGAAACAATAAATCATATTTTAGATTATTGCTTTCTGTTAGACTACAAAATAATAATATATATATTTACTAATTTTCTTGATGCAAAATAATTACTATCTATAAACTTATTTGATCCTCTTTTTTTTTTCTTTAACCAAATGTAGTAGTTGTTGAATTCCCCACTTCATAGCGGGGTAGATGTATAGGTATGAGTACCTCTGAAATTACATCAACTATCCAACTCTCATTACGGCAACATAGGAAAAATATTAACAAGTTCAAATAAGAAAATAACAGTGTCCTCCCCAAAATCTACCCATCAACCATTGTAAATAGGAGTAATATTAGCTGATAGTCTAAAGAAATGGACTTGATTAGATTAGTAGTGCTCAGTAATTTTACATGCAAATCATTAAGTCATAAATTGACCATTGTTAGAGTCTTATTTGTGGGGATTAGTTTGAATTTCAAGGATTTTGATTTGAATAGTGATTATGTATGGAACCCAATCTTCATTGAAGCATTGAATTTAATTCTTCATTCTTCATTGTGGAAGGTTAAGTGATGATGACATACATATCGACAAGTTAGTCTCTTAAGTTACTACTATTTACTATTCACTTGCTATATTTATAATGTAAAATCTTAGTAATCGACTAGTGCTTGATGAATAAGATAGTGTTTATTGATGTGTCCTCTTTTGTGAAAGAATACTTGCTAATTGATTAATGAGTTAATAAGTTGTATCTAAGGGATACGACTCTTGATTTGTTATATAAACCAATTAGATAAAAAAAATATATATTATCATGGAAATGATTATCAAAATTTGATATGCCAAGCTAAGGGATTCAAAGTAGAGCTATGGATAAGCTTGATCCATTATTTGCGCACTCTTTTGCATACTTTATGTGGGTCATATTTTGACACTTTATCATGAATATTTTGATACTTATTATTTTGAAGGTCATACAACTGAATTCTTGCTAGAAATTAATGGCAAAAGTAATCGTTCAAATAATAAACTAACTTGAACTTAAGACCACTTAGAGGATGATTGTACTTCCCAACTTAGTGTAGTTGGTATTCTTTATTTTGTCTTAGGATATCATCCTAAGGTGGCATCATGTTGTTAGAGTAATAAGACAATATTTATGTTGGATACCAATATTTTATGGACTAAGGTCCCTAGAAATAATAGCATAGTAATTAAAATCAATCAGTAGTACTCATAAGGGACAAGAATATAGCTAACATATGTGTGATAAAGCATAATATCCAATAGTAGATTGTTCAACACATATTTTTTGTGAGTTGAGTTTAATAATGTGGAAATATTGTATACGTGTGTTGTGCTTTTACCATAATTGGAAAACATTTTCATTATGTTAGTAATGTGATTGAGGTAGAGTTATCTTTTAAAACCTTGTGCATATACTCTATGTGGGTGAGTCTAATGAGTTGGAGCAACTCAAGTTGTCGAACTACGGTGCCTCTGCGAATTATATACGTAGGCAAGGCTGTCTGAGACGAGCCCCCGACGACTAGGTCTGGCCCTTAGGATTTGCTCTCTTATTATTCTTGTGATTACTATTGAAATATACATATATGTTATTATTGACATGTGACTTATATAATGTTTTAGATTCATTTTTGGGTTGGCTGAACACTATTTAAGTCCACCTCGGAGATGTGGATTCCATGTCTCCTATCGAATTGACCATGATGGTCTAAACAAATATTTAGTTATCTAACTAAAAATAAATAAATAAAATATAATTATAGTTTATGGTTGGTCAAAAGTTGCATGCCTTCTGGCAGTGCCTGCTTTGGTAGAAAACTTTGAGAGTTTTGTAAGCGTAAGTGAATGAAATTTGGAATTTGTGTTTTGTCTTTAACTTTATTTCAAGTGTTAAATTTATGGCATTACACATGGGTTCTTCAATGCTGGTAAAGGGATAAGACAAGGTGATCCCCTTTTCCCCTATCTCTTTATTATGGTTGTTGATGTCTTAAGCTGAAATGTTTCAAGAATGCTAAGGGATGGATCTATTAAATGTTTCAAACTTGTAACCTCCCTTGAACCTTTAGACATCAAAATTTGTATGGATGATACCATCCTCTCTATGAAAGATTTTGTGGTGGAGGCTAGAAAGTTGAAGAATTGTCTAAATAATTATGCCTCTAGCTTGGGTTAATGCATAAAATACAATAAGAGTATGATCTACTTCTTTAACTACACACGGTTCCTTTAGGAAAAAGTCATTGTTGTACTAGGCTGCAAGAGTGTGTCCCTTCCTTTTGTGTACCTTGGGCTCCCTCTCACTATTAAGGAAGTTTCTCCTATCTTTTGGAACTCTATCCATGAAAGAATGCAAATAAAATTGGTTGGTTGGAAAGGCTCTACCCTTAACCATGTTGGTAAATTGCAGCTCTTGGGTGCTATTCTCTAAGGGATTCCAGTTTATTTTCTTCCCATTTTCAAAATCCCTAGATATATTACTGAGAAATTTGAAATAATTCAAAGGAACTTTCTTTGGTCTAGTATGGAGGAAAAGAAGAAATTGGCTTTGCTAAGTTGGGATAATGTCTGTCTTCCTAAATCTAGTGGCGATCTTGGAATAACAAAAATCCAACCAACCAACAAAGCCCTACTTGTGAAGGTTGGTTGGGACTTGCTGAGGAACATGAAGGAATGGTGCATGTTTCTGAATGCAATATATCTCAACAACTTGCCTCAGATCAGTTATCTCTTAGATAATCATCCTAGTAGCTCTTTGGTTTGGATCAATATCTATAGAATCAAAACGCTATTGCACTTTGGGTTTGCAAACTTGATAATGGCGACAAAATTAAGTTCTAGGAGGACCCTTGGATATTTGAAATACCCCTCAATCTTGATCTGTATTCAGGAATCTGATGGCCCCTGCAATGGTGTTTTTTGGAAAAATGTGAGAGACTACTTGTGTGAGCAGCTTGGTTCCTTGAAATGGAAGATGTTTGAGTGTTTTTGCCCTCATTCCTCGAAGTTAAGGCACTTGGCTAAGACTCTTCAGGACATTCTCTCTCTAATTAGGATACCCATTTCTACTCAGGCGGATGAATTCTACCGGTTCAGGGAAAGTAAGGGTAATGTATTTGTAAAGTATGCCTACAATTTGTTGTCCCTACAAGGAACTTAGAATAGTATATGGAAACATGTGTGGAACAAGAATCTTACACCAAAAATAAACATTTTTTGGTGGAAAGTGAGTCATAACACTTGATCTTCAAACATGACAACCTAAGGAAAAAATGGATTTCAAATCCCTAAGAAATGTATGCTATGTAGAAATGATGAGGAGTTTGTCCCTCATCTATTACTCCACTATCTGTTTTTTGTTGAAGTTTGGGAATTCACTTTTCAAAGGTTAGGTATCCACTAGAACATGAATGGCGATCTTAAGAGTTTTGTTGAGAATTAGATTGGTCCCTTTCACCACCCTCTTCCTAAATAAATTTGGCACCAGGTCCCTCCCATCTTATGTTGGTGTCTTTGGAAGGAAAGAAATAAGCAAATTTTTCAGGAATGTGGAAAAAATTCCAAAGGCGGTCTTTAGTATTGGCTTAAGACTTATCATTGAAAATTTCTCCCTGTATGTTTGGAAACCCCCATAGAAACTTCCCTCAGCATTGGATATCACTATGGCCAAATCCTTGAACAGGACCTTGGACCCCAACTCCTTTGACAATTCAAAAGCTTTGGCTAGGCTTAACATTGTTTGGAAACCCTCTGCTAATGGTTGGTACAAACTTAATTTTGATGGAACGACAAAAGGAAACCTTGGAATGGATAGCATCGATAGCATTATCAAATATCATAATGGTATGTTGGTGGTGGTGTTTATTGGTGGCATTGGGATACAAACCTTTATGACAATAGAGTCAAGGGCATTATTGAGTAGTGTCAAGTTTGTTGTTACTCTTGGCATAAAGAACCTGGATATAGAAGGGGACTCCAAAGCTTTGATTGACTCTATCAATAACAATTACTATCATAAGGGGAATATCAAAGATATTTTGTTGGATATTCAATTCTTACTCAACAAGCTTGAAAGAAGGAAATTAACCCACACCTTTTGTGAGGGAAATAGAGTGGCAAACTCTTTGGAAAATTTGGGTTCTTCTTGGGAGTCAACTAAATGTTGGAGAAATTTGGTGTCTCCCCGTGAATTTCCAAGGTCTTATCCTCGAGGAGAAGAGGAACATTAATGGTTTATGATGATGTCCAACATGTCCTTCATGGACGGGTACACTTGTCTTCTCACCCTTGCTTTAAATATGATGTGGAATATGTTTGATGATATAGATGGGTTCATGGGGATGACTGGATTATGGTGGGGGTTATTTATTTTGCCTAGTGGGTTTCCCCATGTGTTTAATGTGCAGTCTTTTCATCTATACAAGGCTTCCCCTTATATTTTCAGCCTTGCCATTTGGAATGTGTGGGCAGATAAAATCTTACTCAAATGTATTTTTAATTATAGGTTGATAAAGGTAATGATGGCCTTTCTCTATGCCTCGATGTACTTAATCAATACTCGCAATGACTCCACAACCCTAAGTTTCTCAAAAATGCCTACTTGTATGTGGAAAAATCTTATTGCCTTAATTAGGAAATATTTGTAGATATTTTATGGCAGTTATCTCTTTAATAAGTTGTCCGAGTTCATTTCCCTTTTGCATTCTGAAAAAAATCTCATTTTGCTAATTCTTATGATCATTTGCTATCTAAGTGTGACAATGGGAGGATATCATGTGCAAATTAAACTAGGTTCCTGTGAAGAATTCTACTAGGACGCTTTTGCATGGCATATTTGTGTTGAAGGATGTATCACTCCTTTGATGGAGTGCCTAAATGGGCACGAAAAAAAACTTGCTACTTAGTTTGAGAGATCTTGGTGTGATAGAAGGGTCACAGTGGGAGGGATTTCTTTTGAGATCAATGAAGAGGTTATCGCAAAAGCTATGAGGTTGCCTTGTTCAAGAAAAAAGCTTGAAAAAAATGTATGAAAGTGCAAGATATGGAGAGCTTGTAGACATTCTTCAAGGAAAATGAACAACCTACGAAGCTGCATGCGAGTTTTGATCAGAGCTCATAGATCTCTAGATATGATTTAAGAGAATCATTTTCTAGGTGCTTCCTCATTTCTATGTTTGGTCACACCAAATGGATAAATCCATATTTTACTCATATATCCTTTATCCAACTAGCTATAAAAAAATTAAAAAAATCATAGCACCAATAATCATCAATTAATTCTAGCCTAAGATCCACCAATTTGAACTCTAAGAGGCCATGAGAATCTCTCACATTCAATTGTATTCCTCCAAAGATAAAAGCGATGTTGTATAAGTCTCTTTTCTTAGAGTGATGCAATTCATTTGGTGGGTGAACTCCAAGGCCAATGCTCTATTAGTGAGAAATTTAAAAAGCTTGAAAGCTTCCCTTCTAAACTTGTGAAGCCTAATTGTGGTATAATGTTGTCCAAAAATACTATTCATAAGGAACCTATTTTTTTTCAATGAGACCCTATTATTTTGGGTTTAGTTTGATGAGATAATTATAACATAAATATATTATATCGAGGAAAAGGATTTTTCCCAAAAATCATTGTAATTTGGTGTTCAAGAAATTACATTTGTCTAGGTGGAAGCTAGGATAAACCTCTAGAGATAAATAATATCAATAATAATCGCTAGATTCATGAATTATTAGAAGAACTGAGAATTATCATACAAGTGAGATGAACTAGAAAGGAGGAATGCATATAAAACTATTGGGTGCTAAAGCGTTTCAATTGGTAGTACAATGCATCAATGATTTCTTCTATAAAGTCAAATAGGAAGACTTGGTTGTATGTAATGATTTTGAGGTTGTACAAAGATCCCAATTGAGAATAATGTACACTCCTATTTTTGTCTATACCAAAGATGAAAGCCAACATTGAACATGCATATTTCACATTGGACTAGAATATATAGGGCAATGAGAATCTTGTAGAGTTTGGTGTTTTCCCTCTCCTTATCTAGTTCTTTGTTTAAGAATCTAAGATATTTTGCTATGGTTTTTAATAACTAATTTGAAAGGATTTTTTTGTGTGATAACTACAACATGTGCGTAATATTGCTGGAATTTAACTCTACCTAGATAGTTCTCTCTTATATCAAACCCATCTTAGATACATACAATTCAAAATAGATTTGGACTAGTTTTTGGTAGGGATGCACTTGTGGGACCATATATTGGCTAGAGTGGAGCTCCATACTCATATGCCAAAAGTATGATTTTCATCCAATTAGAGTCTTTTGATAATATGTGTGCTCTTTTTTTTATAGATTCTTTAATATCTTTGAAAGAATGATAAAACAAAATTGCAATGTTGACCACTAACAATAAGTTTAAAAAATCATTTTTTTGCATATTTAATATTTCCAACCAACATCAATACCTTTCCTTGTATTGAATTTTATGTATATGGTCTACTAACTTGGAACTTAGCATGGAGCTCAAAATACTAGCAAGGTTTGCAATCTACAATACTTATTTTAAAACTTCCTACACTTGATACATTTTCACACTACGTAATTTGCACTATTGAGAAAAATAGGATATGAAGAAATTAACATAGAGGTGCTTGACTTTCAAAATTTCAATGTCACAAATGAATTAGTTAATCCATTTTTATAGGATTCTTATTTGAAAGAGGCACTTTATCATTGAATGATGCATCAATTCAAATCTTTTAAAATCATACCTCAGTTTTTATTTTTATTTTTGTGTTTAGTCATTTCAATATTTTGAACCTTGATTTTACCACCTATTAAGTTATATAAATTCAATTATATTTAGAATTTTCATCATGGAAAATAGAATAAGGTCAGCCCTTCAACAACTCTCCTTGATTAGTGTGGTTATCAAAATTTTCAAGAGATTTTACAAAATTTGAAAGTCTTTATCGTTAAGATGGAACAAGAAAAATGAATGTATAGTTGGTGGTGTGTCATTAAAGGTAATGGAATATGTAGTTGTGGTTTTTTCAACTAGATGATAAAATTTCCTTATAAACTCATGCTTGAAACTAAGATCCAATTTTTGATGGGAAATTCTATAATTTGCAACATTAGTTAGGTGGAAAAAAGACACTGATGTGAAAGCAATTTCAAACATTTAAAGAAAGTGAAAAGACACATGGAAAAAGAAAGAAAAATATAGTACACATATAATTGGGGTGAATTAAAACCCTACTCATGGTGCTTGAGATATATCCCATTCATAGAGATATTAAGGATCTCACTAGCTTTGTTCATGAAGTCAAAATAATTATATTCCTTGCATGCCATAATGGTGTAGGGGTTTCTCCAAAGATAATCAAACTCAAAATGGCGATCAAGCTTGGTTGCTCTTTCATATTACTTAAGGATTAGATCATCAATCTTGAATTTGGGTTCAAATGAGTGTTTTGCAAATCACCACATAAGAATCTATTAATGTTAGGCTATTGAATCTGCAAAGAGTGAAACTCTTTAAATCCAATACAACGACAATTCCTTAACCAAATTCATTTATATTCCAAAGAAAGTCGAAACTCCATTCATTACATTTCATAAAATCCAAAAGATTGCAAAATAACGACTTAAAGTCTACAAATAGATTCAAAATACTTCCAATTAAATTCATACACGTGTCATCTTACACGACATTAATAATACAAAAGTATTTGTAACTAAAGTTTAAAATTCGAGACTTAGGCATTCAGTTGCCTTAAGCTCTATAATAATCATACAAGACTTGGGCATTTTTTCGCCTTAAGTTCTACAAAAATTAATTAAAGAATACAATAATACATATATTAAGAAATCATCCTTTGATCTTCAATCCAATAGCATATCTTCAAACATGAAGATGAGAACAAGGATCAAACACTTTTTCCGCCCAACCTCGAAGCTTACGCTTCCCCAGAATTCCTTATTCATTCAAAGAATACCTGTTCCTACACGAATCGCTTAGCAAAAAGTAGTCGACAAGCAAGATGGAATCTGGTGCGTGCCTAGTATAACTAGTAAATCCACAAGCATTTTCATTTTTTTAATTCATTAAAGAAACAAGCAAGTTCAATACTAAGATATGGTAGAGAGTAAATTGCATTCCATCTATTTCAATGGTCCTTAAGTTACTTGGCCAAGTAAAATGTCATGCACGACAAATAATAGTAGTTTTGGAAAAGCAAAACTACACTCTCTATAAACCCATATTCGGCACCCATCCCGGAAGGTAACTTTCCAAAAAAATGTCATACGCATTCAATTATCAAGCATGCATGGCTCCATTCAAAATAAAATGATCTTTCACAAACACATGAACTGCAGTTTATCTTTCAAGAAAACATGGTATTTAATGCAATAATTTCATAGATTTAAATCTTAAACAAGATTAAGTTCATTTAAAATAAAATAATAAAATAAATTTAAAAGAAGGTGTATCTCAAGTATGTAATCTAAGTAGATATTTAAACAAGAATAAATGCTCAAGCACACATTCTTTCAGTTCATTTACTCATATAATTTATCTTCACTTCGAAATAATTCCTTTCTAATTCGTTTTTCACATTTCCATAAAAAAATAATATCTTTCCAAAAACATATCATAGCAATTTTTAAATCATTCCTTGAGAATTATCAAATTCCACTTTTACTTTTCAAGCATGTTGAAATAAACATAATTGTTTAATCTTATCCTTGTAAATTTAGACCAAGAACTTTTAGATGTGTATTTCTATAAACATTTCCCTATCTTTTTTGTTTCATTCATTTTGAAAATTAAATCTATCTGACAGTTTTGGTTTTTCTGTAGCTTTTCTAATTCTAAATGAAATATACGTTTTTCTGTGTGAATCTTTACTAAACCATAATTTCCTAAAATAATAAATCTATTGTCTCTTGATTGTTTTCTGTTCAAGATCATTCTACAATTTTATGTTCAAATCTATACTTCGTCTTCACTAAAATTTCAGTATGGTATTTGATCTTTTTCCTAAATTTGATAAAAACAGTGACAGGCACATTTTTGTTTGAAAAGAAGGAAAGTAATTAAACTTAGATATTAAATTGCTATGAATGTGAGAAATAAAAAATTAACTATCGAATCTACCTGTAGCTGAGTGTTTGCCCAAATCTGGAAATGAATTTTTCTCTTTCTTTGTCAATTTTATGTTCTATTCTTTTGCTGTGAATTTCCTTTGTGTTTGTGCATGTATCTCAGGCAACAAAATTCTCCTTTCTGTTCTTACCTCCGTCTGCTGGCTGTGTGGAATGAATGGAGGGTAGATTTATTTTATTTTGTATTAAACTCCACTTAGTCCTCACTCTCCTCACTGTTGGGATTTATGCCTCAACTTTCTGGTTAACCCCTTTGAAGACTTAGGCGAATTCTCCTATTTGCCTTGCAAAGCCTGTTGTTCTGGTGGAGGCGGAACCGGGATGGAACTTGGCATTGTTCCATTTACCTTGTTCTGGGTCTTGTTCCCTTTTCGTCTCCTGCTCCGCTCCTCGCTTTGCTGGATCTTCAAAGTTTGTTCTGGCGGAGGCGGAACTGGATTGGAAGTTGACATTGTTCCTTTTGTCATGTTCCGGGTTTGGATCTAGATCCGGCTCCAGCTCTGGCTCCGGCAGTTTGTTGGTCTTCGCTTGGTTTTGGCGGAGGCGGAACTAGTTTTGGAAGTTGGCAATGTCCGTTTGCCATGTTCCTGTTTTTGTTCCTGTTCCGACTCCGGGTCTGCCTCCTGCTTGTGTGATCTGGTTCCTCTGGATGTTTGGATTCTCCTCGGGCAGTTTTCCTCCGCTTTGTCCAAGTTTTGGATTGTTGTTTCTTGCAGTTGGCGGAGGCAGAATCGGAACCGGATTGGTTCCTGATCTTGGACTTTTGGTGAATTCATGTTTTTGTTCCTGTTCCGACTTCGACTCCGACTTCGATATTTTGTGCTCTCATCTTGGTTTGACCCCGGGTTGTCTTTACCTGGTCAACTCTGTTTCCGATGTGTTCCCCATTGCCGCGGGAGGACGCGGAACCGAATTGGTTCCTGAACCTATAATTTCGGTGGAGTCATGTTTTGACTCCAGTTTCGTTTCCGACTCCGACTCCGGCAATGTGCTTTTTCGGTGGAGTCCTGTTTCGACTCCTATTCCAACTCCGACTCTGGCAGTGTGCTTCTTTCGGTGGAGTCCTATTTCGACTCCTGTTCTGACTCTGGCTCCGGCAGTGTTTGGTTTGGCATTGAATGCTTGGGTGGCTCGTTGCAAGGAGATCTGTCAGATCCGACCAGATGCGTGATTTGCGGATGGTCTTCCTTGCTCTTGTTGAGTCGGTTACTTAATGGATGAGAGATGTATTATTTCTCATATGAGCCATAAGCCATATGCCAAGTTTGAAGTTCGACAAGTCTGCAAGAGTCGTGGGTTGCAGAGCAAGCGCGTGGTGTGCGAGTTGGATGCGCGACCATGAGACTGCGAGCAAGATGCGCGGGCATATGAATGCGTGAGCATGGGGCTGCAAGCATAATGCATGATGCATGGTGCGAGATTGCAAATGTTGGACTTGTAGGTTGGAGAGCCGAAGGCATGAAGGGTTTTGACGAGAGATGGAGAGGGTGTTTGAGCAGTTTGCTTTGGCAATGTAACTATGAACACTCTATCTCTCGGATCTGGGCATGAGAATCATTGGAGGCCGAATGACTGGATTGGCCATGAGGTTGGTTGTGACAGTCATCTGTGGAGCAGAGAGAGATCTTTCAGTTACCTGTTACTTCTCCAGTAGAACAAGATGAAACTCCTGTATTGGCTTTGAGCCTGATATTGTATTGTAACTGGTTTTGTTGCTGAATAATACAATGGCTCAAAATTTTGGAGTGTAGGGTTTTTTACCTGAAAGGGTTTTCCCCATGTATATCTTTGTGTCTTCCTTTCTTGTCTTTCATGGTTTCTAGTTATGTTGAATCTATTGCTTGTTGCATTCATTTCTCTCAGAGGATCAATGGGGGATCAACTGTGCTTGTTTCCGGTTTATAGCATAGTTGGTTGTGTCTTTGTTGTGATTTTGAATTGAAATCACTAAGGCACTACTGTCTTAGATGCAAATCTTGATGACAGACCGAATCCATATCCCCGACAAGTGGTATCAGAGTTGGTAGCTTGTTGCTCGTGATACCAGCAAGTGGTATCAGAGCATGTTTAATGGAGGTCGTGGCTTGATGATACCAACAAGTGGTATCAGAGCCTTCTCCTAGTTGCTGAAGTTATGGGTTTTCTCCTATGGTGATTTCTTAGCCTGGCAAGCTTGAGGAAGTCTGGAGAAATCGGTTGGTGAGTGGTCCCTTGGTGAGTGGAAGTGTGTGCTTCATTGATTCAACATACACTTTGAAAGGCGTTGGGAAAGTATGGAGTGGGTCATGTTGTGGCAAATGATCTGAAGCTCCTGAATGGTAACATTGTTCTTGATGCAAAGGGCATGAGATGTGTTCATGGTTGTGTTGCAGCAAAGCGTGGTGTTCATACTGGGTGTCTGTGTGAGAGGCTCCTTGGTGGTATGGACTAGCTTGTGTCGTTGTTCAGCTATGGGTTGTTGTGCTTGTGCTGGGTGTTTCTGACTTAGCACTGAAGGCATTTTCTCTGGTGCTCTGATTGCATGGAGACTATGAGGTGACCTTGGTGGTCTACAACTTCTGGATAGCCTAGCTCTTCCTTGTGCTTGTGCATGATTGTGGCATTGGAACTGGTCTGAAACAGACCTGTTGTTCCTGTGTGCCTCTTTCTTGCACTTGCATGTTTCAAATTCATGTCTTTGGCTCTAAGGGTTTTGTGTAGATTTTTCCTAAAAAGTCTACGGTGCATTCTCTTGTTCTTTCATTGTTCTGGTTTACTGTGATGGTTGTGAGGTAGACTCCTGAGTTGTCTAGATGAGCAGTGAATATGGAGGTGCGTGGGTGTTTTGGAAACACTATGGTTTTTGCAGGTTTTGCATGGTCAAGGAAAACTTGTGTTTTGTGGAACTGCTGTTTGTTATTTTTCTAGATCCTAGTTTCTGGGGTGTGACTGGATGTGATAGTTGTAGTTCGACTGGTTTTGAGCAGTGATGTCTTCTCTGCATGGGAGTGTTGGTATGTTTTTCCTTCAACATTCTTGTGGTATGCTTTGATGGTTTTCTAGACTTTGGTGCTTGGGTTGTGGACATGACTGGCAAATCAGATCTGTTACTGATCTGGTGTTTGAGTCATGATTGTTTGCTTTGGCTGTTCTCTTTGATTATCTCAGTTTTGCAGTTTTCAGTGCAATGATAGATTTGCAGGTTTACTTTTGGTTGCATCCACAGGTTGTGCAATATTGTAGGTTGTCCTTACCTACATGCTTGTTGTGAGACAACTCAGAAGTGGACTGTCTATATCCACAAGGGTGTAACCATGTTGTGCAGATCTATTAGCTGACCTTGTATATGGTCACTTGTGCATTGGTGTGGTTGTTTTGAGATGAGAGGAGGAATGGCGTTTGAGTACCTGAATAGTCAGTGATGGGGACCTGAAGCATGTGGATCACATTGTCATGGAGAGTTGGGTGCACTGGCATAGTGGAAGCTTTTGACAGTGATGGTGTGGTCAGTCATGGTGCTTGGAAAGCTCAGTGTCACGTTTCAGTGGGAGCTTTAGCAATGACTGGTGTCTTCTTTGGTGTTGCAGAATTTGCATCTACATATTCACTATTTTGAAGATGTGCAGCATTTTGGAGCCATGAAGGACCTTGGTAGTCTTTGGCTGAGTTGCTGGTGGTGCTTGACAGGTGATGTTGGTTTAGAGTTGTTTGCTTTATGTCATGGTATAATCTTGCTTGTGCATTAGAGTTTTGGCATGTTGTTTTGCTCTTGAAGACCATGGACAGTTCACTTGAAGCATGGTATCTCCCTTGGAGATGTGTAGATCATGGTGTCATGATAAGTTCTTGTTCTAGGTTATGGAACTTTGACAGTGGTCTGGGGGTTCTCTTTACTTTGAGTACATTGGTCATATGCTGGAGGACTTCTGGTTATTGCAGTGATGCAATTTGGAGTTAGCATGAGATGATAGGTGTTGATACTCATGGATGCATGGAGAATAAAGGTGAGGCTTGAATTCTTAAGTGAATGTTGTTGTTACAGCTGAAAGTCCGAGAAGCCTGCACTTTGGTTGAATGTAAATTCAATAGAGATCTTGAAGGAGGATGCTCTTAGGTTAGCCATGGCGGCTTGTATATCTTGGATGAGCATGTTTCTCTTTTCTTCTTGATCTGCTCGGCAGTGGTGTCATTGTGAAAGGTATTTACCCATTATACTTTTCAAGTGCTTTATGTTTTATCTTTCATGATATGAATCTTGAGTTGGTTTAGATTTTGGATGATTCATAATGAAAGGTTGGAAAACATAGTTTATCTCCTTGTACTTTTGAGGACTGAAAGGAGATGGTTATATGGGTAGGACTAATCTTCTTTGAAGAGCTTACATCCGTGTTTTGTTGGATGTTGTCAATGCTTTTCCCTTTGGATGTAAAGAAGATCATTCTTGGCACAGTTGGCATTTAGAAGTGTTTGTAGAAGGACATGTTTCTTATTGATTTGTTGTTTCTCTCTTATCTGGTCTTGTTCTTCCTGATTGCTCTTGTGACTTTAGATGTGATTTGCCTTTGTGGTATCGGGTTTGGTCACTGTTTGTGGTCATGTGTTGTCACGTCTGTGATGACACGAAGGTGCCTGTGCTTCTTTCTTCAGTCAGCCTTGGAGGTGTTTGGAAGAACTGTGGAAGACAGTTGAGAGAAATTTTTCTTGCAGCAGGTGGTTGCAGATGTTGCAGATCAGTGTGGATGTTCCTTGTAACTACATGGTTACATTTCTTTATGCTGGGTTTGGTGGACTTGGTATGCCTGGATCATTTGTGATGGTGCTCTGTTTGCACTCATCTGGACATTTCCCTTGTAGTGGGAGTACTTGGATGTGTTTGGTCTATGACTGGTTGACACAGGGTGCTTGTTTGCTGCTGAGATGGGTGGGTTTTCTTTTTGATGGCATGAGTTCACTTTTAGGTCATACCTTTAAGGTATGGGTATGGGTGGTTGGATGTTTCAGCATGAGCTGTGGGTGCTGGTTTTCAGTCACGTGGGTTTGATCGGTTAGATGAGGGCAGTCTGTTATTGGTTGCCTTTCTAGTTGGTCAATTTTTTTTGTTCTGGAGATGGTTGGAGTGGTGCTTTGTTGTTTTTGCCTTTCCCGGCTGGAGGATCATTTGCTTTCATTCCTGAGACTGTTACTATTTTACCTTGGTGTGTTCCTGTGTTTGGAGTTGTTGCCTAAGGTGGTGGACATCTTTTTGATGTTGTTGCAGTGGTCTTGATTGGTGCATGAGAGCATGTGTTGGTCCTTGTTCGGGCTTGTTTGGAGGATGCCTGAAAGTCTTCAACAAGTGGGAGATTGTTGGAATTTATGCCTCAACTTTCTGGTTAACCCCTTTGAAGACTTAGGAGAATTCTCCTATTTTCCTTGGCAAAGTCTGTTGTTCTAGTGGAGGTGGAATCGGGATGGAACTTGGCATTGTTTCATTTGCCTTGTTCCAGGTCTTGTTCCCGTTCCGTCTCCTGCTCCACTCCCCGCTTTGCTAGATCTTCGAAGTTTGTTCTGGTGGAGGCAGAACCGGATTGGAAGTTGACATTGTTCCTTTTGTCATGTTCCAGGTTTGGATCTGGATCTGGCTCCGACTCCGGCTACAGCAGTCTGTTGCTCTTCACTTAGTTCTGGCGGAGGCGGAACTAGTTTTGGAAGCTAGCAATGTCCGTTTGCCATGTTCCTGTTTCTGTTCCTGTTCCAACTCCGGGTCCGCCTCCTGCTTGTGTGATCTGGTTCCTCTGGATGTTTGGATTCTCCTCGGGGATTTTTCCTCCACTTTGTCCAAGTTCTAGATTGTTGTTTCTTGCAGTTGGTGGAGGCGGAACCGGAACCGGATTGGTTCCTGATCTTGGACTTCTGGTGAAGTCCTGTTTTTGTTCCTATTCCGACTTCGACTCCGACTTCGATATTTTGTGCTCTCGTCTTGGTTTGACCCCGGGTTGTCTTTACTCGGTCAACTCTGTTTCTGATGTGTTCCCCTTTGCCGCGGGCGGATGCGGAACCAAATTGGTTCTTGAACCTATAATTTCGGTGGAGTCATGTTTCGACTCCAGCTCCGTTTCCGACTCCGACTCCGGCAATGTGCTTTTTCGGTGGAGTCCTGTTTCGACTCTTGTTCCGACTCCAACTCTGGTAGTGTGCTTCTTTCAGTGGAGTCCTATTTCGACTCTGACTCCGGCGGTGTTAGGTTTGGCATTGAATGCCTGGGCGGTGTTAGGTTTGGCATTGAATGCTTGGGCGGCTCGTTGCAGGGAGATCTGTCAGATCCGACCAGATACGTGATTTACGGATGGTCTTCCTTGCTCTTGTTGAGTCGGTTACTTAATGGATGAGAGATGTATTATTTCTCATATGAGCCATAAGCCATATGCCAAGTTTGAAGTTCGACGGGTCTGCAAGAGTCGTGGGTTGTAGAGCAAGCGCATGATGTGCGAGCTGGATGCGCGACCATGAGACTGTGAGCAAGATGCGCGGGCATGTGAATGCGTGAGCATGGGGCTACAAGCATAATGCATGATGCATGGTGCAAGATTACAAATGTTGGACTTGCAGGTTGGAGAGTCGAAGGCATGAAGGGTTTTGACGAGAGATGGAGAGGGTGTTCGAGCAGTTTGCTTTGGCAATGTAACTGTGAACACTTTATCTCTCAGATCTAGGCATGAGAATCATTGGAGGCCGAATGACTGAACTGGCTATGAGGTTGGTTGTGACAGTCATCTGTGGAGCAGAGAGAGATCTTGCGGTTACCTGTTACTTCTCCAGTAGAACAAGATGAAACTCCTGTATTGGCTTTGAGCCTGATATTGTATTGTAACTGGTTTTGTTGCTGAATAATACAATGGCTTAAAATTTTGGAGTGTGGGGTTTTTTACCTGAAAGGGTTTTCCCCACGTATATCTTTGTGTCTTCCTTTCTTGTCTTTCATGGTTTCTGGTTATGTTGAATCTGTTGCTTGTTGCATTCATTTCTCTTAGAGGATCAATGTGGGATCAACTGTGCTTGTTTCCGCTTTATAGCATAGTTGGTTGTGTCTTTGTTGTGATTTTGAATTGAAATCACTAAGGCACTACTGTCTTAGATGCAAATCTTGATGACAGACCGAATCCGTATCCCCGACACTCACACCTCTCCTTATTTCCTGTTGTTCTTTGTTCCCTCTAGCCGCGCCTTCCCTTCTCCATCTCCCACACGCATGAGGGTATATATTCTATCCTCCAATCCTCCTACCCACAAATTCTCCTCTCCTTCCCACTCTGCCACGTGCCTCCTTCTTTCCTTCTATCACGCGCCCTTCACAAGTTCTTTGTTTTTTATGAAAACATACAAAACTCTTTCTCTTGGCCACACCTCACCATCCCTTCCTCTGGCCATGCATAATGGAGATATATGCATCTTTTGTCTCACACCTATGATAAGAAGAAGTTCCCTAAACTTATAAACTGAAGTTGTATATGCTAGCTCCCTGGCCGTGCATGGGGAAAATAATGAGAAATAAAAAGAAACCAAGAAAAATAAAAGCTCTCCCTCTATTCTGGCACCTGGGAAAATGAGCAGATTGACCATCATAAAAATAAAAATAATAGCTCTCCCCTAAAACGGATTTCCTCTTTTCTCTCCAATTTCATGCGAATGATGTGGTTGTCATTAAAATTAGATCCATTTTTTTATGCTTGATCTCCAAAAAAATTGCCAAACTCCAAGTTCCATTTTTTATTGCATTCAAATTGATTGAAAGATTTTTTTTTTTTCAATTTGTTAACTACTGTTTTGAATTCCATTTGAATTTTGAATGTATTGCTTGTTTTCTAATTTGTTTTTAATAACTTATTTTGATATTTATCTATTTCTTCAAACAAATCTTTCCTCTTTCATTTATTAAATGAGAAAATAACTCAATTTAATAAATATAATTATTTAAACATTTATTTCTACTTTCATTTATTATTTGTGAAAATAACAATAAATCAATTACACAAATTATACGTTATATATAATTAAACCATTTTCTCACAACAATATTTAAATTGCCATTTAAAACAAACAATTTCTTTTTCGCAATTTCGTTCAACAAATGCATAGCCATTACAATAATTAAAATTTAAATCATTTAATCATGCAAAATACGTTCTAATTAATTAAGTGGTGTGTGAGATTCCATCATCCTCATAAACGTCTAATGGCTAAAATGACTCTACCTTATCAATGTTGTCACCTTCATTCTCCTTCACTTGTTCATGCGTTCACTTGCACTCAATTTCTCATCAGCAATGACAAACCCCGAATTTCACAATAATGAATTTCAAATAATTTCATTTGCATTTTAATTTCAATTTCAATTTCAATTTCAAATAATCATCTAACATAAATATTGAAAATCTCATGATTAATAATTGCATTTAAATAAATGACAAAAATCAATACGTGACAGAATCCTTATCAAATTCTCTTTTCTCTTTTAATTCAAGTAATTATTAATATTCTTGCATCCATGGCTCCATCTTCTTCCACTCTCATCTGTTTAACGATCTACAAAACGAGGAGCTCTAATAAGATTAGAAGGATCACTTTCCTGTCAAAAACCAAAGTATATGGAGATGTCCCAATTATTTTCTTGGGATTGATCTAATCAACCCATTAGACAGATTTCAAATTCTAATGTCATTTCTTGTGATACTCTGAATCCATCTACTTAATTTTTCTAATTATTTTTCTTATAAATTTCATAACATAAAATTTTAAATTAAATATCTCTTTCTTTATTTAAACTTGATTATCTACAATAAAAACAAAATATTTAAACATATTAAACTCAACCCCTTCAAACAAAATTATTTTTAAATACAATATTAGTTTAAACTCCAAGCTTCTCTATACATTATTAGATTAAACTAAACCCTATTAACAAACTAAAAATGGTTAAGACAATATTTGTGTTATATGGATATGCATGGGATTGAAGCCATGAAGTACACTAAACATATTATGCTTTATTGGAATTTTACAATTGAAGGGGATCCCTTGGTTGCAATGTGATCAACAACCCATTTTTCATGTAGAGAGTAAGAGCCAATTTGGGTACCACAACATGTCCTGCCATCATCTTCATCTTGAACCTCCAGATTATAGTCGCTGCGATCCATTTCATTTGGTAGAAAGAAAAGTCCTTTCCCAGGCAAAGTCTTGGCCCACTATAAAAGACCAGGTATTTGTAAGCTGACTCACTGACAAATTTCCCACCCGCATCTAGCCACCTCTCCGGCCTAAATTCCATGCATTCCTTCCCCCATATGCTCTCCATTCTTCCCATGGCATATATGGAATATATCAGCCTGAAACCCCTTCTTAAATACGTGCCATCGGGGAGCCAGTCATCGGAGTCAACTTGTTTGAAGTCGAACGGAATAGAGGGGAACAATCGCAGTGACTCCGACAATGCCGCCTGCAAATAATTCATCCGCTTCAACTCGTCTACTGTAAAATTCAGGTTCGTTGTACTGATGCAACTATTTGATCCTTGAATCATTTGATGGTTAAGTAGAAAAGTCGAAGATCTTTTCGACAAGATGGACCGAATCTCTACCAGGATGTGTTCTTCAACCTATGGGTTGTGAATCATCAGCCAGAAAAATCAGGAGAGCACCATAGACTAGGTGTCCCATCCAGTCAGAATGAAATTAACCATTATTTCTTGCAGCTTTTCGTCTGTGTAAAGGCGATCACCGCACTCCGTCTTGACCTTAACGAAAGCCGAAAGAAGGTTGGCCCCAACTCGGTCAGAGTAAGAGGAGTTCCCATTTGGAGACCCGATTGTATTGTCTAGAAATTCGTTGATGGTAGCCAAAGACCTGCGAAGCTTCCCCTCGGATCCCAAGTGGAAATACCGCATGAGCCTCCAAATTGTTGGAGGGACAAAAAACATCAACACAGTGATCTTCGTGGTGTTATCAAACACTCGGGAAAAATCTCAAGTTTCCACTTCTTTGCCCACCAAACAGCTCGGGTTGACTCCTAGTGTGACCATGCACATGCTATCGAAGGTAAAGCGTAAGAGCACATCCTGTAGATCAATTGTCTCACCCGACCAGGCGGTTTCTTCGAGAAGGGGCACCAATTGATTATGCACCATCTCTTCCACTGAATTGGCCATTAACGCCCTGAACGAGGGCGTGTTGAACTCTATATTAGTTGTCTTCCTCTACACTTTCCACATATCACCGTCAATGTTGGAGATGTCGCCCAGAAAATTGTGCCCTACAACCCAGAAATAGCTCCCCTTTGGATAATTATTAAATTTGAGCTTCATGATGTGCGAAAAAGCTAACTCCTAGACAAAAATCACCAATGTATGTAACATGATATTGTATCCCCCATACCCTATTTCACACGGTGGACAAAAAGCACCTTGATGGATGGCTAGCCGTTTGCCGTTAGATAGCTTCGTCGGAAAAGGACGCACGATCGGCGGGAAACGAGAAAAAGCTACAAAAAATGCACCTACCATCACCATTTTCCACATTTTCATTTTTCCACTTTGGTAGGTGGGGAGGGAGGAGGCACGGGCAAGGAAAATGGAGCTCCAAGCAACGAAACCAGAGAAAAATTTTCATTTTTTTTATTTACATAGGTGCATTTTGTCTAATTTTTTTTGCACGTGCTGAGCTAAAAGTCATCATTTGAAACATTTCATTTTGTAGTTTGGTTGAGAGCGTAGGTGATGAAATGGAGGCCGAATGAGAGAAACACATTCAACACGCATGATGGCTACCTAACAAGTATGCAGATCTGCCATTATGTGTGCCATTCTTCCATTCTGTAGGAACTGTGAAGCATGAACAATGGTTAAATGGGTTTTCTGAAAAGCATTGAATGACTATTAGTTAAAGAAAACGGGTTTTCCTTGATGGAAAAATAAAATGTTTTGTTTGCATGTAGGGTTTGAAATTTTATGCTTGTCAAATGAAATAGGAGTGAAATAAGTGAATAATGTTTACAAAAACCAGAAATCATGCGGAAGAATGGCGACGTTCTGGGCTTTATGTGGTTTTCAAAATATATCATTTCATTGTAGAACTCAGGTTGCATTTTCCAACCTCATAATATATTTTGCATGGTTTTTGCTTTCTATAAATGTTATTTAGTAATTTCTCTCATATTTTCATAATGGGTTCTCATTTATTTCATTTAGCAATGTCAAAATTCAAAAATGAGCATACGGGAGCAAAGGAAACAAAAAATTAAAAAACCCTTGACACAAAAAACATTAACAACCTTCCATTTCAAGTAAATACCCCTTTCCCCAACGAAAACCCTGCAACGTTCAAAATAAGAATGCGCACAATGGCGATGTTCTGGGATTTATATCGTTTTCACAATATACCATTTCATTGCAGAACCCACATTGTGTTTTCCAACCTCTTGATATATTATGTATGATTTCTGCTTTTTGTAAACGTTATTCACTTATTTCACTCATATTTCCACAATGGTTTGTCAGCTATTTCATTCGGCAAGCACAAAATTTCAAAACCAGTATACGGGAGAAAACAAAAATTAAAAAAACCCTCAACAAAAAATCACATAAACCATAACCCCGTAGAATGGCATTGAAAATCATAATTTTCAAATAGGAAAAATCCCAGACGAGATCCCATTTTTTTCGCCATTTTCTACACTGTCATTTTGGAAAACACACCGTCTCCTAAAACACTTACAATTCTAAAATCCTTTAGAAGTAACAACCTAGTTGGTTACTCACACTTGACCTCAATTTGGTATGTTTTGTGATTGTCTTGAGAAGCTTTTGTGAATTAGATAGTAAGAATGTAATGAAATTGGAAAACAGTAGGTATAATTAAACCTGCAACGCACATTGTTATAGATTGTTTGTATGTTGGAAAACACACTGTCCCATTTCAGTTAGTTTGATATGAAGAGCTTTATTTCGTTATGCTCCAAGAATGTAATGAAGTGCACTTTCAAATTTTTGAGCAACTCTTTGCTAAAGTCCAAATATCATTTCGCTTTCTTTATGTGATTGGAACAAATAAATTGCTCACATTGTTTGCAGAGTTGGAAAACACATTGTGTGCTCTCAATTCCAGAGGGTTTTACAACACTATATGGGTTGCTTGTTTCTTAACAACTTATATGGAGACAGTCTGTTTTCCAACACTACAAATAATGTGAGCATTTATTTGGTCGAATTAGATGATGAAAGTGAAATTTCATTTTGATTTCATGTTAAATACATAGGTTCTTTTTGTCTATGAGTTAGTTTTCTCCTAATTGGAACAAATAAATTGCTCGCATTATTTGCACAGTTGGAAAATAGACTGTCTCCTCTCAGTTGCAAAGGATTTTGCAACACTATATAGGTTGCTTCTTTCTTAACACCCTATATGGAGACGGTGTGTTTTCCAAGACTATAAATAATGTGAGCATTATTTTATTTGGACGAATCAGATGAGGAAAGTGAAATGCCATTTTGATTGTACCTATTAGAAGAGAAAAAATAAACATAAATAAAATGCTCACATTGTTTGCAATGGTGGAAAACACACTGTCTCTACTCAATTATTCCCTCTTGAAAAGTGTTGGTTTTGTACACTCCAAAAATTTAGTGAAGTCCACCTTGATCTTTTAGAACAATTCTATGGTGACGTAAATATGGCATTTCCCTTTTTTCATCTAATTAGAACAAATAAAATTCCCGCATTATTTACAGTGTTGGAAAACACAATGTCTCCTCTCAATTTAAATGTAAAGGGTTGTCTCACAGTGGGTTTCTTGCTTCTTAACACCTACAGTTTTGCAACATGGAATGTTACAAAATAGTATGCATGTCTTCAAAATCACACCTTCCATTGTTGTGTTTGAATTTCACATGATTGAAAAGAAAAAGTGCACAAAATAATTGCAATTTGGAAAACACAATGTTGGGTTTCAGTTATTTGAATCTCCTTGTTTAAATGAAAAGGGTTGTCTCATGGTGGGTTGCTTGCTTCTTAACATGTACGGTTTTGCAATATTAAATGTTACAAAATAGTATGAATGTCTTGAAAATCACACCTTCCATTGTTGTGTTTAAATAAAATACCTGCATTATTTGCAGTGTTGGAAAACACACTGTCTTGATTTTTAACACCTACGGTTTTGCAACATGGAATGTTACAAAACAGTATGAATGTCTTCAAAATCAAACCTTCCATTGTTGTGTTTAAATAAAATTCCCACATTATTTTCAGTGTTGGAAAAAGCATTGTTTCCTATTAGTTGTTCCCTCTAATATTGGTATATTATATGAATCGGCCTTTAATACTGGTATATACTCTCCAGTATGGAAAAAGCTAACTCCAAGACAAAAATCACCTATGTATGTAACATGATATCGTACCCCCCATATCCCATGCCACACGGTGGACAAAAAGCACCTTGACGGATGGCTAGCCGCGTGCCATTAGGTGGCATCACCGAAAAAGGATGCGTGGCCGGCGGGAAACAAGAAAAAGCTAGACAAAACGCACCTACCATTGCCATTTTCCACATTTGTATTTTTCCACTTTGGTGGGTGGAGAGGGAGGAGGCGCGGGTGAGGAAAATGGCCGAACCAAAGTAAAAAAAATCATTCTTTGTACATAGGTTCCTTTTGTCTACATTTTTAATGCGTGCACAGAGCTAAAAGTCACCATTTGCAACATTTCATTTTGCAATTTGGTGGGTGGGGAGGGAGGATGCATGAGAGAAAAATGGAGTTGCAAGTTTCCTATGTATGTAGCATGATATTGTACCCCCCATCCCCCATCCCCCACAGTGAACAAATTGGCCCTAACGGAAAAGGTGGCCAGACAGACAAATAGCACCGACGGAAAAACTTGACGGTTGGATGTTAACTCTGCATGTCATTGCTTGCCCCATTGTTGGGAAATTGTGTCAGCGTTGGCGGGTTTTTTAAAACCCAAAAGACGTTGAATTCAAAACCATTATTTGCAAATATCAAAAATCCCAAATGAGGTCCCATTTTGTACAACGTTCAATTTTGGTGGAGAGCAACGGGAAGGAGTTATTGGTGTTCGGAGCTAGCAGGTATGTATATTTGCTTGAGTGGATTGCAGGTTTTGTAAAACATAGTGTTTTGCATCCTAGGATTTTCCAAAATAGTATGTATGTATTGAAAAGCTTATTTTTATTTAGACCATAGGAGTGTGGTGATAGGCACCAATTTTTAGACAGCTAGTAAGGTATTTGGCTTTAGTGTGTATAGGGTTTAACAACATTTTGTGTGTTGGAGAGTTTGTAAATCATGTTGTCACCTCACCTCCCACTATGTTTTCCAACCTGCAATCATATTGTGCATGTATATTTGGATCATATTAAGAAATATAAATGCAATTTTTATTCTATGTAAGTCTTGTTATAAGGTGCCTTTCATTACATTTTTACTGTCTAAATTACATTGTTATCGTTTTGTTAAATTCCAGGTTTCAAAACATTGGTTTTCTCCTCCAACTCCTACATGTGCACTCCAACCTTCAGCTTTCAATGTGCAGACATGAAACACAAAGTGTTCTCCCCCTTCTATCTCCAAACTAAAAACACACATGTCATGCTACCTCAAATTCTCATGCCAAAAAATAATATCTAAAAATGACAACTCATACTCTCACATTGTTTGTACTGTGTAAATTGCATTCATAATATTTTGTAAAATTCCAAGTTGCAAAACACTGGTTTTTCAAAATCTGCAACCCACATAATGTTTTAAATACAAGTAACAACCCAATTGGTTACTCACCCCTCACCTCAATTTGGTATGTTTTATGATTGTCTTGAGAGCATTTTATGAATTACATAGTAAGAATGTAATGGGATTGGAAAAAAATGAGTTTAAAAAAACCTACAACCCACATAGTGTTGTAAAATCGAGAAAACTGAACTGACGCACCTATATACATACAGTTGGTTAGAAACCCCTCACCTCATCTCGATTGGTCGTCTCCCCCACCTGCAATGCCCCCTTTCTCTCCAACAATTCACTTTCAACCTACAAAATGAGAAAACCCAGAACAAAGAGTGTTTTCCAAGAATAGTACTTGTTACAATCTAAAACACATGTCTTAATCACATGAACGCCCTTCCCTCCCACAGTGAACAGATAGCTTCTTGCACAAGGAAAAAAAATACTGATGTAATTCGATGCAATGAGACACCTCCTCGCTTTCTTCGTTGTGACGTTTCCTTCAGTTTGTCGATTTTGTCACTTCTATCATCTATTTGGCGGGTCCCACACTACGTCTTCTCTTCATGTTATGTATGTTTCTGTGCGAGAGGGAATGATGACATTAGATAAATCTGATGAAGAAATATAATCTACAACCAAAAAGCTTAAATCTAAAATCTAGAAACTCTTGCACATACGAAAGAAAACATGATAAGGAATCTACTAATTACCAAAATGGGAACAAAAGATAGCTTTTACCGTCCCATAGTGGAGTGTATTTGCTTGATGTTGGATTGTTCTTATCACAGCGAAGCCTCCAAAGTTCGTGTGCAAAGTGTGGATAAATGCTTGTTTGTGTTTGGTTGATCGAAAATGATGGATGAAGCTCTCTCTCAAGGATGATCTTGATAGTACTTTGTTGCTCAATGTATATGAATTCTCCAATCCTTATTTGTGAGGAAAGGGGTTTGTTATATAGAAAATGATATTTGAAATGGACGATCAAGATCATTTTGAAGAATATCCAGATCAACGGTTGGAGTGTGTTGAGAGGATTTAGACATGAGATAATTGTACAAAGTTGTCTGCATAATTTGTGTGATTGGGAAATAGATTGGCCAATCAAGAATGTGATTGATTAGTTAACTAAATAGATTGAGAATTCAACTTTGTGATGGCTTAGTTAGGAATGTGATGTTTTAGTTAACTAAATAGAATGATTAGTTAGCAAAATAGATGGATTAGTTAACAAATTAGATTGCTTAGTCAAAAATCATAATTTTCTCAATCAAAAAGTGGGTGAGGAATATGAATTAATTGGTTTAATTAATTAATTTATTTTTGAGATTTGAATGTGTAAATCAAGTTTAACTTTTGCAAACAAAGTTCCATTAGTTTGATTTGATTTTTGATAATTGATTTGAATAGTTTGATTTAATTCAAATTTTTGGAGGAAAAGTGTTGTAATTAAATTATTATTTAATAATTTAATCTAGGGGAATAAGGTGATTTAGCGACGTAATTATTTAATTAATCAAGATGAAATAAGGTGGGATTAGGATTTTATTAAATAAATGAGATTTATTTAATTGGTTAAAATGATGAAATGTGAATAATTAAATAATGTTATTTTATTTAATTAATAGAGGAATTTAGGTTTTTTAGGACTTTATTAAATAAATGAAATTTATTAAATTTGTTTGAAATGATGAAAAAGTGAATTAATTAAATAATGTATTATTCAATTAATAGAGGAATTAGGGTTTTTGATTATGTTTTGATGTGATGAGATGTGGTGCGATGTGGTGTAATGTGAGAATGTTGCGGTATGATTCTGAGATGATCTGAGACGTTACAGATGATTCTGAACTATTTTGGGGTGATTCTGAGTTGATCTGAGATGTTATGGGATGATTTTGAGATATTATGAAGTGTTACAGGATGATTTCGAGTCATTTGAAAGTGTTACGGGATTATTCTAAGTCATTTTGAAGTGTTACAGGATTATTCTAAGTCATTCTGAAGTGTTATGGGATGATTCTGAGTCATTCTGAAGTGTTACAGGATGATTCTAAGTCATTCTGAAGTGTTACAGGATGATTTTGAGTCATTTTGAAGTGTTACAGGATGATTTTGAGTCATTTCAAAGTGTTACGAGATGATTTCAAGTCATTTTGAAGTGTTACGAGATGATTTTGAGTCATTTTGAAGTGTTATGGGATGATTCTGAGTCATTCTGAAGTGTTACGGGATGATTCCAAGTCATTTTGAAGTATTACAAGATGAGTCTGAGTCATTCTGAAGTGTTACGGGATGATTCTAAGTCATTCCAAGATGATGTGAGATGATGTTCCATATCGTTTTGACATTCCTTGAGGTTGTTTGATGTCATTCAGTGTTGTTTGATGTCGTTCAGTGATGTTTGATGTCGTTCAGTGTTGTTTTATAGGTGTCAAGTCAATTTTACATGTCTATAGTTTCCACGTATGTTGTTGTGTATGTTTTCATGTGATTTTGTATGTACATAGGTGCATTTTGTCAAGAGATTAGTTGTGTCCATAGAGGGTTTTACAACATTGTGTGGGTTGGTGGTTTCATAAATCATGCACTCACCTCCCATTGTGTTTTCCAACCTACAATCATTTAGATTTTTAATGGTTGTTGGGAAATAGTGGGTGTTTATAAAGCATTGTCTTTCATTGCATTCCTATCGCCTAATTAACATAAGCTTTTCAAAACATTATTGCTCGTGCTCTCAACCACATAGTTCTTTGAATGTATAGAATGAAATAAATGGCAAACCACATTATGTTTTCCAACTTGCAAATTATATTGTTCATTTATTTTTAAATGATATGAGGAAATTAAATTTTAATTTTTTTTTTGTAAGAGTTGCTATAAATTGTGAAGGTTAATGAAGTTTAGTACATTCTTACTACCTACAAACTCTAAGGTTTTCATTAGAAGCATGTTGTCTATATATGCTTGCATGTTGGAAAATAATATGTGTTATGAAACCTACAACCCAAATATTGTTCTTAGCTTTGAGAGTGTCTTTTTTATTAGAGAATGTAGATGTTTTGTTTTTAAGAAGTTGTTTACAAAATTTGTCTGCCTTTTTCACATATGAGTCTCATATCTCCATCCAACTAATTCTCTTTTCTGCACTGAGTTCCTATTCTGCCTTCTTTTCATTTTATGTTTCTATGTATGTTTTTGTGTACGTTTTTATTCATTTATGTATGTACATAGGTGTGTTTTGTCGATAGATTAGCTGCTATTTTTTGGTCAATCAAGGTGATCAACAAGGCTTTTGTTGAATTGTTAACCCTTGTTCTTGTAATGATCTGTATTTTTTCAGTCGTATGTACAAGTAATGGTTCAGTTTACAATATCATTGAACAATGGTTATGATACAGATATGTCGTTTAGATGTTCATTGAGAAACACGGGATATAAACAAAAGTTTGATAGTGGTATGTGGTATCCTTCTAGTTATATCTTATATGCGCTTATTGATTATTGTAAGTTATGACCTCTTTCATATGTCAGGAGGGATGAGTATTTTATATATCTGAGTGAACATTTAGTGCTTCACAGTTTCTGCAAAATGGCAGATATAATTGTTGATACATACTACTAGTGTTAGTGATAGGTTAAATTGGAAATTAAATTCCCATTGTACAGTTTAATATGTTTGTTGATTATTTGTGCGAGCTGAAATTTTGCACTCACCACAACATATAAATTGTAAATTGGTGAAATTTGGAATAAAAAGAATTTTTTGTAGCACCAAATATCTTTAATTTTCCAATTTAATCTATCACTAACACTTGTCTTCCTTCCAGGTGGTTGATATATTTGAGGAAACAAAATTGAAGGAATCAACAACAGGTGGATTGAGAAGGACACTTTAGGAGACACGAAGCTTCACTATATACAGGTGATTCTAGTTTTCATAGCTTGAATTGCAAGTGTACGGGTCAATTAAACTTCCAAAATTTATTCTGCATTAAGAAGTTATGATATTTTAATAGATGAGATGCTTACTATGGTGAATGCAAAGAATTTCCAGTTCAATTTTTTTATTCTAGATAAACAAAAACAACTATGCATTTCACATGAAAACCCAACATGCAAACATTTTTTTTTATTTGCCATCAATGAAAACCCTTTTTCTTTAACCAATAGTCATTCAATGCTTTTCAAAAAACCCATTTAACCGTTGTTCAATGCTTCACAGAAACCCATTTAACTATCGTGCTTCACAGTTCCTACAAAATGGCAAAATGGCATATACAATGGAAGATATACATACCGTTGGGTAGTCGTTGTGCATGTTGAATGTGTTTCTCTCGTTTGGCCTCCATTGCGTCATCTGCACTCTTGACCAAACTAAAAAATGAAATGTTCTAAATGGCAAATTTTAGCTTTATGCTCACAACAAAAATGTAGACAAAACGTACATATGTACATAAAAAAATTGAAAAGTTTTTACTCTGGTTCAGCTGCCTATAACTCCATTTTCCTTGCCCACGCCTCCTCCCTCCCCACCCACCAAAGTGGAAAAATGCAAATATGGAAAATGGCAATGGTAGGTGTGTTTTGTCTAGATTTTTCCCATTTTTTGCCAACCACGCGTCCTTTTTCGATGATTCCACCTAACGGCACACGACTAGTCGTCTGTCAAGGTGATTTTTGTCCACCACGTGGCATGGGGTATGGGGGGTATGATATCATGTCACATACATAGGTGCTTTTGGTATAGGAGTTGGATTTCTCTAACTCCTAGACACAAATTACCTATGTATACACAAAAACGCATGAAAACATACATGGTAACATACATAACATGAAGAGATGATGTAGTGTGGGGCTCGCCAGATGGATGATAGAAGTGATGGAACTGACAATAGAAGGAAATGTCACAGTTAATATGTAAGAAGTAATCTTATTGGAAAACACTTTGTGTTGTGGGCTTTCCCATTTTGCAGGTTGAAAGTGAAAGTGAATGCAATGAAAGGCACCATTTTTAAACAACCAGTTTTTTCCAACAATGATGAAAACTCTATATGATTGCGGGTTGGAAAACACAGTGGGATGTGAGTGCATGATTTATGAAACCTTCAACCCATACAATGTTCTAAAACCTTGTATGGACAGAGATAATCTCTCGATAAAACACACCTATGTACATACAAAAATGCATAAAAACATACATAACATGAGGAGATGGCATAGTACAGGGCCCGCCAAGACGAATGATAAAAGTGATGAAATCGATAGATGGGAGGAGACGTCATGGCGAGGAAAGTGAGGAGGTGTCCTCTTGCATCGAATTACGCTGAATTTTTTTTGCCTTGTGCAAGAAGCTATCCATTCACTATGGGAGGGAAGGGCATTGATGTGATTAAGACATGTGTTCTAGATTGTAACAAGTACCGTTCTTAGAAAAAACTCCATGTTCTAGGTTTTCTCATTCTATAGGGATTTGCAGGTCAAAAATATATGACTGTCCAAATTCACCTGAGGCGTGAGTAACCAATTAGGTTGTTACTTGTAAAGGGTTTGAAAATAGTATTTGGGTTGCAGGGTTCATAACACCCAATGTTTTTGAACCTACAATTACACATAGATAGTATGAATGTAATGAAAACATTTTGGCAAATTACACTATGAGAACCCAATTGGTTGGTGACACCTTAGTTGATTTTGGATACTTTTATGTATCCCGCATCAACAATTATATTGACAGTATGAATGTATTCAACAACCCTTACTTTTAGAAAACATTCCATTTCAATATTGTCATACATTTGGAATAGAAAATGCACATAATAGTTGCAGGATGGAAAACACACAAGGTTGTGATTGACTTTTGAATTATTGTTCAATGAGCACTTTTTGTTATGCAGACTATAACAAAACAATATTTTAAAGTTCACCTTCATATTTTATAACAACTCTTACTTTGAGAAAACATTTCATCTCAATATTTTTTCATATGTTTGGAACACAAAATGCACATAACAGTTGCAAGATGGAAAACACACAAGGTTGTGACTCACTTCTCAATTCTTGTTCAATGACTAATTTCTGTTATGTTATGCAGGTTGTGACAATAATCGTTTGGATGTGTGTTTATAATGTGCATTCTATTATTGTTAATATGAAATATATCAGTAATAAATACCATTTGAAGTCTTATTGTTTATGGTAGCTTGCTTATAAATGAAAGAAAAAAGGTCGACTATTTTTGTCATCATGGATACTTTCAAATGAATAGTCATATTGAATGCTATTTGTAATAGTAAAAATGGCATTTCTCTATCTTCATCTGATTGCAAGAAAACAAATTCTCACATTATTTGCAGTGTTGGAAAACACACTGTCCCTTGTCAGTTATTTTCTTGTCAAAATTTTTTGTTTCCTACACACCAAGAATGTAAGGAAGTCCAAATTAATTTTTTGTTTCTTATGATTGAAAAATGATATGCTTGCTGACAACATAGATGCAATAAATTTTGGAACTTTAACTATCTCGTAACACTTGCAACTTTTTTACATATCACAGGCAACCACAAATGCGTACTTGGAAGGGGAAAGTGGAAGAAAGCGAGAGAAAGGGTAATATTGAAAATTTCTTTTTAATGTGTATTTTGATATTTTGAATGAATTGGTTGCATGTATTTGAATTTTATGTGGCGTTTACATTCCTGGCATTAGAGGGCGAGGACGGACAAGGAAGTGGTGGGCGTGAGAAAGTTAGTGTCCATTTGGGATAGGAAAATGTGCCTCAATAGGGCAGCAAGAAGAAAGGGTGTCTAGGGAGGAGATTGTGCACTTTCCCTTTTGAAGTATGCATTTGTGGTTGGTTGTGATATGTATCATTGCAGTCACTTTTTGCTCTGATTTTAGAGTGTCTTTGTGATTTCATTTACAAAATTTCATTTCTATTACGAATATGTTGATTTTGACAGTATATTGGAAAACACACTATCCCTGGTTCTTTCAGAGGAATTAAGTGGAAGAAAGGGTAATTTTGAAATCTTCTTTTGAACATGTATTTTCATAATTTGAATGAATTTATTGCATGTAGTTGAATTTGATGTGACGTTAACATTCTTCACATTGCAGGGTGAGGATGAACAAGGAAGTGGCAGGTGTGAAGAAACGTCGCTAATTAAATTGAGGCATGATTTTATTGATTCTTAACACTACCCTGCTCAATTTCTCAATTTCCTTCAACTTCTGTATAAGAAGCGAAAAAATCGAGCCTTAATTATTAGCGAAATTTCTTGGTCTATCTAATTTTTCCTTTTCCTTCTCATCTACTTTTAATTGTATTTCTCCTCCACAGACTCATAAATGTGTTGCAAAAGTTGTCTGCATTTTTAGATAGGACTTTCATCTCTCCCCCTACTGATTCTCTTTCTCTGCACTTAGATTTGATGTTGCCTTTTCCTTATATCCATATGTTAATTGTTGAACGTAGTAATTTATTCATCGGTTATGAGCACTTTTTTTTATGCACACTGTAACAAAATAATGTTTTCAAGTTCACCTTCATAGTTTTTAACAACCCTTACTTTCAGCAAACACTCCATTTCAATATCGTTGTACATTTTGCGAATAGAAAATGCAGAAAAAAGTTGGAGGAAATGGAAAACACACTGGGTTGTGACTCACTTCTCAATTCTTGTTAAACAATGTATTGAAGTTCATAACAATCCTTACTTTCAACAAATATTCCATTTCAATATCTGTTTATATGTTTGGAACACAAAATGCACATAATTTTTGCAGGATGGAAAACACATTGGGTTGTGACTCACTTCTAGATTCTTGTTCAATGAGTGCTTTCTTTTATGCACACTGTAGCAAAACAATTTTTTCAAGTTCACCTTCATATTTTTTAACAACCCTTACTTTCAACGAATACTCCATTTCAATATCGTCGTACGTTTTGTGAATAGAAAATGCAGAAAAAAGTTGGAGGAAATGGAAAATGCACTAGGTTGTGACTCGCTTCTCAATTCTTGTTAAACAATGTATTGAAGTTCATAACAACCCTTACTTTTAGCAAATATTCTATTTCAATATTTGTTTATATGTTTGGAACACAAAATGCACATAATAATTGTAGGATGGAAAACACATTAGGTTGTGACTCACTTCTGAATTCTTGTTCAATGAGCACTTTCTTTTATGCACACTATAACAAAAAAAAAAATCAAGTTCACCTTCATAGTTTTTACCAACCCTTACTTTTAGCAAACACTCCATTTCAATATCATCGTACATTTTGTGAATAGAAAATGTAGAAAAATTCAAGGAGGAAATGGAAAACACACTAGGTTGTGACTCACTTCTCAATTCTTGTTAAACAATGTATTGAAGTTCATAACAACCCTTACTTTCAGCAAATATTCCATTTCAATATCTGTTTATATGTTTGGAACACAAAATGCACATAGTACTTGCAGGATGGAAAACACACTAGGTTGTGACTCACTTATGAATTCTTGTTCAATGAGTGATTTCTTTTATGCACACTGTAACAAAACAATGTTTTCAAGTTCGCCTTCATAGTTTTTACCAACCCTTACTTTCAGTGAACACTCCATTTCAATATCGTCATACATTTTGTGAATAGAAAATGCAAAAAAAATGTTGGAGGAAATGGAAAACACACTGGGTTGTGACTCACTTCTCAATTCTTGTTAAACAATGTATTGAAGTTCATAATAACCCTTACTTTTAGCAAATATTCCATTTCAATATATGTTTATATGTTTGGAACACAAAATGCACATAATAGTTGCAGGATGGAAAACACACCAGGTTGTGACTCACTTCTGAATTCTTGTTGAATGAGCACTTTATTTTGTGCACACTATAACAAAACAATGTTTTCAAGTTCACCTTCATAGTTCTTACCAACCCTTACTTTCAGCAAACACTCCATTTCAATATCGTCATACGTTTTGTGAATAGAAAATACAAATTTTTTTTGGAGGAAATGGAAAACACACTAGGTTGTGACTCACTTCTCAATTCTTGTTAAACAATGTATTGAAGTTCATAACAACCCTTACTTTCAACAAATATTCTATTTCAATATTTGTTTATATGTTTGGAACACAAAATGCACATAATAGTTGCAGGATGGAAAACACACTAGGTTGTGACTCACTTCTGAATTCTTGTTCAATGAGCGCTTTCTTTTATGCACACTGTAACAAAATAATGTTTTCAAGTTCACCTTCATAGTTTTTACCAACCCTTACATTCAACGAACACTCCATTTCAATATCGTCGTACGTTTTGTGAATAGAAAATGCATAAAAAAGTTGGAGGGAATGGAAAACACACTGGGTTGTGACTCACTTCTCAATTCTTGTTAAACAATGTATTGAAGTTCATAACAACCCTTAATTTCAACAAATATTCCATTTCAATATCTGTTTATATGTTTGGAATACACAATGCACATAATAGTTGCAGGATGGAAAGCACATTGGATTGTGACTCACTTCTAAATTCTTATTCAATGAGCGCATTTTTTTATGCACACTATAATAAAACAATGTTTTCAATTTCACCTTGAATAGTTTTTACCAACCCTTACTTTCAGCGAACACTCCATTTCAATATCGTCATACGTTTTGTGAATAGAAAATGCAAAAAAAAGTTGGAGGAAATGGAAAACACACTGGGTTGTGACTCACTTCTCAGTTCTTGTTAAATAATGTATTGAAGTTCATAGCAACTCTTACTTTCAGCAAATATTTCATTTCAATATTTGTTTATGTGTTTGAAACACAAAATGCACATAATAGTTGCAGGATGGAAAACACACTGGGTTGTGACTCACTTCTAAATTCTTGTTCAATGAGCACTTTCTTTTATGCACAATGTAACAAAATAATGTTTTCAAGTTCACCTTCATATTTTATGACAACCCTTACTTTCAGCAAACACTCCATTTCAATATGTGTTATATGTTTCGAACACAAAATGCACATAACAATTCTATGATGGAAAACATACTGGGTTGTGACTCACTTCTAAATTCTTGTTCAATGACTGCTTTCTTTTATGCACACTGTAATACAGTAGTGGATACAGAACATACATGAAATATCCCACTTGAAATAGGACATCTGCATATAGGAGTAACAATTATCCCTTTAAACAAAATCCAAGCCCATACAATTCACCTCCTCGCCATTCCCTTCGGCCAATACAATGACCACTTGGCTGAAAAGAGTCCCCTTTATAGCATCTGAATTGCTGCAAACTCATGCACTAGGAAATACAAATTGGATAGTTGATTCAATTTTATCTTCATATGCAACAAGAGATAGTGGCAGCCTTGCATTTCCATTGCTCAACAATTTGGTTGGTAATTGTTGAGTTGTGGAGGAAATGGTATGGGCTTGGATTTTGTTTAAAGGGATAATCATTACTCTTGTATGTAGATGTCCTATTCAAAGTGGGAGCTTTCATGTATGTTCCATATCCACTACCACATCAGACAAATTCCCTCCTCAACCAACCTCCAATGTAGCTATTGTTGTGGCATCTTAATTTTTTATCAGTTGTGCAAAACACCTTTGAATTTTGACCTATTAGTTGTGCAACAACACCTTCCATTGTTGTCTTTGTTTTATCAAATTCTTGTCTTTTAGATTGCAGCTCTCTCCGAACAACATTAAGCTCCTCTTCTTTTCACCGTGACAACTTCTTATGTTTTAATTCTTTTTCTAACTGGTTAATTATAGTGTTTGGCTGTTTTGTTCCACTTTGAGCATTTCCAAGTATTGTTTTTGTAGTGTGTTTACAATTAGAGAATGCAGATGTTTCTTTTCACAAGCTCGCTAGGGAACTTCTCTACCTTTTCGGATAAGACTTTCATGCCTCCACCCAATTGATTCTCCTTTTCTGCACTTAGATCTGGTATTGCCTTTTTCTTATAATCCATTTGTAATTGTATTTGTTCCATGGAATTGCTAACTGATAGAATGCTTTCCTTCATTTGTTCAACTCCACTTAGAGCATCATGTCTCTCTTTCTTTGATTGCACAAATTCATACACAATAGAAAACATTTCGAGTTAATCCACTTTTGCATTGCCATTTTCCCCTTGCACATATTGTACATGCTCCTTCCTCCACTTGTCACAAGAAGGAACAACCTCTTCAGTCAATACATTATCTATCTTGTTTACTTTGGTATGCTTCTTTACAAGTATTTTTAGAGAAGATTCCTTTTTTTCACTACACTTTCTAATATGTCCTCGTAATATTTTTATTACTACCATGTCATACAATTGTCATAACGAATATTTTTTGGATTATGTCAGATTTCTTTCAGGTAAAGGGATAGAGTTTTCAATGTATTGAATAATTTAAAATGATAAAGGGACAAACATGTGGTAATGATTTTTTCATGTTTATGGGCATTTCAATATAAAGAACATCAGATATATGCAATACAAAATATCTTTCATTCAACAGTAGTGTTTGAAAACAATAGATCTAGTTATACAACTATGTGTGGTTTGTTGTTTTCTACAATGCCCTATGTTTTACAATATGTAGTTTCACAAAATAGTATTCATGTATTTAAACAATAAAAAATAGTACTAAAGAGTGATAAAAAATAGATTAATAAACACTAATAAACAACAATACAAAATACCATTCATTCAACTATAGTGTTTGAAAAGAGTATTCATAATAAAAGTCAAAGTTTTAGATTCCATTTTTCATTTAACAAGCCTTTCCACATCCTAATCAGATTCACTCTTTACATTTTCTGTGTTTACATTTTTTTCGTCATTGGAACAGTAGGGGCATTCTGCTCCAAGCCACTCAATAACCCTTTCATCATTTTTCGAAACTAGTGCAGGGTGGTCAAGTAGTGTGCGGAGAGCAAGATACATCTCTTGTATGCCCACTTCAATGTGTGGCTCAACAACATGACCATGCAATCGCATTGCTTGGTCAAAAAATTGATCACCCTAATGCTTTATGTTGCTGCTAAATGTTTCTTGAACACACCTCATATCTGAGGATGATTGAAGCAACGAACGTGGGAAGATGCCACCAATGAGGTCGGGACCCTGATCAACATCATATCTTTCCAATGCTTCGTCAAGATGTTTGTGATTGACCACATGGCTCCAAACGTAGTTTGCACAAATAATTTAAACTAGAATATGGTTTTTCAGTAGGTCCATGGAGTTTGATAGGTACCCGCAAGATACATCAGCCTCTGAATAGGGGAGTACAGGCTCGGTGGGCTTCAAAAATCTGTTGATAGGTTGTGAATCACATCCTCCAATGTCTGACAATTGAATTTGAAAGCACAATGCAACCTCTCTGTACTGAACGGACTGCCATTGTCTTCCTAATTTTTATGGGGAAATTGCCTAATGTGAATTCTCAAGTTCAACATTTTTAGTTGTACTACCAAAAAAAAGGGAAAAAAAGTGAGTAAAAAATAGCGTTGCAAGCATCTACAAAAAAATTGTTATTTACTTCCAACTTCTAATTCAGCCACTTGTTGAGAAAAAAAGTAAATATTGCAATACATTTATGAAAACAAAAGCTCTTAGTTACATGAATCCTGTATTGTAAAACTAGATATTGGAGAACACAGGGTGTTATGAAAACTGCAACCCACTCATAGTTGTATAACCAGATCTACTGTTTTCAAGCACTACTGTTGAATGAAATATATTTTGTATTGCATATGTCTGATGTTCTTCATATTGAAATGTCCATAAGCATGAAAAATTCATTACCACATGTTTGTCCCTTTATCATTTCAAAGTATTCAGTACATTGAAAACTCCATCCCTTTGCTTGAAAGAAATTTGATAGAATCCAAAAAATATTTGTTATGACAATTGTATGACATGGTAGTAATAAAAAAATATCAGGACATATTGGAAAGTGTGTATTAAAAAAAAGAATATTCTCTAAAACACTTGGAAATAAGCAGACTAAAGTAAACAAGATAAATAATGTATTGACTGAAGAGGTTGTTCCTTCTTGTGACAAGTGGAGGAAGGAGCATGTGTAGTATGTGCAAGGGGAAAATGGTAATACATAAGTGGATTAACTTGAAAAGTTTTCTATTGCGTATGAATTTGTGCAAATAAAGAAAGAGAGACATGATGCTCTAAGTGGAGTTGAACAAATGAAGGAAAGCATTCTATCAATTAGCGATTCCATGGAACAAATATAATTGCAAATGGATGATAAGGAAAAGGAAATACCAAATCTAAGTGTAGAAAAAGAGAATCAGTTGGGTGGAGACATGAAAGTCTTATTCAAAAAGGTAGAGAAGTTCCCTAATGATCTTGCGAAAAGAAACATCTGCATACTCTAATCATAAACACTCGGCAAAAACAATACTTGGAAATTCTCAAAGTGGAGCAAAACAACTGAACACTATAATTAACTAGTTAGAAAAGGAATTAAAACACAAGAAGAAGTCATCACAGTGAAAAGAAGAGGAGCTTAATGTTGCTCAAAGAGAGTTGCAATCTAAAAGATAGGAATTTGATAAAACAAAGACAACAATGGAAGGTGTTGTTGTACAACTAATAGGTCAAAAGTGAAAGGTCTTGTTGCACAACTGATAAACATCAAATGTCAAAGGTGTTGTTGCACAATTCATCGGTCAATATTCAAAGGTGTTGTTGCACAACTGATAAAATTTTAAGATGCCACAACAATAGTTGCATTGGAGGTCGGTGGAGGAGGGAATTTGTCTAATGCGGTAGTGGATATAGAACATATAGGAAATCTCCCACTTCAAATAGGACATCTACATGTACAGGAGTAACGATTATCCCTTTAAACAAAATCCAAGCCCATACCATTTCCTCCACAACTCAACAATCACCAGCCAAATTGTTGAGAAATGGAAATGCAAGGCTACCACTATCTCTTGTTGCATATGAAGATGAAATAAAACCAGCTATCCAATTTGTATTTCCTAGTGCATGAGTTTGCAACAATTCAGATGCTACAAAGGGGACACTTTTTAGCCAAGTGGTCTTTGTATTGGCTGAAGTAAATGGTGAGGAGGTGTATGAGATTGGATTTTGTTTAAATGGATAATCAACTTGTTTCCCATCAAAAGGCAATGCAAGATTCTTAGAAGCATCTATTGAAATCCCCCACCGTGTTTTCCAACCTGCAATTATTTAGTGCATTTTTTATTTACCATCATATCACAATTTTGAAACCCAAATTTTAGTCCACTGAAGAGTTGTAATAATTTTTTTAGGTGAGTTTCATGAAATTCTTAAGGTCTAAAAAACACAAGAGTTTCATGAGAACCATTATGTCTATGTATAATTTCAAGTTGGAAAACACTACGTGAAATACAAAATACAACCCATTGTGTTTTCCAGCCTGCAATATGAAGGTGGACTTAAATACATTGTTATAGTGCACAGAACAAAAAGTGATCATTGCAGCAAGCCATTTTACTATCATACGGATTATTTGTGTTTGCGCATTTATCAAACTTGAACAATACGTTTGAAGACCATAGTAATATATAGAATGTATATATGCTTGGAGGTGTGTATGATATTTCGTAGTGGGATGGGGCATTCAAGATCTAAATCTTAATCAAGCGAGAAAAACCATAAACCTACCATTCAAACTTATACCCAACTCATATCACCATTCATTTCATCCTTTTCGTTCATTGACAAGGGAACCCAAAATGTCTTCCATGTTGAACCAACAACTATCCATCCTATTTCACCAAAGGAACATCAAAAGTCACCTTGTAAGGAATACAATACCCGATGCAAAATTCTATTTCACAAAATGGTAGTCGTAGTCTTCTAGTTCCACCCACTTTCACCTCATCCATCCCATGTTTATCCAGCTCATCCATTTCATGTTTTTCCATCTTCATAGCACCTATAGAAAGTCAACCATGTCACACACTTGACCTCATTGATCGAAATCATGACATCATAGATCCCCCTTTTATGTGAAGATCAAAATACTCCCTCTCATGATCCCAGTTCATCTCATCATTCCATTCCATGTCATGATGCCATACCATCTCATGATCGAAGTATGTCAACTCCATACCATAATCATCGTGTATAAATTCATTAAAAAAATATTTCCATCCATTCAATAAGTTAATACCCCCAAGGTATAAGAATTTCCCTCACATCTCATGATAATCCTAAACTTTCACAAGATTCCATTCATGAACCACAAACATATAAGCTTGGTTCATCCACCTTTATAAAAACTAGTTTTCTTGTACAATACCACACAACTTCATGAGTTACATTTACCTGCACACCCTAATATTTAAACAAATGTAATTTCTTACAGCCTTGGTTGCAGAACTCCTTCTTAAGACGTTAGTAGCTCTATCAAACACAAGAGGCCTCCCTTTACATCAATATGTCCACCTCCTCCATCATATTCACCATCTATTGTTGGACTGTATCCACAAACCCTTCCACCCATCATGGGCCCATATGTTCCTAATGCATATCCCTAGGTGCCCTTTCAAGAACAATAAAGGCACATACCCTTGAATTCATTCCAACACCTTCCACTTTAAAATCCTCTCATTTTATAAGATCCCTCTATGGCCTATCCAAGCAATTGGGATACCCAACAAGAAATACATAAATTGAAGAATCCACTAAAACCTAAATATCATCATGTCTCAATAAAAAAATACATGCCCAAAAAAAGAAAAATATGCTCCAAAATCAAAATCAAAACACTTCCAAATAAATGGAAGGTGCCTATTTAGAAAAAATGAAAGGGCTATAAAGAAAAATAAAAAGTAGAAACAATGTGGGTTCCAAAGCAAGCAAAAAAATGCATGCATTCAAAATAAATAAAAATAAAAATTGGTATCCCTACTTGCTAATCCAAAAGACTCCATTATTCCACCATCATCCATTCCTCTATTATTCATCCTCCAAATCCATTTTTTGTCCTTATATATCAAACTTTATTATCCCAACCCACTCTCAATCCTTCAACTTTCACCACCCTTCAAGGTGTGTGTGCCAATGTTGTTCTTGCCCACATTCCCTCATAACGACTCCATTCCATACTTCCATCCAAGCTTCATCCCCATTCCACAACTTTAACCCAATCCTTTTCATGAATCCTTAACCCCCTTCTACCTACCCCTATCCATTTTATTATCTTTACCAATTTTCCTACCAACGTCTTTAACTGGGAACATGTTAGCCATGGTCTATAAGAAACATTTAGTCAATGGGGTAATATGTTCCACAAAGATACAATTGAGTCCTCCATTCATATCCATACACGTTCATTAGCTTCCATTTCCATGGCCATTCATATCCATTCATATCCACTAGCTTTCACATCCATACACGTACCCTTGCTTGTACACTTGGGGGCAATACTTTTCCATCCGTACGATACATTATTGATTATCCTATTTCCACTTAGCCATCATATGCCTTCATTTATATTCCATGCTATCCACCTTATCCATCCACCTTCCTTTGATCTTGCATAAAGTATTGGGGAAAAATAGCAAGAAATTGTATCTAATGCATTCATTATACCATGTGTGTCTTCCATCATCCATATCACTTGTCGTCCATGTCAAGTTTCCTTTCATGTCCATTTATCTTCCATATCCATATCATGTCGTTATAACTTGTCATACCTCTTCCCATGGGGGCATGCTATTATTTTGACATGCCATATTTGGAGTCCTCCATAGGTCATCTACTTCTCCTTTGTATAAGAGCAAACATTTTATGTTCCCTTGTCATTGGTTCCCTCCACCCCTAGCATTCCATATCTTGATCCATATATCTTCATCCTCCATATAGAGTGTATCCTTACATGTCCTATCACTACCCATATCATTGATCCCTATCCATCCATATGTCATATGGTTTTCAGCTTGACTAAGGAATAAGATCTTGTTTATCATTATCATTTAAATTCTTATTTATCATTACGTTATCATTGTTATGAGTAACACATTTAAAGAAACCATAAACTCTTTAGCATGCTAAAACATTGGGCTTTATTGAGTCACAACCCACTGTGTTTTCCATCCTACAACTGTTTAGTGCATTGGTCCTTATCATATGTTATCATGATCTTGCATATGTATCATTTACATATTGCATGCATGAGAGCTTGTGCTTTATCTTAACTCTTGTCTTTTGTCTCCATCAATATCATTATCTTTTTATATCTTTTATTTTCTTGTCACATTCCGAGGAAGCTCGAGGATCTCTACACCTCGTTGTGTATGAAGGAGAGTGAGGAAAGGGGCATGAGTCTTTCTTATGTGTGTGTATCGAGTAAGTCGGCCCTATGATGATTACAAAACGCATAACCGATAACAAAGGGGAAATCGTTCCACTGTATGATGAAAAAAATGATCACTTCCTACCATTTCCATTCCATTCATTTCCATATCCAGCCTTCCATATCCTTTCCCCCCATATCAAATACATTTCATAAGCCATTTATACGCTTTCCTTGCATCACATCAATGTGTTGCATTCCTTTCTTATTTGGTCCAACTAGGTCATTCATATTTGTAAATCTTGCATATCATTTTCTATCTACAACTCAAAAATGATGAATTGATAGCATTTCCATTCCATTCATTTGCATATCCAGCCTTTCATATCCTTTCCTCCCATACTGAATACTTTTCATAAACCATTTATATGCTTTGCCTGCATCTAATAAATGTGTCGCAATCCTTTCTTTGTTGCACCCACCCAAGTCATTCATATTTCTAAATATCGTATATCATTATCTATCTACAACTCAAACATACCTTCATCTATCATAACAAGATTCACACCATACCATACAAAGAACAATATGAAGGAAATAACAAATTTATGCAATCAAAGACTGAGGGAAACAATCATATCAAAAGTCCATATTGAATGTGAGTTTGTTTCATCTCATGCATGCATTATCTTCTAGCTCTTAGACACAATTGAAGTTTATAGTTGGTGTTTACAAATCTCAAGTGTTCACATGTTCATATAGAAGTCTGAAATATGCATCTTCTTTCTTGAAAAGTGTTACTAAATTGTTCGTAGTTATTGTGAATGACAAACGTATGAGTTACAATGTTGTGTTCTACTTGTATACTTGAAATAGATCACATACCTTATGTATACTTTAACATTTTTCAGACATTTCTACGTTGATGTTGTTTGTCATTGATATTAAAAGGTATCTGATGCCAACTACATGCAAACTGAGTTGCTTCATTGTGTTCCCATGGATTGGTTTCAAAGAGATTATTCATTCATTTGGTGATCTACAACCAAAGTGGTTGTTAATATTCATGTCAAAGTCCTTGTTGTTCACTCATTACTTTTTCACATGGTGTTGGTGCAAAAGGTATTCATAGTTGTTGCAAAAGTTTGACAGAGTTGTTTTATGACAAATTCAAAGGTATTGAGCAAGTGTAACTCATTGCACATTCATCATTCACATTTTATTCCCGATGGATAATACATTTTGATGTTGTGACTCTAATATATTCAGTGGATAGGTTTTTGGAATAAATACATGATTGGTGTTTGTTGATGAGATCTCCATGCTTCTACAAGGATCTAAACCAATGTCGAAAGAAATTTTGCATCAAAGGTATATGGTCACAATGGAAGGTTACAGATCAATTACATGTTTTGAATCCCATTAAGTTTGTTTGAAGTTGTTTTGTGTTCTTTCATTGCTTGCAAGTTTGTTCTTAAACTACATATGAGGTTCATTATGAAAATTTTATAATAGGTTTACTCTTGTTTGCAAATGTTCAATATGCTTGAGTGTAATTAAACTGCCTTTTAAGGGGTACCTAATTGAGTTCATGTGATTGGATTTTTCGGGTTATCATAGATAGGTTTACTATATTCAATGATTTACTATTATGCTTTGATAGATTTTTTGCAAGCATGTGTACCTTGTTTAAAAGCACCTATTATAGGCTTTTAGCCATAGCAGTAAGGCACTCAACTATTTGATTAAATAGTTTGTTAGACATGTATGAAAAATGTGGTAGCATCAACAAGGCAGTGAATTGTTTCATAAAATGCCTCAAAGAAATCTGGTCTCACGCTGATGGAATGCCATGAAAATCCATATAGAAGTAAGGCAACAATATGGATTGTCATGGCATTCCATTGCCACGTGACCACATTTCTTTCAGGTATTTTATCGAACACCTCACTACCTTCTCTATGGTGTTGCTTACCATTATGATTTGGTAGATATTTTAGAAGCATGTGTAGCTTGTTCAAAAGAACCTGTTTTAGGCTTTTAGCTATAGCAGCAAGGCAATGAATAGTTTGATAGAATGCTTTGGTAGACATGTATGAAAAATGTGGTAGCATAGTGAACTGTTTCATATAATTCCTCAAAGAAATGTGGTCCCGTGATGAAGGACTACCATAGCAATATGGATTGTCATGGAAGTCCTTCACCAAGGGATCACATTTCTTTGAGGCATTATATGAAACAATTCACTATGCTACCACATTTTTCATACATTTCTACCAAAGCATTCTATCAAACTGTTCACTGCTTTGCTGCTATGGCTAAAAGCCTAAAATAGGTTCTTTTGAACAAGCTACGCATGCTCCCAAAAAATCTATTAGAGCATAATAGTCAATATGGATTCTCATCGCTTCGAACACCATGGCTAAATAGTAAATATGGATTATTAAAAAAATGTATTAAATCATAATTGTAAATATGGATTTTTATTGCATTCCAACACCATCGTCTTGGAATGCCATGACAAGCCATAGACAACCAATAGAAAAAATTCATTGCCAAGACTATGGCTTGTCATGTCATTCCAATCACCATGGTGTTGCCATTCCATGAGAATCCATATTTACTATTATGCTTTGATAGTAAACACCCAATTTTTTCCAACAAGCATATACATGCTCAATACAATTGGAAGTTGGAAAACACAGTGTGAGTTGAGTATATGTTTTCCAAAACACACTGGCAACCCATAGATAAGAAATCATACACATAAACAATTCATTGCCTTGTCTATAGATTATCATGGCATTCCAATCACCATGGTGTTGCAATTCCATGACAATCCATGTTTATTATCATGCTTTGATAGTAAACACCCGATGTTTTTCAACAAGCATACACATGCACAATATGATTGCAAGTTGGAAAACATAGTGTGAGTTGAGTATATGTCTGCCAAAACACAGTGGCAACCCATAGATAAGCAATCATACACAAAAATAGTTCATTTCCTTATCTACGTAAATCGACCTTTATATAGTATTTTCCATCTTATGTTGAACAATATGCAATCAACCAATCAGGTTGACTAAGATCCTTTCATAGCATCTATGATTGTCCTAATGCAATGCAGATCCATCGTAAGTTCAAAACGTTGCAGTGTACAAAGTAGAAAATTCAACCTCCTAGGACCTGAAATAATACCCTTATGATACTAGTCACAAAAAAAAACCATTAACTTTGTGTTATGCCTTAGGTTGGAGATGTCAAACACTAAGCCTCCATGATTCTTGTTCTGCAAGTTGCCTTAGACTAAATCTACTTGGATAATTCTTCGTTGTATTCAGGGATGTTTGAATAAATCCAATTAACAATGCTTCAAGGACATACATCATATTATCAACCATGTGGTTGATCAATTGGATACCAAAGGCGATACCATAACCTACATAGCTGAATGCTTTGATTGGGTACTGTTCAATCGAGACTATTTCAGTTTATAGTTTTCTCTTGCTTCAATCCCATTTGGTATGTGACAGATTTATTGTCGTTTCTATTTTCATTTTTCCCTTCTTTGGAGGGCTAATATGTATCTTAATTAGATGGCTGATATGTAGTTGTACTATTTATGGCTATTGTTTGCTCATAGCCATGGTTCTCTATATTTTTCTCAACATCTTTGATTCAATAAAAAAGAAAAAACTGTGCTATGTGATTGTTCAAATAGATAAATTTCGCCAATGAAAATTATGTAACTTTATAATCAAACACATAGAATTAAAAAATATAGTAATTTGTATTATGACAATTCTACAACATAAATCCATTAAGTCAGTACTGCATAAGCCCAAACCTGGTATCAAGTTGACCTTCCATCAAAGAATTTCCTAAGAAGTTATGTCCTCAATCATAACCACAATTATACTTTACATCATTGTTGTACCATACATATCACAAGAAACACATTTCTATGCAAAAAGATAGAACAAGGTTATCATATGCCACAAAGACAAATGGAACTTATAAATTTCAGGGATTTCTTCTATCAGGATGTGGAAAGCTACTTTTGTTGTCATGTAAAATAGGGTCATAATTGGGAAATAGTAGCATGTAGCAGTATTAAATAGTCAATACTTATTCTAGTGTATACCCTCGTGCATGGACATATTGGATATGTGTATTAAGTTGAAGATTATAAATATCTATAGATTATCCTAGTTTGAGCTTATCATGCCTTTAAATTCAAACTCCATATCGATACAACAAAACAAGTATATTATAAGCTCTGATGTCTAAATTGGATATTTGTATTCTAGATTTACAATTTTCTTCTAGCAGTCGAAATAGGAAATTTGCAAAAAATGGTGCATTGTTTGGAAAAGAGAGGGAAGAAAATGATTTAAATTAGTTTATAAATGCACCCGAGACTAGTTCCTACGACCATTTTACATGCATTGCATAGAGAGGAAATAACAATATCAAGAAAAAACATTGTAAACTAACCCCATAAAGCAGCAGATTTAATTCAAAAACTAATCATTTCATTCTAATGCAAGAAATGAATAAAAATACTAAACACAATCTTTGAATCTTACCTAGGAGGATATGGGTTGCTTCCCAATCCTCAGCCCATAAAGTTCCAAATTTATCACAAAAAACTAATAGTAATACTAATCTTGTCATTCTAATGCAAGCAATAAAACAAACAATGAAAATGGTCTTTCAATCTTATTTGATCACTATGGGTTACCTTCCAGTCTACAACCCCCAAAAAAGAATTAAAATGCAATAGAAAAAAAACATTGAAGTGCACAATAGAGAATACACTTCTAACAATAATTATGGTATTATGTTTGGAAGCTTACACACACAATGTGCAATGGATTCTCGTTGTTAGCTTTAATGAAACCATAGACCATAAATATCTACAACACTCTAAAGTAAATGGTAAAATACATATAAGATAATGGATAGTGTAATTGCAACCTGGAAAACACTGTGTGAGGTGAGTATGTGTCTATCAAAACACAATGGCATGCCATATATAAGCAATCATACATACAAATAGTTCATTTCCTTGTCTATGGCTTGTCATGTCATTCCAATCACCATGGTCTTGGAATGGCATGACAATCTAGATCTACTATTATGCTTTGATAGTAAACACACAATGTTTTTGAACAACCATATACATGTAGACCGATTCGATATTGGAAAACACGATGTGAGGTGACTATATGTCTCCCAAAACACAATGGCATGCCATAGATAAGAAATCATACATAGAAATAGTTCATTGGCATTTCTACAGCTTGTCGTGTCATCCCAATCACCATGGTGTTGGAATACCATGACAATCCAAATATACTATTATGCTTTCATAGTAAACACACAATGTTTTCCAACAACCATATACATGCATAATGTGATTGCAAGTTGGAAAACACAATGTGCGGTGAGTACATATCTGCCAAAACACAATGGCATGCCATAGATAAGCAATCATAAATAGAAATAGTTCATTTCCTTTTTTATGGATTGTCATGTCATTCCAATCACTGTGGTGTTGGAATGCCATGACAATCCAAATCTACTATTATCCTTTGATAGTAAACACACAATGTTTTCCAACAACCATATACTTGCATTCTATAATTGCAAGTTGGAAAACATGGTGTGAGGTGATTATATGTTTTCCAAAACACAATGGCAAGCCATAGATAAGAAATCATACTTACAAACAGTTCATTGCCTTGTCTATGCCTTGTCACGACATTCCAATCACCATGAAACCACATTTCTTTGAGGCAATTTTCAAACTATTCACTACCTTGTCTCTTTTGTTGCTTACTAATATGCTTTCATAGACAAGGTTGTGAATTGTTTGAAAAAATGCCTCAAACAAATGTGGTCTCTTGGAATGCCATGACAAACAAATGCAATTTGTAGTTGCAATTATCACTTTAGTATGAATGAATTAATATCTTTGACAATAGTATTTGGTTGCATAGGTGGAGTTCCCTATAGTTGTGGGTATAGTTTCACAATATATTGTTGATACCTCTACTAAAGATGACAATATATATCTACAAGACAAACTACATTTCTTGTTAACTAAGGTGTTTCCCACTTTCTAACAAAATTTGGCTAGGGAGTCTCCATCTGCAAATATCACTCTAACTATCTGCAAGCCTTTAGGGAGGAACTAAAAGAAGAACAAAAGAATAATCCTGACAAGGAAAAAAGAAAAGAGATTTTAATTGTACTGATGGAAGGGCAGAGTAGCAGGGATCCTGGGATTTCAGTGGATGAGATGGCTGCAACAAAGATACTGGTGACACTTGGAGACTTAGACAATACAATACAGTCCCTCTAGGAATCAGCCTTGGAACATTTATTTGTCTCTTTTTGGTTATAAATGGTAACAAGTTTGGAACATATGTTACATAGATGTAGAACCTTATACAATTACACATATGTAACTACATGCTACAGGTATATATGTAAATATTTTGTAGATGGTACTTGGAACAGTGTTAATATGAGATGACAAATTTGTTGTATAAGGGGCAGTGTGGGGATATGTATATTTTGTAACTGGGGCAATAAGATATTATAGCATATGCAGGGCTTCCTAGAGGCTTGATACTCATGCATTTACTCAGATGCACTAAATGATCTCTCTATACTTAATACAAAAAAATTATCTAGAATTATTTTGTAAGAACATGTCGAATGAGAATGTCTGCCAAAACATAGTGGCAATCCATAGATAACCAATCCCACATAGAAATAGTTCATTTCCTTGTATATGTCTTGGAATGGTATTCCATTGACCATTAGACCACATTTCTTTCAGTCACTTTTCCAAACAGTTCATTGCCTTGTCTCTATTGTTGCTTACTATTATGCTTTCATACACAAGGCAGTGAATTGTTTCAAAAAATACCTCAAACAAATATGCTCTCATGGAATGCCATAACACAAAAATACAATTGGTAGCTGCAGTTATCACTCTAGAATGAAGAAATCAATATATTTCAGAATAGTACTTGGTTGTGCAGGTGGAGTTCCCTATAGTTGTGGATATAGCTTTTACCTATGCAATGTGAACTAAATGCATAACTACTTTTAGGTTGACTATGTAAAAACCCTATATTGTAATTTAAATTTTGTCATCTATCTATGAGCATCTACTTATTAGTTATGCAATGTGAAGTAATGCTTTCGGTTTGAAAGATGTGCAATGGAATGAAATGGAAAACACAGGGTGTTTATAAAACTACAAGCCACATCACAACATACCCAGACCATCATGGTTTTCAAGCCTGTATAAGTGTGTGTGCATTGCAAATAGAAAGAACACCAATTTCTTGACATTATCACTGATAATGAGTAAACTTGTTCAAAGTGGTGAAAAAAAGTGTTAATGCTTCTTGGGAAACAATGGGTGTTTATAAAATAGTGTCTTTCATTACATTCCTAGGGTCTAAATAATAAAAGCTTGTAAAGACAATTCTTTTTATTTTCTAAAATTCTAAGATGCAAAACACTGGGTTTTACAAAACCCTAAACCCACTTAAAGTTTAAAAACAATTTACAATTAAAAACCCTCACAACATTTTAAAACCCTTTACAACTAACAAACCAAATGATTAGAAACCCCTCAACTCACTTTTTGCAGTCTCCCCTTGCTTTGCAACCTTTCACTTTCAACCTGCAAAATGAAAGAGCAAAATACACAGTGTGAAAGGTTGTTGGAAACAATGGATGTTTCTAAACTGTGTTTCATTACATTCCTACGTTTTTAATAACAAAATCTTTTAAAGACATTCATATGTTTTCTAAGATTCCTACGGTTTTAACAACATGGCTATCAATCCGCATTTGATTACATTCCTATGATTTTAACAACAACACATGAAATGATACAAAAATGCATGAAACAATACATAAAAACTTTCAACATTCAATGTTGTCAGTTAGAAACACCTCACCTCAAGTCGGTTGGTCCTCTCCCCTGCCTGTAGTGTGCCCTTGCTCTCCAACATTTCAATTTCAACCTACAAAATGAGAAAATCCAAAGCACAATGTGTTTCCCAACTATCTTCCAAGAATAATACCTGTTACAATTTAAATCGTGTGTCTTAATCACATCTTCCTGCACTTAACGGTTAGCTTCTCCCACAAAGAAAAAAAATGCTCGTGTAATTTTGCGACGGGACACCTCCTCGCTTCCCATGCCTCATCGTTTCCTTTCGTTGTTGGTTTCGTCTCTTCTAGCATTCGTCTGGCAGGCCCCACACTACGTTGTCTCTTCATGTTATGTATGTTACCATGTATGTCGTTATGTATGTTTTCATGCATTTTTGTATGCACATAGGTCAATTTTGTCTAGGAATTAGTTGGCTCCCTCTAGATTGGCTAGGTCCACTATCACAACACTAGTCATGCTACTCAAGACCAACCCCTTGGAATAAATGGTTCCTCTACAGTCTTTTAGGACTTGCGTACTCCATTCATGGACTTCATTTAGGTGGAGAAGTGGAGATGGCAGTGTGCCCAACAGAGGCCACGCTGGCAACCCTTCCCTTTTTATTTGCAAAAATAAATGGAAAACCATGTATCCCAAAAATGCTAGTGCTATGTCCATGGATTTCAGATTTGATTCTAATCTCAAAAAACAATAATAAGTTTCTTTCCATTATCAGAATTTTCTAAGCATTCAAAAGTAGTTACGGTGACGAGCTATTTTGGCATAGAATTGGGTTTTTAGAAATGCAACTGTTGTGAAAAAGTGATTCCAATCTATCTACCTCGGCTTAATCTACTTTACTATACATCAACTATCAAAAGTGGGCTCTTTAATTTTTCTTTTATTCCAAGTGTTCAATCCATTTATTCCATCGAATTAAATTATTGCCAACATCCTATCCACAGAATCCAATGCCACCCAATTTATTTTTAATTTGAGACTATTTGATCCCTATGCTATTAATTTTGTTGTTTTAATCAATTTTCTTCCAATTTTAATATTGTGAAACTTTTTATAAGATGTTTTAATATTTTCATTCGATTGAATTATGTTATTTATTTGTTGGTTGGTTTTGGTACAATTGATGTGACAGTATTTTTTTTAAATTGAAGTTTGTTAAAGGTATCTATTCTATTAAAGTGTGGAATATGTTAGAGTGGATAATTTATCTATTCGCTGTAGCTTAAGTGTACTTAGGTTGATGTGGATAGAAAAAATCTTGTCTAACTGAATGTGCAATATTTTAGGCCTCTAGTGGTTACCTAGTTGTTTGGTAAACCTCATGTGCATACCTTTTGACGTTTGAAGACTTTCCATCTCACCTCAAATGTCGCTTTTGTAGTCATTGAACACTTGTCACTAAGGTTGATGAATTGGTCAAATAGGTTGTTGGTTTGCACATTCCAAATGATCCAAAGGTTGACACCTGTAGAACACTTGTCTACTTATTTGTGCCACATCATGGGGCACTTGTCAATCTACATGATAAGTGGATTGCCTCTTCCTTTCCTATATAGACAAGCTCATATTGTACATTTTAATAAACTCTAATGTGAATTAGGCTGATAATTGTGTGTAAGTGTGTTTATGTGGAAGCACAAGGTTTTTGTTGTTATGATCTTGGATGAAAATCCTAACATGATATCAGAGAAATGCAGCAAAAACCCTTCCCAAAAACTTGCATCTAGTCTAGTTTAGAGTTCCATGCAATTTAATCTGCATGTTAAAGTAATCTTTGTTTGGAAGCAATTTGTCGTTAGGTAGCAAATTGTTTGGAAGATTTGTGGAGTTGTTTGGAAGGTTTTCTTCTAAACATCTTGTGGAAAAAAAAAAAAATTCACTTTGCAAGAATTCGTGGGTTTCTAATATCTTCCTAGACTGATCTCTCTACCTATTTCACCATTTTGGTTGAAATTCTATTTTGCTTGTGGAAAAGAGTGCCTTTGCAGGTCACATTTTTTTTTTGCACTATGTTGCAGATTAATCCCCAGAGGTTGGACCTAACCATCACACGCTAAGCTTTGACTGCTTAGGTGGATGGTTTGGGCCCATTCCTTCCTTTGAAATATGTTTCGTCCATTTCCTGTTCAAATGGTTAGTCACTGTTATCGATTAAATTCAAATATTGTTCCCACATAGTTCGGTGGATGTGATGGCATAAAACAAAGCAGATGTAAAAAACCATTCATGTCTGCCTCGCACCTGTCATAGAATACCTCTTTGCTGAACTATTTTCACAGACCAACCCAACCCGATTATGGTCAGATATTACACATGGAAATGCTCTGGTATACATGTATGCAAAATGTGGAAGCATAGACAAGGTACGTGAACTGTTTGACTGAATGCCTCAAAGAAATCTGGTTTCATGGAATACTATGATTGCAGGATATGCATAAAATACGTTTGTTTAAAATTTATTTTGAAATGTTCAACCAAATGCGATAGGCAGGTGTAACGCCAGACTCCACGACCTTTGCTAGCATCCTCCCAGCCTATGCGAAAATGAGAGCTCTGGAATAGGGTATGAACATCAATCACAGTATAAGCGATAGGGGGATTTTGTTAGATCTTGTAGCTGCAACTGCCCTACAAATATTGTAAGAAGGGACAAAGGCACATGAACTGAACTGTTTGACAAAAGGCCATGATTGCAGGATATACAAAATGTGAAAGCATAAACAAGGCACGTGAACTGTTTGACAAAATGCCTCAAAGAAGTGTGTTCTCATCGAACACCTGATTGTAGGCTATTAACAAAATGGATTTGTTGAAAGGCTTTGGAATCCAATTTTTGTCAATATGAGAGCTTTGGAATAGGGTATAATCGGGTGAAATTCTAAAGTTTTGTCACACTTTAGAGTGTATAGATTATATGCTTTATATTTCATACACATTTCATCGATATGGATGTGTTGAAGTTCAAGGAAGAGGTGGTGGTAAATGTGGAAGAAAATTATTAGTGATGGTGTTAAGAACATTCGTTTAATTTCTTTAGGATTTATATCTATAGACAATGAAGAATTGAAGTTATTCATTGTAAGTTGCTATTTTCTTCATGATTCTTGCGTAGATGTAGGGAAGGTGTCGAAATTTTTCATGATAATTTATAGTGTTGCCTAGAGGTCTCTAGCAACTTCACAATTCTAATCTTTTGTGCAAATAAGATCTGTAGTGATTAGCATAAGAAGGATCTATTTCATGAAGTGGGTTCTCATCACTTGATCTCGTAATTGGTAGTATCTTGAGAGATGTAAAGTAGAACACTGATGCAATAGAGGTTGGATACCTAGTGGATTGTAATGTGGTAAATAATTCAAGATTTTTGCATTGGGGAGTTTTGATTTCCTTGCTATTTATGATGTTTTTGGTTATGGTTGTGGTGTTTGTAGGGAGTGGCATTTATGATTTTATATCTATTTTCTCTATTTTTTGGATTATATGTTTGTAATGGTCATTTAATGTTCCTTCATTTTTTTGTATAGGTGCTTTATAACTGACTACTATGGTAATTTATTCTCTTATGGATGTTATCTTTATATTATTCATTTCTTGGGAGAAGGTCTTAATAAAATCCTCAAGTAATTATTCTAGAGAAAGATAACATTAAAGAAAGAAATTCAATCATAGCCCCTATTTATTATTACAAATTTTGAGATAAATGACCAATTAGGGAGAATTAAGACAACATATTCTACCATGCAATATAAGATACATTAATAACATTAAACAATGACTAAACCAAGTTTGGGATCTTGAAAAGGCATTCTAAGCAAGAGGTCCATACCCTAACTAGTTCATTTTATTATAACACATCATTTATGTGACCTAACTAGTTCCAACTCAAAAAAATCACATTAAAATTTTATTATTAGAAAACTAAAAACTATTAGAACAAATTTTAAGTACAATCTAGGACATCGTCAATGATGCAATCTAGTTAGATTCATATTTTTATAAAACAGATTTGATAATAATATTTTTGTTCAAAATAGATTCAACCAAAGTCTATCTAAAATAGATAGCTAGAATATTCTTGGAAAGAGGCAATTACTAGCAAAAATGTGTAGTAGTGTTTAATGCCAAATTACTAACTTTTTGAAACTATTTGAAAAATTCAACATTACCTCCACTTCTATTCACATTAATAACATTTTTTAGAAACAAAAAAATAGACTTTTGTAGATCTAAAAGCATAGTTTCTATTTTTTTATGATTTTAATTAATGTTAATATTTTTCTTTTTTCTTCTCTACAAGTAGGTCATCATTGCCCAAACCAAAGCCTAATTTCTTTCTCAAATAAAACTACTAATTTATGTCTTGAATACACAACATAAGGATGCCTTTGCCTCATATGAATTCAACGATTGTTATAGAGAAGCAAATCAAACTACAAATATTCTAACCAATATGAGAATTAACCAAATTGAAAAAACTATGGTTTATGAATCATCGTCAAACACAAAATATCAAGATTTAAAGATATCATTTTTGTAATGATCACATAATCTAATTTCACGCACCCTTTCAAATTGCTAAAATGTGTGCACCATTTAAATATTCTTAACCAAATTACTCATTTACTCACCCTACAACTCCATGTGGTCAACAATTATGGGAAGCTAGTTTTTAAATCTATTTTTCATATGAAGTTCTTCTATTTAGGATTGTATTAACTCTACAATACCACCACAACCTACAATTGAATTAATAGTAAATGTGAATTCAATAATTTTCCATTTACTCACCTCATTCAGATGATCATTGGCACATTACTATTTAAGGTCTCTTACTATTTCAATTATTATCCTACTCTTCTTCTCTACATTCTATCACAAGGGGTGATATGGAAAGATATAGAAGGATTTAAATACTTTCACAAAAATTGTAACCACTCATTCTAGGTCCAATTGACTTCACCTTGCTGGCATATATTTTCTCTATGGACTAACCCCATGTTGGAAAGGGCCTTCAAAGCTATTTTAGGTGATGATCTTCAAGGTGGTACCAAGATAATTTACTACTTTGGTATCATCTATGATTTCCTCTCTAGCTATATGGATTTGGTGTAAGATATAGACTTCCTAGATATAATTTCTTATTGGTTAATTCAAAAAAAATTTCTACGATCAACTATCTATAGTTAAGCTGTCATTGCCTATGATGATATAATGGGTGAGCTTCAACTGGGGGATTTATTCCCTCATGAAATGCTAAATAATTATCATTGGATTCTTATGTTTTCAATACCATGTGGACTAGTTTAACTAGTGATTTTGTAGTACATTTCATGCATGCCCTACACTCTCATAATCCCTAGCCTAGGAAGTCTTTGTCAACTAAGGTCTTAGATATTTTCATTGCACTTAGATTCCTATTTTTGCATGCTCCTCCTTGGCTCCTTTCTACTTCTCCTTTTTCCAAATCCACTTTGAAATTGATTTCTCCTCAACTCTCTCTCACTCTCACTCTCTCTCTCTTAAACTTGGATATTCCTATTTTTAATTTTATTAATATATTTATTATTGATGGTCTCTCACATTTTATCTAAACAAATACTATTTTAAAAATAAACAAAAAATATGATGGGCCCAAGAGAAGAGAATACTTCTTGAGATATCATTTTTTGAACTTTTTCGATAATTAAAGAAGTGTCAAGTTTTGAAAAATAAACTAATGTGTTTTATTTAAAATTTAAATAAAAACATAAAATGCATTAAGAATTCTACATTTAGTTATTTTATATTTTCAAATTTTAAAATACATATGCCACCTTCATGTGCTTTAAGTAAAAAAACTAGACCATAGACTAGTGATATTGAAATTTCCTTTATTATGATGTGCCATGGTACTCAAATTTCATTAATTTTAAATCAAGTTTTAGTTAATATAACTATAGTTCCTTAAATGATAACAATAGAGGTGTTATACATTTTTTAACTTACTAATTCATAAATTATAAAAAAAATCCCTCACTTGTAGAAAGGGATTATTACAATTGAATACTTGATTGAACAAATAAATTTATTGGTCAAATCATGTGTCAAATTCGGGATAATAAATCCCTAATGCATGCTAATTTCATGTAATTAGGTTTGTGGGGCCTAATAATCCTTAATTATGCACTATATGGAACCATTTAATAAACTGGTTCAATGAAACATAAAATTAAGGATAATTAAAACATAATGTGTGCTACTTTGATATAATTGAGTTTAAAATAATTGAGGGCCTATTTATGATGAAATATCTCCTATTAATCCCTATAACCAATTATATATTATGTCTCTAAGTTGATGATAAATGACTATAAACTTATGAATAATATGAAGTTTGATATGTAATTCATTTTATCAAGGATACAATTTATGATTTGTATCGAGTTTTGATATCCTATAGCAAAAAAAGGATACTATATTTTGAGGTTTGTCTCATCATATGACCATGGTTAAACACTATCTTTGCAACAAGTTTCTCTTTGAAATATATCACTCAACCCTTATGTCATGAGTTGCTTGACTCCATATCCCATTGGTGAAGACCATCATTTACTTAAACCAAAGAAAGTAATCTATTTTTTTTAAATCACTAGTATCGTTACACTCCAAAGATTAATTAATTGTCTTCATTACATTTGTACCCCTAGTGTATTAGTATGGTAATATTTTTTCAAGGTGTTTGCTAATTTGGAGGATCTTATTGATGTCACAAAGGAGTTTCATATTTCCTGTAAATTACTCTAAAACATATGTTTTTTCATCACTAACTAGTCCAATATTTTGATCATAAAAATGATATGAAATATTACTCTATGTGCTACCTATTAAATCCTAGGTAGTGTTTAAAATGATTTTTCCTTGAGTACAAAAAACAACATAAATACTTGGTCTACCATTTCGTATAGACACCAAGAAAATAGCCTAATAGAAAGCTAAAAAGAAAAGTATGTGGATGCTAGTTAAGATCATTACATAAATAGCTGTTGAAATATATGAAAACATGTATCCCAAAAAAAAACCATAAAAATTCTAAAATATAGCTTGAGCAATTAGAAAAAATAAAGATTCAATTAAAACTTACATAGAAATTGATTATGAATTCCTGACATAGAATAACTTGAAATACATGTATTTAAATTAATTATAACATGAGAAGCAAACCAAACTTGCACCTAAACCATATTCAAATATACAAAATATGATAGGAATTTTACAACATAATTCAATCACTAAAAAAATACAAAGATTTTTGATTGACTAAAGAATTTGTGTATCTACAAAGTATCAACTATTATAATATTTGAAAAGTGAAGGTCACTTGAATCAAAGGCATGAGATCGGTACACTTTTTTTAATTCTATTTTTTATTAACATTATTAGGAGTGGTGATTCGAAAAAAATTGTAAATGCATTAACTAGGAGACCAAATTTCATGATAAAAATGAGAATTTGAAGTAGAAGGATATGATGAGTTTATGAATTTGTATGAAGTTAATCCTCATATTGCACAAGAACTGAAAGGAGCGATAATTTGATAGATTCAAATAGTTTAATAATTAATATTGTAAAATAACTAAAACTTAAACTAGTATATATTATATTAGTATATTGTTTATTAAATTATATATTAATAATTATATAATAATAATATAAAAATTAAAAATTATAACGTAATCAAAGTTATGGAAGTCATCAAAGTTAGCTTTGTAATCATAATAATAATGTGCTTCAAGTAGCATCAATCAAGTGGAGTGATGTAATAATCACTTGTATCCTAGAATCATTAATCAAATGTGAGCCATTGAATAATTTTTATCTATAAAAAATCACCCAAGTTTTCAAGGTACCAAATGTATTTCCTATGGATTTGAGTACCTATTATTGGAAAAAATGCAAAGGGAGGAAGGGTAGTATTATCCATATAGAAATTCACAAGGATGTTTCTTCTAGTGGATCAAAATTGAAATTTTGATGGTTCAAATATAATTCATAATGTTAATAAGTAATAAATTGAATAAGGAGTATTGAATCATTGCGATAGAATATGATGAAAGGAATCTAAGCTATATGAGAAATAGATTTAAATTGTTTGATAGAATAATTTAATAATAAATATAAGATATATTTTAGAAAAAAATTAGAAGGGAAAAACTTAATAATAAAGTATATATTTAATATATTAATTATAAAAAGTGATTATAATCTAATTGTAAAGTTTTAATAGTTTAATCAAATGAATTGATAATATAGTTTTATATAAAAGTGATAATATAATCATAATCATAGGTTCTTAATTTATAATTTTGTTTTTCAAGATTATTGACTATTTCAATAAATCCAAAAAGAAAAAGCATTCTTATTGAACATGGATTGTGGAAATCCAATGTCTCTTATTTCAATAAATCTCAATAAAATTGAATTAAGTTTGAATATATAGATATATAATAAAAGTTTAGTTTATTATTATTTATTTAAATCAAAATAAAAATCTAATATAATTTGATTTAAAAATTAATATTAAAATATTTATTCTAAAAAGTATTAACATATTCATTATCTAATTTTTTTAATATAATTTTTAAGTTAAATTAATTATTCATTTATCAAAATACAAATAAATTAAATAATGATAAATGTATATCTACAAGCTTTATAATTTGTTATTATCATTAGATATCTCTTTTTTTTGGTCGATAATAGGATTTGTATTTTTAGAATAAAAAAAAGATTACATCATCTTCTTCATAACTTCATCTACCATCCAAAATTCTCCTATAGCTAACTTAGTTTTCCAAATAGCACATAAACATGCAAAAAATTGAAACTACAACCCTTCCCAACTAGAAACAATTTGACTTACATCTGTTACTATCTTTCATGCATCCACATAATTCAAACATTTTACCCACACACATTAATAACATTGCATAACCACAAAAAGGGTTCAACCCCAAAAACCAAAACCAAAATTAATAGTCCAATTTTTCATCTGCAAAAAACTTAAAGAACCATAAACTATCCTAATCTACTCATTTCAAACCCCAATTTCTTTTTTGTTTTCATCCTTCGCTTCTTCGCTTTCTGTTCTCCAGCCTCCATTTGTCTTGCTTCTGCTTTCGCCTGGTCAATAATTGCTTCCAACTTCATTAGCTCGACGAAGAGCTTCAAGGCTTGCCACCGTAACCTTGCCTCTTCCCTGCAGTGGTTCTTGATTGCATCCTCTAACCAATGCACAAACGAAATGCATCCTTCGGCCCTTTCCAGTTCTACATTCTCTAAGCCTTCCCGAATATCTAAACCTTCACCTGGCACTGCCCATTCTAAAATTGACTCTAGCCCTTCCAAGAAATTTTTATGTACAATCATCTCCATTACTTCTCTCACTGTGCTTATTGATTCACCCAGGTCCAGACCCCATGCTACTATCAATGAGTGGACATCCATGTTTATCCTATAATGATGCCTTAGATTACCAAAAGACTTCCCTAGAATCATCCGCGCACTCTGCACAAACTGCCCATCAGTGAAAAGAAACATTCCCATTAGCCTTTGGTTTGAGGCTTCACCATAGAAAGGGTTCAGTTGCCTCTTCAATTGAAGAGTAAAATTGGCCTCCATTGAAGACTCCTGCAACACCACCGCCACCACCAACAAAAACTCTTAATGCCTTCTTCTCCATGCCTATTTCTATAATTATCTTCAATTACCAAGGGCCAAGATTTAATGAATTCCTTAACACCGCACACCTCGGCCTTAAATTTCCTTTGTATTGGGATTGCCACTACCATCTTTCGCATCATTTCACCAATCTTATCAACTTACTTTGATCTGCTCACTATCTCCCTTCATTAATGTTGTGTCCTTGCCACCTTTTTTAGCTTAATCTACTAAGACTACATTGACAAAATTTGTAGCCCACTTCGACAAAATTTCTGCCTCCATATTACTATCTCTTCTTATGTGGCTTACCACAAAATCTTCACATGAGTTTAATTCTTCTCTTATTTTTGCTATCGTGTTCTGAATTTTCCATGCCCCTATTTCCCCTTTCATTATGGCTTGTACAATGATAAGTGAATCAACTTCTAAGTGAATTCTTGAAGCTCTCATTTTCTTACCCAATATGACTTCCAACAATGTTGCAGAGGTTGCTGCTATGTTATTTGTTCCCTCCCTTGACTTCTTTGCTCCAAAAGCAACTGCATTCCCTTTCCAATCTCAGATGATAAATCTTACACCTGATGGTCTGGGATTCCCTTTTGATGATCCATCAAAGTTAACTTTCCACCAACCCTCCTTTGGCTTTTCCCTTGCAACCACCTTAGACACCTTTGTATTTGGTTTAACCCAGCTAGGCCCCTTAACAGGTCGAAGGTGAATCCTCGACCATTGTGCCTAAAAGTGTTTGTCTTCCTTTGTGTAGGGGACTCCTGAATTGAAATATTGTGATGCTACTGCTCTAGCCACTTCCTCTACTGCATTATTGATTCTCCACTTTAACCTTTCTAGGGACTCTTCTTTATCTAAGAAGATTCTCCTATTCCTTTCTTTCCAAACTTCCCACACTATAATAGACGGGCTGATTTTCCAAATACAAGAGTCGACTTGTTTCTTGCCTTCAGCCATCCCTCAAGAACCTTCCATAGAGTGTCCAGAAAAGGGCCTTGCCATCCCAATGATCACCTCACCAATTCCCAACAAGATGAAGCCACTCTACAATGAAGCAAAAAATGATCCCCTTCTCCTCAGCCTCTCCACACATCACACATTTAGTTGGTCCACAGAAACCTAAATGTTTCCTCCTTTCACCTGTCAATATTCATCCTCTAATAGCCAACCATGCAAAAGCCCTTGCCTTAGATAAGCATTCCTTTCCCCAACATAAATTGGTCAACCAATTCTTGCCCCTACCTTTGTGTCTAAGAATTGGTATCCTAATTTAACTGAGTATTTTCCATCCACTGCACCACACCATACCACTTTGTCTTACTTATTTGACTTCAGAATATTCCTAGAATTAAAAATCTGCTGCACTAAAGCCACTGATGATCAAGTAACCCTATAGTTTAAAGATATTCCCATCCCCACTCACCACCTAATGCATCTCCTCTGAATTCTAGGTAGTCACTTACCCTTTCACTCCAATGTTAAATGAACCAATTTCTCAATTCTTGCAGATCATTTCTCTCTTTCAAAGTTGGTAATCCATCCCATGAATCATCCCAAAACTTAGCCTTCAAACCATTCCCAATTTTCCAACTTATGTGATCAATTATGACTTGACGACAAGAGAGGATAAAATTCTAAATTGCTAATCCAGCTGGGGGGTTTTGCATTGTAAAGATTTATACTATCTTCCATTGTGTCTAAATATTTTGCTTTTAAAATTCTCACCCACAGTTGAGTAGGTTGAGAATAAATATTCCAAACTAATTTTACACCCAAGGCCTCATTCACAATGTTCTAGTCTCGCAGCCCTGCACCCCCTTTCTTTTGTTCTCCTACAAATATTCTCCCACGCAAGGAGAGGTATCTTATCTTGCTCATTAGCTCCATTCCAAAACAAAATCTCATTCTCTACCCCATAGCCTTAATTATTTTCTATGGTATTTTTAGACACATCATTGAAAAAATTGGAATGGCAAATATAACAAATTTTAACATTAGAATCCTACCAGCAAAAGTTAACCATTGACTTTTCCATTCGTCCATGCACTTCAGACAACATTCTACCAGCTCCTTCCATATAGCCGACTTACATGCTCCTCCAAATAGTGGAATGCCTAGGTATTTTCAAGGCAAAGCTCCCAATTTCATTCCCATAATAGAGGAGATCTCTCTTTTCTTCTAGTAGCAGGTATTGAAGAAGAAAATCTCATATTTTTTCCAATTTATACACTACCCAAAAGCTTTTCTATACTTGTCTAGAACTCCTTTCATCACCATGGCTTCCCTAAACGAAGCTTCACCCATGAAAAGGGTTTCATCAGTGAACTACAAATGGGAGAGGGGGTCAATGCCTTCCGCGGCTCGTATACCCTTCCAACTTCCCTCTACCCTCTTTTTAGAAATCAATCTACCCAAAGCTTGTACCATTATTATGAATAAGAAAGGCGAGATTGGATATCCTTGTCTTATTCCCTTTTCAAATTCAAAAAAACCTTGTGGACTACCATTTAGAAGCACTGAGAAGCATGGGGTGTTTATACATCCTTCCACCCATTTCACCCAAGCCTCACAAAAACCAAACCTCCTAAGCACTTTTAAAAAGGAAGCTTCTATTCACCTCATCATACACCTTCCTATGTCTAGTTTTACCAACATTATTTTTGTTTGAGCTATTCATATTGAATGTATTACCTCATGAGCAATAATTATACCTTCATAAATGGAACGGTTTGGTGAAAATCCACTTTGTCCAGCAAAGATCACTGAGTCAAGAACATTCTTTAATCTATTTTCCATCACCTTCGAGATGGTCTTATAAAAAATAATACAAAGTGCTATGGGCTTGAAATCATTAAAAGAAAGCATTTCCTCTTTCTTGGGGACTAGGGCAATAAAATTATTATTGAAATCTTTCAGAACAAACCCTCCCTTCTTGATTCTTCCACCACCTCCCACAAATCTGTAGCCAAAACATCCCACAATTTTTGAAAAAATAATGTTGGGAATCCATCAAGTCTAGGAGCTTTGTCTCCACCAAGGCTAAATAGTGTTGTTTTGACTTCATCCATCATTACAACCTTTGAGAGCATTGCATTTTCAGCTTCTAAAACACATTTGGGGATAACCTCCAAAACTTCATTTTCTTGAGAAATTTCAAATTGGTTTTTTTTGAAACCTTCTAAAAAGAACCTCACACATTCTTTGTTGATATCTTCCCTATCTGTGAGCATATTCCCATTCTTATCCTAAATTGAAATTTTTTTATTCGATGACCTCCCGACTTTAACTGCATTATGGAAGTACTTCGTGTTGCGGTCCCCCTCTTTAAGCCAAGTTTCTCGTGATTTCTATCTCCACAAATTTCTTCTCTTGCTAACAGCTCCACATACTCCTTATTGAGCTCTTTTTCTGAATGAAAATCATCCTCACTCATACCACCTTCAATAAATTTTGTATGCAATTCTCCCAAAAAAATTTCCAATCTAAGATTTTCTGAGAAGATATTTTTAAATACCTCTCGATTCCATTTCTTTAGTTGTTCCTTCACAAATTGTAGTTTTTTGAAAAAAAATAGGCTTTATTTCACGCTGTTGTGGTACATTTTTCCACCATTCTTCCACCAAATCCAGAAAGCCATCCTCTCACAACCACATTTTTTCAAATTTAAATGGGCATCTATCAGGTACATCATCCTCTTGAATTATAACACTAACTGGGTAATGATCTGAACCTGTGATAGGAAGGATGTCAGCTCGAAACATCCACTGAAAGTCCGCCCAATTCTCAACAATAAAGAACCTATCTAGTTTCTCTATAATACTTAGGAACCCTGATCGCCTATTTGTCCATGTGAAATCACCACTTTTAAATTGAACCTCAAACAAACCATTTGTATTCATGAAATCACTAAAATCACTTTGTTTTTGGTTTAACCAACCTAGACCACCTTGCTTGTTTGATGGCCACAAGATTGCATTGAATTCCGCACCTAAATATAAATGATCTCCATTTGAGGCCAACACCTTTGAGATTTCTCCTCACATTCCTCTCTTTTCAATGATGTTATTCAATCCATAAACATTTATTGAAAAGAAGCTAGATAATAATTTCTTAGAAGTTACACTCACCCACTACCATGACTCTTCAGATCTCATTAACTGGACCTCATTGTTTTCCTCTTTATATAGTATTCCTAAACCTCCAGAGGCTCCTTCCGCTTCCACTATGAAACATTTACACCTACAAAATTTCTTACTAAAAGAGACTACTTCAACACCACTAAGCTTCATTTCTTGCAATAAAACAATGTCTGGCCTCATTTGATCAAGACATATTTTGATCAAATGAATCTTGTCAGGGGCATTACAGCTCCTGACATTCCACGAAAAGACCTTCATTGCTCCCTGAAAAAGGCATAGCCTTTTCCCAATCTCAATTTTTTTTGTCCTACTGTGCTTCCTATTATTTCCAACTTCACTTGCACTAATTTTCATCCTTGCTTCTTCTTTTCCCCTATATTTACCTTTGCTTGCTTAGCCAATGTCTACACCAGAGTTCTTATCTCCATAATTCCTACCTCTGAGCTCAAACCCAATTCATCCTCACCACCTACTTCATCATCCATTGGGAGTTATGATTCAAAATATTCAAAAAAACTTCCCTCTTCTCTGGCTTCCTCCAAGGAGCTCTCGAAATTCCTTATTGGTGAGATCTGAATATTTTTAAAAAGTGGTTCCTCATCTTCTATATTTTCTTCCACATTCTGATTTCTAGCTATAGGTGATTTTTCCAGATAGTTCATGCTTTTCGCTCCCTGCTCACCTGGTTTTTCCCCTCTCAATTTTTTTTAAGGTCCTTGTTGACCTTTCTCAAATTTTCTAGACTTGTTGAGGGGCTTACTCCATCTGAAACATTCTAAGCCTTTTCTTTGTCCAAATTTGTAATTTTTCCTACTGCCCTGTTTTCCTTTTCTAAACAACACTCTTTTTCTGTAACCAGTACCTCCTTGCCACCCTCCTCCATTAAAATGTTGTCTTTCTCTCTTATATTACCTGCTTCCAAAGCCTCAGTTTCATTAACCTCACCTTCATCTCTTCCTCTTGGTGAATCATTTCCCACCCATTTTGGTATCATTTTTGAGTCTGTAACACCAACCCACTCCTCACCTTCAACACTCTTCCACTCTATTTCATTCCACGTATCTTCTTGTTGGTACTTAGTACACATACCAAGGTCTATTTTAGAGTTTTTCAAAGCCCAAACATCCCCTATCGGTTGTTCCCAATTTTTCAACTTAGCATTCAAAAAGTCACTATCCTCAGCTAAAAAAGTACTTTCTTTAAACATTGGTAGATCAACTATCACATTTTTCTCCCAACCATTTCCTTTTTCTAAATGTTTGCATTCCCCTATAGTATTCCCTAACCCTTTACAAGTAGAGCACTTTTCAATCTTTTCCTCAACCTCTATCATCTACTTCCAAATACCCTCCCCTGTTTTTAGTTCTACCATTATCGATAAAGGGTGAATTTCCTGCCTTAGGATACATATACATGCATACATAGTGTAGTCTTTATTTGCAATGGCTTCATCTGCTTTAACAAAGGTTCTTAACTTGTTACCAATCTACTTTAGGGTTTCTAAGTTCTAGTACTCATGGGGTAGATTATATAGTCGAATCCAAATAGGCACCTCTGAAATGGTTTCATTTTCTGGATTAAGTTTGGGTGTCTAGTCTTTTAAATAAAATCCTTTACCCCCATAAAAATGGGCCACTATTGAAAATCCATTCTTTATCTAAAGCACTCGGGAAAATAACCAGATAGAAACCATTGGGTAGTGTTTTCAAAATAGTCGTTTCCCCCCGGTGTTCGTTACACCAATCACTAACCCTTTTGAAAGCCGACCAAGGGCCACTCCATTTCATGAAAAAAACTTTTTCCTTAAACTGGTTAACAGAGTCATTCCATGCTTGACATTCAATTGTTAGAGAAACAACCATAGTATGTTCAAACGTAGAGTTTACTTGATTAGCCGACTATGGGTTGCCTTGTTGCTTCAGTCTCCAAATTTTTTTTTCACTTTTTGGAAGTCTATCAGTTATGTTAACCATATATTTGCATACCCCCATCTATTCCTTGGAACAAAACCCTGTTGATCAGGATTTTCATTCTTTCCATTATGCAAATCCCTACCATTATTTTCTGAAGCATTCTATGCTTTTTGTGGAGCTCACCATGGTGGAATTTGTGCACGCTCTCCATTTCTTTGAGCGTAATGATACCCATTTTGACAATCTCCATGCCTTCGAAACCCCTGCGACCTGCGAAAATATCCATCATTCCTTCTCTCCACCATTGCGATGGTTATTAGATATCTCTTTTTTAATGCCAAATTTACCTTCTTATATAGTTAAACCCTTCATTATTTATCTATATTAAATTATTTAGAATGAACAAACTCTTTCTTGACATTTCATTCTCATTCCATTTCTAATTTAAATCACATCTATTAGAAAAGATAATATATCTAATTAAATGTTCTTTGCACAAGAGTTAAAGACAGTTAAATAGGTACCAATTGATTTGTAGTTAAACCATAAAAATGTTATTAATTCCTATTACATTATTTAGTTTTATAGTTGGTTATTAGGCAGTTATACAGTTATACATTGTTCCTTTTTATATTTGTATTTGTTGTTCTTTAATAAAAAATTTCCTAAGTATTCATCCCTTCATTTGGTATTGGAGTGGGCAATGAAAAATGTAATGGCATAAAGAAGAGAAGATGACTTTGGTCAAAAGTGTGTGGGTGCAAGGCATGGCAACCCATCTACACTTTGAATAAGATGTTTTTGAATTCTAAGGATGCAAGAGCATGAAATTTCCAGCTAACAAAGGTGATTGAGTATCTTGTGCATACCAACACTAGCTAAGACAAGAGAACCATCATCGATTTATTCTTTTGGATGGAATATTGGGGTAGCTCTAGGCAAGTTAAACACCACCAAATAGGAAGTATTCATGGTAGCCTAAGTAGCATGTAATAACAAACATAAATGGTGAGCATAGAAAGAACATCATCAAGTGGTATGTGCATAAAGAATTCAAAAGTCGTACATATGAAGGGAGTGTAATATGGTAGCTTCATTTTTAATGGATTATGGTAGCATGAAGGATTTATGCAGTGTTAAGTTAAAAGGTAAACTCTACTAAAATGTAGGGCTATAAAAAAATACATATTGGAATATTTAAAAATTTATAGTTTTGTTTCCGTATAAGTCTACCACCTAGCATACCATCCTATGAAGATAAGGAGTGTCAAGCTAGAAATCCTTTTTTTTTTTCTATTGGTGTTTGTGTTATTATAGGAAAGAAGAATCATCAATATGTAAAAAATAGAACAATAGAAGGTATTTCAATTATCTAAAGGATTATGAAAATTACAGAAGGGAATAACAAATATATTTTGTTTGTTTTTAAGTTATTTGTGTAGAAAAAACAATGGTAATGGTTTTTGAAGTTTGAGTGTTACATGAGGAGGAGAATTGGTGTTAGGAATTTGGGTTGCACTATTACGATCCATACACTAGGTCACCTTACATTGTTATTGACTAGTCTATGCCTCCCACCTCTAAAATATATAGAATGACTTTATAGGAAGCCACATAGATACTAGTTGGATCACTTTGAAAAGAATCATAAGAAGGAGACCCATGAAGAGCATAAGTAATATGTTTCTTTCTAAAAAGACTTTCGGTTTCAAGGGTAAGATGTTTTCTAAGAAGTTTTATGTAGAGAAATCTTTGATAAAGAAAATAATTCCTATGCATGAACAAAATACCACTAGATGTGAAATGAATGATAATATTCAGGAAGGATCTTGATGTCTACTAACTTGTTAGACTAGGATTCAACAACTCATTCCAAGATGCTAATAAACACAATCAAGAAATATAAACAAATGGCTATGAAGATTACATTGATGGAACTCGGTTTTACAAGGAAACATCCCAAGTATGAACCATTTATTTTAATGGATTTACAATGCACTTCCAATCTTGATATTAATAGTGTATAAAAAAAAAATGGTAATATGTGTGATATCACAAAAGGATCTTTAATTGAGGTCAATGAATATGGTCTTGTGACTCTAGCAAAAAATGTCATATGGGGAAAATATAACTCGATAAATAATGAATTCATACTTTGAGCCTTCTCTATTGGAGGTTGGTGGCATCGAAGGATGGAGGATTTGCATCATCTCGTGTTAGCTTCTCACTTTAATATGGTGCTTGCATGAGAAGAATTTTGTTGCTTTCTATTTTTTCTTTCATTCCAACTTTCCTTATTTATGTTGATAAATTATATCCTTGTAGCAAAACAAAAACAGATTTTGAAAGACCACCAAAAAATTCAGTTGATTTTGAATAAATTGCAAGAAGTGAAGTGTGGTGCTATGAAAAAATGTCATTCTCTAAAGGATTTCAACTAGCATATCAACAACAAAACTCATTAAGAAATACAAAAATGTAAGACAAAATATTTATTTTTGTAGCAAACTTCATGCTCCAATAGTGAAACTAAGACTGCTATAATACAATTTATTATGACTGATTAAATTTATTGTCCGTAGTTGAACAAAATATCCAGTGGTTAGTAGGTATGGCCAGTAGTCATATGTAACTGACATAACTACAAAATGAAAAGTCTAAGTGTAATGTAAAAGGCGAAAGGTTGTCTAGAGATGCTTTCAACACTTATCTCAAGTTTACTAACATGCTTCATTAAGAAGAAGTCTTAATTTTTGTAAATTCCATTTTATTCTTAGTGTATTTGATTGATTGTTTAAAGTGAATTCCACATTCTTGCACATGGTATGAGAGTGTGGTGATAGATATTTGTGATGATTATTATAGTATATACTCTATATGAGCAAATGATTTTGTATAGGTTTATTCAACATATTTTCACTGATAAATTACAAACATTCATTCCAACATGAAGATGTCATGTTCACAGAGCAGCTAAATTGCACCCTTCATGTGTTGGTTTCCAATGTTTTAAAAAACGCTTATAGTTCCTAATCAGATATAAATAGCCATATACATAAATTCTAGTTATTTACTTAAAAAATGTGGTATCATTAGTCCTTACTAGTTTATACCAATTATGTTTAATGGGGTGTTGCCAGATATTGAATTTTTCCCTTTTGAGTCTCCAAAGTTGCATCTATGGATGAATGCATGCATAGTTGTACTTGTATATGGTATGGATTTATCTCCAAATGCCCTAGAATCAATATGAAAGCTCACTAAAGTTAAAAACTATAGATTAGGAGATGGTTAAACTGGGGGATGCTAATACATAAAAATATATGCAAATTATATGTAAATTCAAGAAAACATACTAGTACACAATGAGTAAACAACTTCAAAGAATATAAAATAATGCTAGAGTATCCCCCCAGTCCCTTAAAGAAACCTCTAGAAGCTATAAGAGAAAAGGATGTCATTTCATTTTAGTTCTGAGTTTTCAACAATCAAGGATCAAATCCACAACTGCACGTTTGACCCTACAAGTGTGACTCTATCTTATGCAAGTTATGCAGTTATTGCCCAGTATTTTAAAAAAGTAAAAATTGGCCTAAAGGACTTGAAATTCATCTTATCTTATCTTCAGTTAGTAAAAAACTACATAACATGAATTTTGACAAGGTAAACAATTGTACAGAAATAAAACACTACAAATTATTTCATAGTAAAAATAATATACCATAAACAAAAAATATTAAAATCATTGCAATTGTGCATGTATTTAGTACTCAACCATTTTGCAACATGAAGAGCAGGTTCAATTACTTGCATTCATAAATTGAAACCAATGAAGTGAATAGATGTGATGCCCAAAATAAAAGAATATTAGAAATTTCCATAAAGGACATTAAAAGCATATTTTACTCATATTGCTAAACCCAATTGCACAAATTTAAAAACATTGCAAATCATCCAAATTAAAAAGAAAAAAGAAAAAAAATAACCCTTACAAAAATTACAGGCATGCATCTATTTAACACCATTTTTCAATAACGAGACTTAAGTTAATAAACTGAAAATAGATCAGTCAATCAAAGGACGATTTTTCCCTGCAAATGTGAACTTTGATAGGGTATACCAGTGAAGAAAATAAAACAACGCTGCAAGCCTACAGGACCTTGAAACTAATCTTAGCTTATCCTCTTTTATTCAAAACTTGAAAGCCACAAAAATTGAATTACTCCACTCTTTTTCTAAGTATACAGTAAATTATTGTATGAAACCAAAAATGTTGTGATTAAGGTGAAAGAAATATTATGCCATTCTAAACTTCAATAAATAGAGTAGTGACATTTATCTTCTATCTTAAATCGTATGAAGTAAATGTGTCTGTCTAATGGATGAACTCAAGTGCTAAAGCATCGGGGGCTTGCATAATGAAGCTGCATAGATGAAGTGTTGAAATTGGGTAATATACCAGATCACACTTCTAAAAATTATAGATGATATCTTTGATAAATTTGAGAGACTAACAATCAAATACCAATTACCTTTCAATCAAAAAAATCAACTCAGTTGTTATCAATTTTTCTCAATTATCAACAATATTGTGAGAACATAAGTTTTATTGTGATGAGTATGGGTCAATTTTTCCAATTAGTGCTAGTGTTGTTGGTGGTGGGGTTACTAAGCCTTGTGGAGGCATAACTAGCTTGGAGGTCATGAAGCAATTCCTTATTCCATAGAACAAGGCGAGACAAGCCATTGGAGTTCCCCAACTTACATGGAACTTGACAATTACCACTTATGCCTATAGTTATGCGAGAGAGAGAAGAAATGACTACCTCCTTGAACATTCTAAAGGATCGCCCGACGACTTGAAAACATATTTTGGAGAAGCGGCCCATCTTGGACACCTCTACGAGAAAAAAATGCCTGGATTGATGAAGGGAGGTGGTTTATCCATGCTAATAACACTTGCATAGACTCATATTACACACACTATATGCAAATTATGTGGAGAACCACCCCAAGTATTGGGTGTCTTATAATAAGATGTAAGAATAGGGACACATGGGTTATATTGTAAGAGCTGGAGATATTAGCTCGACACCCAGGAACACCTACAAAAACAATTATAAACCTTCCACAAGAGGATATGCAAGAATGAGCTTGCTTGATATTAAGACCTCAAAAATGAAGAGGTATGAAGTATGAAAAGATATGTTACAAATGATACAATAAACCTCCTTATATAGGAAAGGGTGAGATACAAGATACATGCAAATGTTGCCATGTGTCTTTATCAAACATCATGTGACAACATGTAAATCCTAAGAACCTACCTAAGGAATGATGATGAGATAGAGATAAGTTCTAGAAAAGACAACTCATCTTCTAGAAGGAATCTTATCTCCTACAAACATGGAAAGGGTAGTTACCCCCTTATTTATGATTTATTTAATAATGCAACCTAAGAATAAATTATTAAATGAAGACCTAAGTTAACTTATGCTAGTGTAATAAATAATTAATTACACTAACACCCCCTATAAGTGTAACTTAGGGACAAAATGAAAAATGCAATGATTATGCAGAGAAGATGGGTCTCGTCTACATGATGACCATTTTAGGTACCCATTTACAAATGAAGATGAAATGCAACAAATCTCCCACAAACATAGTAAAGGGGAAAACCCAGTGGGAAGAAAACCCCTCTCCAAAAAGGAGATGAAATGCAGAAAAAGTGAGGAAGGATGGAGGACTCCCAAATACCCCTCAAGTACACCATCTATCACATGGATACAATACAATCAATAGACCCCCCATAGGGAGGAAGTAGAGAGACTATATAGCCCCCCCATAATATGTGATCACCTGCAAAAATGGTAAGTGTCTATAGACAAAACATGATCCAATGTCAAAAAACAACTTGTCTCCCTTTCAAAAGAAACAAAACCAAGTAGAAATGCAAGGATGCTTCCCATTTCAGATAGGAAATGAAGGAAGGAAGGATGAATATGGATGTTGAAGATGTCTCTAAAATTTTCTCATGTGTTTCATTGCCTGATGAAGATGAAGATGTCACAATCAATTCATGTACATGCCCAATCAATGAAGAAGGTGACAAATTAGGACGATGTGGAAATTGACGTTGAACAATATCCAAAGACCATGATGGTTTGGAAACAAGTGTGCAATGGATATCATCAAACAAGAGAGATATCCCCTCAAATGTGTCCTCCAAATCTGAAATGTGAGACTCCGCAAACAAGGATGCAATGTTTGATAGATAGGAATCCCAATCAGGAAGACAATGAGATACTGATTGTAATGAATCACTAGTCATGCTCAATGACTCATCACCATGAGATGAATGGTCCTGCTGAATAGGAATGATAGGAGCCTCAATCAGTGACTTTGCACATGGAATCATTGAAGGTGAAGGTACATGAATTGTCTATGATGGAGAAGCAAGATCATCTAAAGAACCCTCTTCATCCTCATTTGAAGATTCAAAGTAGTCCAAATATTCAAACTTTCGCATAATATCTACATCATAGGTTATCTTATTTGAAAGATGAAGAGGCACAAGACAATCTAAAATAGGATCATCTGGGAATGGTTGAGTATCATGATCTCCATGTCTCTCCCAAATTTTAGTCCAAAGAGTGTGAGGGCAATCACAAAGATCAACACTTTTCAAAGTGGAAACATCAATATGCATTACAATGACTCCAAAGACATGATCCCTTTTGTAATTCCAAGAAAGCTTCTTGTTGTCAATACCAAGAGGGGGAACAAGATTATACAAATGTGGCAACAAATGAATCCATCAGAGATGGGTGATGATACCATTTATCCATTGTTTATAGTTTCCCCTTTTCAAAATAATCAAAGTAGGATGAAATAAAAACCCCATTATTAACTATGATATATCTCCAAGATTACAAAGAAAATATCATTCAAAATGAAATAGAAACTCCCAAATATGATATATACTACAAATGAAGTCTTCCCAAATTGATAGAACCTCTCTAGGACTCAGGATGTCCAAGTAATCAGTCAAGATGTCAAATGAGAAAAATATTGAATAAATAATACCTAGTGCTAATATGGAAAATGTTCATGGACACAATGATAGAGCTCCCAAATAGCTTCCAAACACAACTTGAATCACCAAAATCAGAGAAACTGGTTGAAAGTTATGAGCTCGGAGGTCAAAATGGGAGATATGACTTCAAACAGAAATAAAATATTACAAGAATAAAATATGATAATAATTCTTATACCACTAAATAGAGCTCAGAACCGGCTTTCCAACGATATCTTGTTTGTGAAAATTTGATACCCGAGTCAAAAGTTATGGCGAATTTAAGAAAACTGCTTAATTAAAACATGATGGGGCTTCCATGATGGTCATTTGGTCATCAAATTTAAGATAGTCGCTCGATTTTTAAAAAAAATCACCAAAAAATAAATTTACCTCAGAATTTGAAGTATTTTGTATGAAAATGGGGGCTTTGAGCCTTCCATACGCAATGGAAAGGTCAGATTTCACCCGATTTGCTCTAGAAATTCGCCCAAGATGCAAACCCTCCAACCTTACAAAAAAACACTAAGATCTTACAGCCATAGCTCAATCCTCTAATTTGAGAATGGACTTGTAGGAAAAGCTCTGAGAGTCAAACATGCTCTAATACCATGTAAGAGCTGGAGATATTAGCTCGACACCCAGGAACACCTACAAAAACAATGATAAACCTTCCACAAGAGGATATGCAAGAATGAGCATGCTTGATATTAAGACCTCTCAAACAATGAGGTATGAAGTATGAAAAGATATGTTACAAATGATATAATAACCCTCCTTATATAGGAAAGGGTGAGATACAAGATGCATTAAGATGTTTCCATGTGTCTTGATCAAACATCATGTGACAACATGTAAACCCTAACAACCTACCTAGGGAATGATGATGAGATAGAGATAAGTTCTAGAAAAGACAACTCATCTTCTAGAAGGAATATTATCTCCTACAAACATGGAAAGGGTAGTTACCCCCTTATTTATGATTTATTTAATAATGCAACCTAGGACTAAATTATTAAATGAAGACCTAAGTTAACTTATGCTAGTGTAATAAATAATTAATTACACTAACAATATGCAGCTATTTTAGATGGATACACTTGAAATGCTAACAATTACTCCCATGCTCTCTAACCCTCCACTCTTCCTCCCATACATCCTCCAAAACATTCACCCACATGCCGAGAAGCTTGTTGTTGTAGTTAAATGCTTTGCTCCTACCAGCCATTTTAACAAGCACGATAAAAATGAGGTCGAAAGCCATTTTAACAGGTCTAATAAAAATATTTAAAAGGCATGATAGTCAAATAATCACTGCCAAATAATGTTTAGTGCCACAAAAACCAACATACACATACCCATACATTGCTAGGAAAAGAGACAAAAAAATAGAAAAAAAAAAGATGAAGGTGGGGCACACCTGGTCTCTTGCAGGCCTGTTGCTTGCCCAAGAACCTAGACCCACATGGTTGTGACCTTTTGATCTGAGCTTCACGCCCTTTTGATTTGTTGAAAACCCTTTGTCGTTTCTGATGAAAAAGCCCTTCTCGTGCCTTTGTTCCTTTGTTTTGTTTTGTTGCCCTGTTCTATTCTCTGTTCTGAGAGGGAAATGAAACTAATGCATATTCATCACGATTGAAGATAATGCCCAATATTGGAGGGAAAAGGAAAATTGGGAGGGAAATAAAATATATATTTTAGAAAAAATCTTTTTTTATTGTCTTAATTTAAGACAAAAGTAATAATTTAAGACAAAATTAATATTTTGTCTTGAATTAATGTCTTAAATGGGGGCTCTATGTAGTAGTGCTTGCAACTGCTACCTAAAATCTAAACTAGAATGGTTGTTCCTGAAATGGATTTGAGTATATTGTTTCAAGGTAGGCATAAATGCAAACATAAGAGAAGGATACGGAGTTGAGAGAAATACTTCTTGAGATGCACTGTATTGGGGCGAAATTCGATTTCATGAAAATGCAAAGAAGATGCCAGAAACACCTAATCAAATTCCCTCATCATGTAGTGATGCATAAATTCATGCCTTTTAAAATAAGACGAGGAGTTATCCAATGCCCATTGCCTAATTGCAATATATTAGATAATATCCATTCTCTACTTTGTGTTATGCAATATCCAGTTTAATCAAAAGCTTTTTAGGCCTCTTTTTATTGTTGTTATTCTCCTTCAACTAATTATGCCATCCAATTTGAAAGAGGCCAAGCTAAAAATTTTGATCAATGGTGTAGCCTTGTTAAGAGCCCTTAGATGACCATCAACCGAATCTCAACCATTCATCATTTCTTGTTGTTTTTTTCGATTGTTTTTGGCCATTTTTTGTTGCTTTCCCTACCGCTATTGGTTTCTGCTCCACTCTTCCTCGTTGGTATTTCCCTTTCACTTGTCCAATTTGGCGAGTTGCAGCGTGAAAATAAGGTTTCGATGAGGGTTTTAAGTATGTCTTAAAAAATGAAAATTACGGCCAAGATCCTAATAACTAAAAACAAGCACATTTAGGTTTTAACATTATGGCATCCTTTACCGTAAGTATAAAACTATTTAATATATGCTACTTGACCTTCCAATAAAGAGATGGGCAAAGATATGGAATTATAGGTTTTAACATTTAGGTTTTGAAAGAATTTAATATAGGTTTTAACATTTAGTATATCTCTCCTTTTCCGCTTTCTAAACCTAATACTATTTAATATTGTAGAGATGCCCATACTAATTTATCCTAATTGACCTTCCACTTATTATTATTATATATTATATTTTTTAATAAAATTATTTAATACATATATATAATGATTATAATTCATAATTCATAATTACTATAGTTTTGTATAGTACAAAAATTTAACATATAAATCTAATACAAAATATAATTAATATATAATATATATAGTATATAATACAAAATAAAGTATAATTATAATTATATTTATTATTATATATAATAGTATATAAAAATTATATTATTATTATATATCACTCCCTATCCCCCTATCTATCTCTCTATCTCTACCTCTCTCTCCCTTTCTCTTCTCATATATATCTCTCTCCCTATGCTCTCCCTCTCTTTATCTCCCCTTGTTTCTCTCTCCCTCTCCATCTTCATGTATCTATCTATAACACTTTATCTTTTTCTATCTCTTTGCCCCTCTCTCTCCCCCTCCTCTCTTTATATCTCCTTATATATCTATCTCTCTATCACTTTAGCTCACCACCTATATCTCTCTATCTCTCCCTCTCTCCCCCCTCTTCTTTCTCTCCTTCTACCTATTTTTTCCATCTCTCCCTCTTCTCTATCTTCTCGCTCAACCTATCTCTCTCCCTCTCTCCCCCTCTTCTATATCTCTCTGTTCTCTGCCTATCTCTCTCCCTTCCTCTCCCTCCCTCTCTCTACCCCCCCCTCTATCTATCTCTTCCCATCTCTCCCTCCCTCACTCCCTCTTTATCCCCTATCTATCTCTCTATCTCTACCTCATTCTCTCTTTCTCTTCCCATATATCTCTCTCTACCTACTTCTCTCCCTTTATATCCCCTATTTCTCTCTCCCTCTCTATTTATATATCTCTAATTCTCTCTATGGATCTCTATGGGCGAAAATCAGAACAAGTGAAGGTATGTCAGAATGTTTTGGTAGCCGCATTGGTGTTAAGTAGGGCTGCCCTCTATCTCCCACGCTTTTTGGGCTATACATTGATAAGTTGGAAGCTTGGTTAAGCAAGGCAGATGGGGAGGGTGTTCAATTGGCAGGCTACGTAGTGAAATTACTTCTATATGCTGACGACCTTATTTTAGTTTCGAAAACTGCGTATGGGTTAAGAGAACACTTGAAAACTCTTGAACACTTTTGTCAGAAAGTTGGGATGCAAGTGAACACCACCAAGACCAAAATCATGATTTTCTCATTGAATAGAAAAGTTAAACGTACCTTTCTTTTTGAAGGCAACCCGCTTGATATAGTGACAGAATACAAGTACTTTGGGATTGACTTTCACTATAAGCTCAGTTGGGAGACTTGTAGGTCGAAAAGGATACAAGGTGGTTGGAAAGCTTCTTATCTGCTTCAAAATAGATGTAGAAAAGCCGAACTTTGGGATTGGAAAACCATGAAAACTCTCTTTGATTTACTTGTCACTCCAGTTGTACTTTATGGGTGTGAAGTGTGGGGATGCAATATGTCAAAGTGCAATTGGAAGCAAATAGAAAGAATCCAAAAACACCTAATAACAAGTAATCTCAAAGTTAAAGCCACAATTCCGTATGAAATTCTTTTAGCTGAAGCGGGGGCTTTTCCCTTGGAAGCATCGGCGATAACCCGACTAATAAGTTATTTAAAGAAGGTTGAAAACATGGATAACCACCGGTGGCCCAAAGTGGTTACGGAGGAGACGCTAGATCGCTGAAAGAAAACATGGATGAAGCAGAACAACAAGTGGTTGAACAAGTGGGACATCAAATTAAAGGAGTGTCCAAGCACCAATAGGGAAATAAAAAAGTACGTGAGAGAAAAATTCAGGACTGTCACGTGGCCACAACAGATTGGGCGAAAAAAAACTTACTACATCAAAGAATTTAACCCAACAAAAGATCATGGTGAAAAATCTATTTAGGGGCTGCTATTAAAGGGAAAGCGAGGTTGTTAGTTGCACAGCCAAGGACGGGATCACATCATCTTAGGTGTGAGACTGGTAGGTGGAAGTTACCTAAGGAAGCTTCGGAAGAAAGAACTTGCATATTTTGTAATAAAGGTGTGGTGGAGACAGAATGACACTTCGTCATGGAATGCATAGCTTATGAAGATATTCGTAATCAGTACGCAAATAGTTTGGGTGTGGAAAACATGCAACAGTTATTTGAGGAGGACAAGATCAGGCAGACGACCAACCTTCTAGTCAAAATTAACAACAAAAGATCCGAAAAGAGCATGAAAACAAATTAGGATGTTTTGTCTTGGTCCCATAGACTGTTTAGTCTCGTGGACGTCATTAAAAATCATTCATTCATTCTATTTATCTGTTTGTCTCTCTCTCTCTCTCCCTCTCCTCTCTCTATATCTTTTTATATCTTTATCTCTCTATCTCACCGTCTATATCTCTTCGTATCTCCCTCTCCCTCTTCCTTTATATATCTCTATCTCTCCCTCTCTATTTCTTTGAGCTATTATGTTTGGATCTTTGTAAGTGGATGCATAGTTGATTTGAATTTATAACTTCTTCATTGAGACCTTTGTTGCATGAACAACATAATTTGTTGAATAACCTAAATTGAACAAATTAGTGATATATATATAAATCTACACAAAATCAAATAAGACAAATATTCATTTACATTTTATTTATTTCATATGTTATTTTATTTTTAGATTAAATACACAGTTTTCTATTTTCAATCAATATATCTACACAAATTCTAATACAACCATACAATTGTTTGCACACTGTGTAATTGGAAGGTAGTTTATTTTTTAATGGAGCTGACAAACAACAACTAAGTGAAAACGCAGGCAAGGTACACCTGATCGTGGCACAAAACACAAAGCATGAAAACGAGAACTAAAAATCGCCCACCGTGGGGCTCGAACCCACGACCACAAGGTTAAGAGCCTTGCGCTCTACCAACTGAGCTAGACGGGCCAGTTGACAAAGTTAACTCGGAAGGGTAATTGATCCTTGGCAAATGCATAAATGGGATCTGTGAACTGACCATTTTGTTCGAATCATTGGGGTCTGCTAATTGCCCATTTAATTCATGGGAGTCAAACATTCTAATAAATGAGTCTGTCTTAATTGTTCCAATCTTCATTTGAAGGTTAGGATAAGGACCTTTATGGAGTTCCAAATCTTTCGGCTAACAAACAAAAATTAAAAAATATTACATTGTACTCTAAATATTGATTAGGCAGTGAAAGTCCATGGACCTTATCATAAACATTAACTTCATTAATGGAAACGAAGCATTGTGGATCCAGCAGTAGCACCAAGGGAATCAGATTTGTCAGTCGTCGGCTGAAGATTAGAGCTGATTGCTTGAATTCAGGAATGGTTGAACAAGATTGGAACAATTAAAGCCAGACTCATTTTTCAAAAGTAAAATAGTATGTTAGATTCCCATGAATTAAATTCGGCAATTAGCCCAATGCTTCAAAAAAAATGATCAATTAACAAATTTCAAATACGCATGCGGTGAGCGTGGATCGAACACGCGACCTTCAGATCTTCAGTCTGACGCTCTCCCAACTGAGCTATCCCCGCGTCGATGTTAAGTTCTGTAATTTTAGCTAACCTTGAAAACTTAACCTTTGAAAATAACTGGCGAAAAAAGACACACAGGTGGGCTGCATAGAAAGAACGTTACTCGGAAACTTTCAGAAAGTGTGTTGTTGTCTATGTTGTCGAGCGCGGTGTAGAACTTTTTGTTTCTTACTTTATTCCCACATTGAGCAAACGATTGAAATCAGGTGGAATGGAAGTCCTATAAATACACTGCCTGAATGATTATCAGAGTACGGAACCGCGTGGTCAAGACATAGCGAACTATTCTTTCGCCTTTTACTAAAGAATACCGTGTCTTGGCCACCTAAAGCGGCATACGCCTATTTTTGGAGGCTTTCTCAAAACAGAGAAGGCCCATCAACTCTAAACCCAAAATTATTGTCAAAATAAAATTTTGCAACGAAGGTTAATTTTTAGTTTATTTTAATGATTAGGCATATTATTAAGTGTAGCTATATTTTTAAGAGGTTTAGGTTGGAAACATCTCCCCTGTCAAATGATTTTCTAGGTTGTTTGCTGTTCGGAAAGATAATGCAGATTTATTGTAACCACTGGACATAAATAGATTGCATAACGTACAGACAAATTCACATTCACAACAGTTGTAGCCAGACTACACACCAGACAAATCCATCTTTATCTTCTCTGGCCTGCAGGCCCCAATTTGGCACTAAAATTCTTTTCTTTTGGTCATTGGCTTCGATTACCATTATCTACAGATTATCTTGGCTGACGTCCAGGTCTCTGATTTCTTACCCTTACTCTCTGTGGCTCTCTTTGGAAAGAATGATTGCCACTGAACTTGTTTTATTTTGGGCTTCAGTTTTGATGTCCATGACCTACACTTTCTCATATATTTTGGGGCTCCACAATGAAAGCTGTTATATTTCACTGCATGAGCTCATGGGAGTTTTTTATTTGAAAAAAATCTTTTTTGATATGTAACTCTCAGCTTAGTCGGAGCAATCAGGGATAGCAGACTCATCCATTGAGATACGGTGTTTTTAATGAATTGGAAATCTTCGTTATGGAAGATCTATACTTTTGCTCCTTAAGCTCATCTCATTCAACCTCATTCAGCTTGTATTTAGACTGTACAATTTTTTTCAGTTTTAAGGGCTATATACTTACCCCTCAAGTCATGGGTTTTAAAGTCTTGAGGTAAGACACTTGCCGTAGTTTTAGCGAGTCATTTTTTGGAATCCATATACGCATCTGGATCATTTTTTCTTGTGTTTTATTTGTGGTGGAAAGTTTGAATCGGGGTCCCCAGATATTCAGTTTAAAAGTGCTTCACCTTTCCAATTTCCTACAACATCTGATAGCTAGGAAAGTCTAACAAGTTCAGGATGGCATCCCCAATCAATTTGAGGGAAAAATAGTGTGCACCTGTTGATCCATGTGATGAATTTTCTGATGACAGTACACTACGTTCTTTATTCTCAGCCAAGCAATTTTTTTTGTATCATTGGCTTTAGTAATACGTCTCAGACTTAGGCACTTTGTATTCGTTAAGTTTTCAACCCCACTCGCGTATTCTCGTTCTCCATAACCTGCAAATTGCAATTCCCTGCGTTTCATCATGGTCTGGCGTCACACATGCATCGGCTGGGTTTAGTTTTTATCCCACATTGATTAAGTTATTTAGAGTGGGGTGATTGTAGCTATTATATCAAGAAGAGTAGATTTCGTTCTGAACAATAGAAAATAGTATTGCTTTCATTCAATTGGCATATATTAATTTATAATATTTTTATTAAAAATTAATATCTTAAAATTACAATTATTCAATATTCATAATTTTAATATTTTCTAGTGAAATTAATTATATTTAGTGTTTCTAATCATTATATATAAAGTATATATCTTAATAATTTTTTTTTAATGATTATAATATATATATTTAATAATGTTATTATACTTAATTATTTATTTTAGTGAAGAAAAATATTATTTATTATGTTTTATTTAAATAATTTAAAGTATATATTTTAATAATATTTTTTAATGATTATAAAATATATATTTAATAATGTTATTATATTTAATTATTTATTTAATGAAAGAAAATATTATTTATTATGTTTTATTTAAATAATTTAAGTAAATTTTATAACATGTTAGGATTTATAAGCAGATTGATATTAAAATTAAATAAATTGAATGTGATCTTTCAAAATTAATTGATACAAATATGTTATTGGAGTTGTAGATGTTGATCATTTGAAATGTTGGAGGTTTTCGACTTGATTCTATAAATGTTTTTAAAATATGCAAACTAAATGCTCTTTGCATTGGTTTAGATATGTGTCTACAAAATAAAACTAGTGTACAAACCAAAACTTATAGTTGCAAGAATTAACTAGCAAAAAACTAATTCTTGGAATTCACTCACTTTTTTCTTCTAACATATACATCTCAATATGGATCGATAATTTCTAGAAACACCATTACAAAATCTAATTGTGAGGCTTGTGTTATCCTCATTAGATCCTTACATGATCAGTAAATGCCTCAAAAAAAATTGTTGGTTCATATCCATGTCTAAGAAACTGAACTAGTATGCAAATATAAACCTATACCTATAAGAATCAACTAAGAATCAGCTAGTAAAAAAATGTCTGAACCTCAATATAGATTGATAATGTTTCGTAATTTTGTTAAGGAATGTGCTAAATTGTCCTCGGGTTTTGTTCTCCTCAATTAGACCCCTAATCAAACCAATTCCACAACTTAGGAATTATAATTAAAGACATGATATATGCTATGAGAAAATGCTATTACATTCCTAACAATGAAATGCTCTTTTGATAAATCTAGTTGTCCTAATAATTTTTTGATAGTTTTAAATTCTTGAGTGAATGTCTTTAAATAAAATATAACATTCAAATCAACATAAACATGCACTAAGTAAGCTCATAGTGACTAGTGGAAGGTTGTTATCAAAATTTAAATTTTAAAAGTGGGGTTCAAAATGACTAGGTCAAGTTTGCACTAATATATCTTATCCAAGATAGGGTAATGTCAAGAGATGAATTCACACAAGAATATGCCACTTGTAGACTTGTTATCGTACAAAGGACAATCTAGTCAAAGTATCATAAAATTAATGTAAAAGGGCATTGATCAATGTATCATTAAATTTTAAGCTTAATACTGACCAACTTAACATTAAAGCTTGTAATGATAGTATTTTCACATTAAGAGAAATTAATAGGATCTTGCTAAAAAAATCTCCTATTGACAAACATGATACCAATGTTAACAACTCAGGAGGTCCTTGTTCTAAGTTATGGGGAAAAAAGAGGCTTTAATGGAAGGATATTTGAGAATTTCTTTAATAAGATCTCTCTATTGAATCTCAACTGAAAGACGGTCCTTTTAATGAGTCCCTGAATGAGGAGTTGGTGAGATTCAAGCATAATTTGAGAAAAATGCAAACTAAGAAGATTCAAGGTTTAAAAGTTAGGGCTAAAATGGATTGGCTCAAAAATGGAGATAAAGGTTTTAATTTCTTATTTAATTATATAAAGGAGAAAAAGGATAGGGAAGACATTGACTCAATCTAAGTGGATAATCAACATATAAATTATCTTTCTTGGGTTATAAGTGAATTTCAAGTTTTTTATACAAATATTTTCTTTGATGAAGATAACATTGTGGACTATAAAAGAGCTTAAGATCATTGTAGGCAAGTCATCCCTGGAAAATCAAAGAGGAAGCTAATGATTGGCTTGCTAGAGATATCTCTAATGATGAGATTGTATAGGATATTAGAACATTTAAAATTGATAAATATCTAGGCATAGATGGGCTTCCTACTAAATTTTACTAAATTTTACAAGAAAAAAGGTTACTAGATTAATGAAGATCTCTTGTAAGTTTATCTTGAAGCTATTAACAAAGGCTCCTTTGGAAGAAATATTAATAGAGGAATCATCATGCTTTTCTCAAAGGAAGTAGATCTCAAATTATGACAACTCTTAGAAAAATGACAACATCTTAGAGATCAATCCGCCCATTGGGTTCTATGATATGAGCATATACAGTGAAAGCTAGAATATCTAGGTTATGGCTTTGAGCACTAAACAATGTTCATCTATGTAGCAGTTTTTGGTATATATGTTGGTTTGTAGTCTCCTAGACTTGTTATGCTCTTTTTGAGTGCAATATGTACTATGTAACCTAGTTTTTCTTTGGTAATATATAATCAATTCAAAAAAAATGTGCAAAGATTATTATTTTTTATAAAATTTATTATTTATATTATTATTCCAAATCATAATTATAAATAACAATGTCTATAAAAAAATAATAAGCTATGCAAAAATTTGAGAAATCTAAACATATTTATATGTGACATAAAGGAATCAAATCCTACATGTTTTAATATAAATCATAATTATATATAACAGGGTGATCCCACAATACCGGTTTACAATTTTTGGCCAAACTGGACATTGAAATATTTTTTTCTAACTAAATTTTCACTTTCGAGCACCTATAGCGGCTAAATCGTGAGGAATTTGAAGATGATGCAAACTAGTGATTTCTGAAATTTTGTCTATAGATTCTAAATATATATTTTTTAATTTTTTTGGAATCAGATTGCACTTCTTTTTCCATCTCCTTTGAAAACTAGTTTTTTTCAGCAAACAACATTTTTAAGGAGTGATGCTCACCATATAAAACATAACTTATTCTCCATGAAGGATAAAATTCCAATACTTTCGAATTTAGATTTGTAACTCTGATATCTAGTGCTTCCAATTGGTCTCATAGTTTTTTATTGAATATTTTTTCCTTAATCAAGCTTCGAAGTTAAACCAATTACAATTCAAACATAGGCGAACCGTATACAACATAATTTTTTTTGTATGTATCAAAATTCAATTTTTTTTGTTGGATCAAGGACTTCAATATCTGGTGCACTCATATATATAATCTATTGTTTCTCCACATGTGCAGAACATAGAGCTTGATTTTCAATGAAAAACCTATGTTTAATAAAATTAAAAAAACCAAAACATATTAAAATTATAGTTGTTGGATAGTTCATTTTGAAAAATACCTAATTCTAGTTGGGTCTGTGAAGTCTCTGCCATTTTCATCTTCAACCCGAGCTCTGAAGTGCAAAAATTTTGATTGTTTTCTATGATAAAGAGCAGGAATTAGGGAAAAGGGGGTTTCGAGCAAACTAGGGTTCACTTGAACCCTGGTTCGAGCGAACCCCCTTTCAAAAAGGGGTTTTCATTTTTTTTTTGGCGGGATGCTCCATACTTGCATTAAATGGATTCATCTGAACCTAGGTTCAAGCAAACCCTCTTTAGGTTCGTTCGAACCCCAAGAATGAATTTTTTTGGCATGGGGTCATTCTTTGCAAGTTTTCCTTCCTCATTTAAATTGTAAACTACTTTTGTGGGTTTACCCAATAAAGTTTACAAAAAATAATACTTTGCACAAATTTGAGAAAGCTAAACATACCAAGATGTAAACTAAAACATCTAGTAGGAAAAAGATAATATACTACCAAAAAATAAGAAAACATACATGAAGTAAAAATATACTATATATTCCAATATATTACACTTAATCTTTTCTAATCATAAAATTTTAAAATTCTTAAATTTATAATTATAAATATGATCCATCACAAAAAAAATGGTGCGAGCTCAAGGTCTGCAACTGTCAAATGGAGGGCATCGACCTGCATGGAGTCAGGGGGATTTCAAAGGAAACATACAAGCGAATGCAGATGGGATTCTGCACCCGGAAAGATGGGCCCACCCCATGCCTGATTTTCAAGAGAACCCATGTGATGGTGGTAGGGGTAGAGAGGAAAGAAGGTTTGGAAGGGATAGGCTAGGGCATCGGGTTTTCCAAGGTAGAGTTGGTTACATAAATGATGCTTTTCGTAGGCCACGACAAAATGAAGGGAATGGTGGTGGCTATGATGGGTAGTCTAGGCTGGGTGCCATGGGTCAAAATAGAAACCAAAATCAGTCTAGAAGGTTGGACCCTATTAAGGAAGTTTGGAAAAGAAAGCAACCTACCTTGGAATGGGAGGAGGATAGGGAAGAGGCGAGTGGCAAAGGTGCTAATTTGCCTGTTTATGAAAAGGAGAATGGGATTTTGGGTGGAAGGGAAACTCTGGTGGTGAGTGCTATTAAACTTCAAGCAAAAGTGCAAGGACTAGAAAATTTGGGTTTGATTGGAAAAGGTATGGTCAAGATCTTAACTGGAGCTATTTAGTCAAATGGTGGAAATCGCATTGGGGTGAGGAGTTGCAGTTCAAGACTCTACCAAATGGTTTTTTTATGGTCATTTGCCCGACTAGGGATTTAAGGGAGCCGAAGATCATGAATGGCATCTAGGTTTTGGATGGGTGTGGCTTTTATTTGAGACGTTGGTAGGTTGGTTTCAACCTAGCCTCACACGTCCTGGAGAAGGTGTAGGATTGGTAATGTTTGCCATATTTGCCTACAGAATATTGGGAGCCAAGCATACTAGAGGAGATAGGTAACTGGTTGGGTACATTTTTTTGTGCCAAAGAACACAAGAAGTTTGGGGAAGCACATACCCATGTAACGATTTGTGTGGAAAATAATCCGGTTCATCATATTTATCAAGAAATTGAATTGATATATGGTTTGGAAGTTGGATTCAAAAGTTGAAAGGAGACTCCAACACGCAAGCTAGCTTGGTGTAGCCTCTGGGCTGTAGGTTGTCATCGAAGTTGGTGGGGGTTTCTAAAGCCCCTTTAGGGTCAAAAATGGATAAGGGAAAGGATTGTGAGGATCAAGTGGTGGCTACGCCAACAGACACAATGTAAGGTATGCAAAAATCTGTTAATCATATTCAGGAGAAAGTTTCGTTGGTTCTTTCGCCCTTGAAGGGGCTGCATGTTTTGTAGGAGACTCAATCTTCTGAGGAGCTCAAGGGAGTTAAAAAAGGTGAATAGTTGGACAAATAGGTTATGTCCTTAGATGGGAAAATTTTGGAAGCCCTGTAGATCTTAGGTGATGAGTGTACCAATGTTGAGTTGGACTCGTTAATAGAGGTAGGGAAAGAGTTGGTGGAATTGGCAGAGGCTGTGAAAGTGAATGCTTGGTTGTTAGAAGAGATTTTGGAGGGTGAGAATCCAAGAGGGGAGGATTTTCTAGGAGGGAATCTTGGAGGCTTAGGTATTGGTAGCCCGTTGTCTGAGAAAAAGTGAAAGTTTTCCCAAAGTCTTGCGAAAGCTAGGTCTAAATTGGGGATTCATCAAAAGTACATGGTTAAATCATCCCCAAATTGTGGTGACAACAAAAAATGTGGAAGGATCTCCAATCAAGAAAAGTGCAAATGGGATGAGGAGGCGAATGGGTAGCAAAAAATTGACTCTATGATGAAAGTAGGAAAGAGTGATGCTCTTCCTGAACAACAATGAAACTATTATCATGGAATGTTAGGGGCTGAAATTCCCCTAACAAGTGGTGCCAGGTAAGGCACATTATTGAAAATAGTCAGGTAGAGATTTGTTTCTTTCAAGAAACAAAACTGGATACACAGGCTCTTAATAAGTTTAGTAGAAAGTTAAAACAATGGAAGTGGTTTGGTGTGGGGGTTGATGGTGCCTCGGGAGGCCTTCTTACTATCTAGAAACCTCATTCAATTCTATTGGAGGAAGTGCTTGCTCGAAGGCACTAGTTGGCTTGTTGGGTAAGAAGTTTGTCTTCAAATTTACAGTTTTTCGTAGCTAATGTTTATGGTCCTTCTCTGTGTTCTCATAAAATAATGGTGTGGAACGAGTTAGAAGAGTTTATCGACAATATAGGTTTGGATTTATGTATTCTGGGGGGGGATTTTAGTGCTATTTTGAGGTTGGAAGACAAAAAAGGAGGGGTGGGAAGGGCTTTACCATCTCAGATTGATTTTCAGTCTTTTGTGGAAAGAAACTTTTTGGTGGAAATTCATTCAGCTAATGGTAGCTTTACCTGGACCAATCATAGAAAAGGATTTTGCAGTATAGCTGAGAAGTTGGATAGATTTTTCTTTAAAGGAAATCTTAGTCTTTTTCCTTTTAGCTTAGATAGCAAAATCATACCGGGTAGTGGGTTTGACCATTTCCTTGTTCAACTCTACATTAAGGGAGATAAGGGACCGGTTTGTTGCCCCTTCAAATTCGAGATGATGTGGTTTAAGGATCCAAATTTAAAAAGTATGATAAAATCATGGTGGGAAGCCTGTGATCTGGGAGGGTCAAAATTGTTTAACATTGTAACTAAGCTAAAATTTGTGAAGCAATGGAATATGGATTTTTTTTTTTTAAAATTGAAGAGAGACTTCGTGTGGAAGGTGAGTTGGAGGTGTTATCAGAAATCATAATGCAGCAAGGTATGGATGATTCACGCTTTGAGTAGGAAAAGGAATTGACAAGTAAGTTGAATGATATATTGGCACGTGAAGAAGTTTTCTAGAGGCAAAAATCAGGAGAAGTATGGTTAAAGGCAGGGGATAGAAATACAAAAAAAAATCATAATTCAACAAAAGCTCAGAGAGAGGTGAACCGAGTTAGTTGTATTAAGGCGGGGGACGGTCATGATTTGGAGAATCCTCATGAAATCAAATCCTATGCGGTAGATTATTTTCAGAATCTCCTTAATAATTGGAACATGGATCCAATCTAGATGCTCGGGAGGATATATTGAAAGTTATTCCAAAATTGGTCCCTCTGGAACATTTGGAAATGTTAAATGCAAAATTTTCGAAGGAGGAAATAAAAGTGGCTACTTTTGAACTCCAGCCGGAAAAGGCTCCTGGGTAGGATGGTTTTCCTATGGCCTTTTTTCAAAAATGATAGGATATCATTGGTGATGAGGTGGTGGAAGCGCTTGAGGACTCTAGAAGCTCGAGTCGGGTTCTTAAGGAAATGAATAACACTTTAATTGCTTTGGTACTGAAGAAGGAAAAACCTGATTCTTGGGAGGAGTTTAGACCCGTTTCCCTTTGCAACACTCTTTATAAAATACAAGAAAAAGTAGTGGCAAATTGGTTGAAGAAAATATTACCGATCATCATCTCAGATGAGCATACTGGGTTTGTACCGAGGCGATTGATATTTGATGGAGTGATAATTGCTCAAGAGGTTATTCACTCGATTCAAAAGACAACGAGGTCAACAATGTTATTGAAATTAGATATTAAGAAATCCTAAGATAGGGTAGATTAGCGATTACTTTTCAAAGTTCTGGAGGCTTTTGGGTTTGAGAAAAATTGGTTGGATTGGATGTTTTGTTGGATTGCTTGCCCTAGATATTCAGTGTTAGTGAATGGTTCTTCAGAAGGATTTTTCACAGCTTCTAGGGGTTTAAGGCAAGGGTATCCTCTTTCCCTCTTCTTGTTTATTATAATGGTAGAGGCTTTGGGGCAAGCGTTAGAGCATGCTCGCAGGACTAGTTGGGTGGAGGGCATCCAGGTTACAAGTAGTCTTCCCTCAGTTACACATCAACAATTTGTAGATGACACAATGTTGTTCGGCTCTGCATCGGCAAGGGAAGAAAGGAGGATTAAAGGAATTATTGATAAATATTTTCAAGCTTTTGGGTAGGAGGTAAGTGTGGCCAAATCGGAAGTCTTCTTCTTCAATTCATCTTGTGCAAATGAAGTACAGTTTTTAGGAATTTTGGGTTTTAAAAATAGGCCAATTACCATGCAAGTACTTGGGCCTCCCGCTTGATAAGGTTAACCAAAGTGGGGGCTTATGGAATACAATGTTAGATAGAGTTAAGGAGCAACTTTCTTCTTGGAAGAATAGATGGTTGTCATAAGCGGGAAGGTTAACCATACTAAAATCTATGATTTCAGCTCTTCCAATTTACATGATGTCATGTCTACCCTTGACAGTTGGTACCTACAAATGTTTAAATCATGTAATGAAGGATATTTTCTAGAAAGTGAACTCAAAACAAAAAAAGTTTTCTTTAATCAAATGGAAAAAAAATTGTGAAAGAAAGGAAGAGGATGGAGCTGGTTTGAAGAACCTTATTATACAAAATAAAGCATTGGGGGCCAAACTGGCTTGGGTAATTCATTCTCAACCAAATTTAAAGTGGGCGAAAGTTATCTGAGCTAAATATTTGGATGGTGATCTGAATTGTTTTTTGTCGGCTAAAGTTTTACCTAATGGGTCTCAAATTTGGAACTTCATAAAAAATTCTAGGGATTTGATTACGGATTTTTTTAACCTGGGAAGTAAAATATGGGGTGGATGCTCACTTTTGGGATGACTCATGGGAAGGTCTCCCTATTTTAGTATAAATTCCATTACTAGGTGGAATTAAGGAGAAAGCAATTCAAAAGTGGGGTGTGAAGGTAAGTGATTACTTTGATGTGACCTCTCAACTAGGGGTTGGCAGGTATCACAAATGGAAATTTGTAAGTCAGTTGGGTTTATCCAAGCAAGAAGAGGAACTTTTTGAAAAAGTGTTTCTGGAGAGAAGATTTTGGAGGAGAACTGGGAAAGACAGGTTGCGTTGGAATGCGTCTTCAATAGGGGTATACTCAGCAAAAATTGGCTATTCGATTCTAGCTTCGTCTACGGATTTGGTTCAGAATCTTCCTACACAGTTGTTTTGGAATAAAGCTTGTTTATCAAAGGTGGGAATTTTCACTTGGGCGACAACATAGGGAAGAGTGTTAACAAGTGATAGATTTAAAAAGTTGGGTTTTTCTGGTCTGTCTAGGTGTCCCCTATGTCTTGCAGCAAAAGAGACGGTTGATATTTTAGCTTGGTTAAAGTCTTAGTTGATGAATTTCAAGTATTTGTTGTTTGGAGATTTATGGGTGTCAAGTTCGTCTTTTGTTTTGTGGGAAGTTTGGAAGGAGCATAATAGGTGCATCTTTCAGGATAAGAGCCTTTCTATTCCTAGGCTACAATGTAAGATTGAGGCAAGTATCATAGAACTTTTTAATGCTAGATTGAGTGAGTTGAACCCAAGGAAGGAAACTTCATTGGATGGGATTCGTTGGTCTTAAATAATTGGGGAGGTTTAAAGGAACCTTCGAGTGGTTCTTTGGATGGAGTTGCTTCTATAGTTGATCGAAGCAGGGTAATTTAGATCCCTCCTAATCCAGGGTGGGTCAAAATGAATTTCAATGGGGCTTCCAAAGGTAACCCAGGGCCTTCAAGGGAAGGGTGTATAATAAGGGATGCATCAGGAAGGACTCTAGGACGAAGTGAAAAATCCTTACCAGAGGGAACAAATAATGTTATCGAATTCCAAGCCCTCATCCTAGGATTGTAATTTTGTATTGAATTGGGGTTGAAAGGGGTGGTAATTGAAGGGGATTCTTCTGTTGTAATTAACGTGCTCAGATCCAAGCAAATTCTGAATTGGAATCTAGGGGAAATGTTGGAAGTGGCATTGGATATGATCACCATGTTGGACCAAGTAACGTTTAATCATGTCTTAAGGGAGGGAAATAAGGAGGTAGACTTTTTATCTAATGTAGGAGTCACGGGACCCGATTCAAACAAAATTTTCAAAGCTTGATCTTAGGTATGTGGGTGGTAGGGCAGGCGTCCCTCCAGTTGGTGGAGGGAGGTGGCACTGGCTTCCATGGTGGAAGGGGGATGTGATAGGCACCGTACAAGATTGGATAGTTGGGGTGTGCGTATCCGGGTATATTTTTGTATGATGGCAAACGACAAATTTGATGGTACTTGCACCGTGTCCAGGTGAGGTGGGATAATAATGGTGAGGCGATAGATGAACTCGTAAGGACACTCAGACACTTGGCAGAGTACCACTTTTGATGGTCGTTGGAGACATGGGAATTGGTGCTCTTGTATTTAGGTAAGGATGAGCCATTTTGTGGCATTATTTTCTTCTATTTGCAGCTTGTGGAGGAAAGAGTTTTCCTTCTTCCTTCTCGATAGATTTTTTATGAGAAGGTAAGAGGATGGCAAAGGTAATCAAATTTGTAGTGGAGGTTTTGGTTGCTAGCCTCACGCATTTTGGGGTGGACACCCTCATTTCTCTAAAGTCATCGTCGAGCCAAACTTCATTCAAGGTGGTCAAGGACCAGTGCCTTAAGCGTATCTTGAAAAACTATGAGCCTCTAGTGTTGATAGTGGTTAAAATGGTTTTGGGCTCGAGGCACCTGGAGCGTGATGAATATGGCCAGGACAACCTGCAGATTACCTCTCGCTTCCTCGCTTCTCTTTTGGAAAACAATGTCCTGAAGGCAGAAGCGAAGAGCCTACTAATAAAAATGTTTAAAGCGGACCTTCTTGAGGGAGTGGATGATGTTCTGCGTGTGGTGGTTGAAGGTCGGGGTTGTCTGAGGTCGTGTGAGATGAAGTAGTTTCAATTGGAAGACACAATAAGGTTTTTTCCCTTTCTGTTGGACTTTCCTGGATTGGGCTTGATGAGGCATAGGTCAGTGGTGGCGGTAGCGGTCATTTTCCTAAAAAAATTATTTGGGTTAGCGACAATAGCTGATGAGGAATGGATTGTAGAGTTCAAGGACTTTGCAATACTGAACAAGTTCAAGTAGGTGGCTGGTGGGTCGATGGTGTTTCTAGTTTTTGGGTTGGTAGGGGTTGTCTATGGGGAATTTCATTTTGTTAATAGTTTGGTAGTATTTTTGTACTGGTAATAGTTTCTCTGCAATTGTGTTATGGGTTGAAGTGTAATTAGTTTCATGGTTTAACCCTTGGTTGCGAATTACTGATAATTATATGGTCGGTTTTTTGAAGACTATGTTTGTTATACTTGGAAGGTTGGTTTTTTTGGTACGTCAGAAAACTTTTCTTGCTGGGCAGATGTTTGTATAAAATTTTCTACATTAATATAGTAATTAATATCTTACATATCAAAAATAAAAAAATAAAAAAATATATATATATATAATTATAATTATAAATAAAAATATGACACTCCCTACATTAATAAGTCCAATTGATTCAAATGTTTAAGTATTAAATCATCTTTAAACTACTTACACTTAACAATCACCAAGTTTGTGATTTTTTAATGAATAATTACTTTCAATCATTCACAAAAAATTATATATGACAGGAATCCTATTTTATGTATCTAATTTTTTGATATTATTATTTAAGTTCTTGCAAGTCTAATGTGATCATTTTCTTGCAATATGATAAAAAAACATATTGATTATTTATTAGTTTTCTTCATATTACAAAGGAAATCACCAAAGTGACCAAACCTACATTCTCTTTATTATCTAGTAGTTATTTTTTCTTTTGAACATTTATGTAGTTTATCAATACATAAGGGTGTTGCACATTGATTCAAATAGAGTTTTCATGCTTTTGTGTTGAGTCTGCAAAACATGTGAGTGTTTTTATACGAAAATACAACCTCCTTATCACTAAAATATTTAATAATTACTTCACATATGCACATGAACATATTCATTTTTTTTAGTTTTGTTCCAACCATAGCTAAATTACAATGTTCTAAATTTAATTAAATTTCTTTCATTGCATAGAGTGATGGGTGCTAATAATTGAAGGATCAATTACATCTACTTCAAACTAGACTCCAAAAGGCTACTACTCAAGTGTGAATCAAAATAGAGTATCAACAAAGAAAATTTATGTCTCGAGTAATTTCATCATTTTTATGAAAATTTTGTCTCACCATTGAATAACAATTAGGTCAAGGGACTAGTGATCAATTTATATGAAGATGAGACTTATCCCTAGTACAAAGTAAATTATTTGAATATGGATAGAAAGGGAACTTGAACAAAGGAATTGAAAGGGTGAATTTGATGAACTTGTGTAGCATGCAAAACATTAAAGATAAATTGTAATTTAAGAATGGTGGCAATATTATTGCATTTTATTAGAGATATTAGGCTTCCATATTCCATTATATTGGATGGAAATTTTTTCTGACACTCATCAATTATACTAATAATAATATATTATCAATGCTAAATAATTTGCATCCTACCATAGTGGGTAGATTTGTAAATGATATACAAATTTTATTATGTTTCACATGATTTGTATTCTATATATGTTTTTGTATTGATCAAATTAGAATGTGGATGGTATTCTTAATAAGTGAAGATATTTAATTTGTCATATAGGAATTAATATTGAATTGACTCACTTCACATCACAAATAAATTCTATAGACTTTCTAGACTTAGGCATTATGATTTATGTATGGTTAGATCTACTACCAATTTTATTAGGATTTGTGTATTGTTATCTCTTCTCATAGGCTACTACTAATTTATTTTTATGGGAGAGAAAATATTCTCTCGTTGCCCTTTTGATCCACCACTTTTTTTTCTTTTTTCCTAAAGAAAAACGTTTTATATGTTGATTATCCACTTAGATTGAGCCAATGTCTTCCCTAACCTTTTTCTCCTTTATATAATTAAAGAATAAAATAGAACCTTTATCTCTATTTTTGAGCCAATTCATTTTAGCCCTAACTTTTAAACTTTGAATCTTCTTAGTTTACAATTTTCTCAAATTATGCTTAATTCTCACCAACTCCTCATTCAGGGACTCATTAAAAGGATCATTTTTTAGTTGAGAAGAGAAATTCTCAAATATCCTTCCATTAAGGCTCTCTTTTACCCCACAACTTAGAATAGGGACCTCCTATTCTTAACATTGGTATCATGTTTATCAATAGGAGATAATTTTCTTAGCAAGATCCTATTCATTTCTCTTAATGTGAAAATACCATCATTACAATCTTCAATGTTAAGTAGGTTAGTATTAAGCTTAAAATTTAATGATATATCATGCCCTTTTCCATTAATTTTATGACACTTTGACTAGATTGTCCTGTGTGCAATAACAAGTCTACAAGTGGCATATTCTTGTGTGAATTCATCTCATGACATTACCCTATCTTGGATAAGATATACTAGTGCAAACTTGGCCTGGTCATTTTAAACCCCACTTTTAAAATTTAAATTTTGACAACACCCTCCCACTCGTCATTGTGAGCTTACCTAGTGCATGTTTATGTTGAATTGAATGCTATATTTTATTTAAAGACATTCACTCAAGAATTTAAAATTATCAAAGATATTAGGATAACTAGGATTTATCAAAAGAGCATTTTCATTGAGAGGAATGTAATAGATTTTTCTCATAACATATATCACGTCTTTAATCATTATTCCTAAGTTGTGGAATTGGTTTGATTAGGGGTCTCATTGAGGAGAACGAAACCCTCACAATTTAGCACATTCCTTAAAAAAATTACTAAACATTATCAATCTATATAATTGAGGTTAAGATATTAGAAGATCAATGAAACTAAATTCTAAGCATCAATTTTTTACTAGTTGATTCTTATAGGTATATGTTTATATTTGCACACTGGTTTAGTTTCTTAGACATGGATATGAACCAACAATTTTTTTTGAGGCATTTACTGATCATGTAAGGATCTAATGAGGATAACACAAGCCTCACAGTTTAGTAGATTTTGTAATGGTGTTTCTAAACATTGTCAATCCATATTGGGGTGTATATGTTAGAAGATAAAAGTGAGTGAATTCCAAGAATTATTTTTTTGCTAGTTAATTCTTGCAACTATAGGTTTTGGTTTGTACACTAGTTCTATTTTGTAAACACATATCTAAACTAATGCAAAGAGCATTTAGTTTGCATAATTTAAGAACATTTATAGAATCAAGTCCAAAACCTCCAATATTTCAAATGATCAACATCTACAACTCCAATAACATATTTGCATCAATTAATTTTGAAGTAAGGATCACATTCAGTTTATTTAATTTTAATATCAATCTGCTTATAAATCCTAACATGTTATAAAATTTACTTAAATTATTTAAATTTAATACATAATAAATAATATTTTTCTTTCATTAAAATAAATAATTAAATATAATAACATTATTAAATATATATTTTATAATCATTAAAAAATATTATTAAAATATATACTTTAAATTATTTAAATAAAACATAATAAATAATATTTTTCTTCACTAAAATAAATAATTAAGTATAATAAAATTATTAAATATATATTTTATAATCATTAATTTTTTTAATTAAAATATATAATTTATATATAGTGATTAAAAACACTAAATATAATTAATTTCATTAGAAAGTATTAAAATTATAAATTTTAAATAATTGTAATTTTAAGATATTAATTTTTATTTTTAATAAAAATATTATTACGCCGAAGGCATCCTTATGTCGAAGGCGTCCCCACGTTGAGATTTTCCAACCCCATTTGACGCCGAACGATGCAAATTACAATCCACCACGATGTAAAAATCTCAGTCGTTCATCATTTTACTTTGCCGCCCTTTGTGATGCATTAACTGTAGTAGTTGGTTCACCACCCTTATTGTGTTGCATTTACTTTCACTGCCACAACACGATATTTCCCCCATACCTACCTTTTGTCATGAGATTTTCATTGTACAAGTGACCTTCGTTTACATCAGAAGAGTTGCTCAATACTGAGTTCTTGATAGTTGTCGTTTGCAATGGGAATCACCTGCATATCTGCTCCATCGATAACATAGCTCTGGTTTGAATTGCATGGAAATTTGACTTCTACCCATTTTTTATTTTGGCTTTTTCTTCTTTCTCCCCAGTTAAACGTCTTCTTTCTGTCGAAAGATGGGGGAAGTTGTCCGTGTTTGTGACAATTTTTTTCTTTTTCTTCTTTATTGTTCATTGGATCCATAGATATAGAGGATTCTAAGATGAGAGAAAAGACCTAGATATGTTTTCTTTAATGGTGATGAGAGGTGGGGGAGTTTTTTGGTTGAAGAACTCTGGGAGACCTAACTACACAATAAATGCTTTTCCCATTTATCTCATTTGGTTCCACCTAAGATTTTTGGTGTTTGGCATCCAACATAAGAACATATCATGGGTAGTGTGTAGCTGGAAAATTCCTTTCAGGCCTGGACGTATCTTTGAATCACTACTTTCTCATCACTATTTATATCATACTATCGCAGATCATAAGTTCCTTCAAAATCTGGGGTGCACAGCGGCCTTGCATTTCTAGATATATTTGGGTTCAAAAGGTATGAATCCATTGAATCCTTGTTCGTAATTTTATTATAAATTTAGAATTTTGCAACCCTAGATTTGAAATTTTATTTAACTTTTTCAGATGTGCTAAAAATTTGAGGAAAACTTTTATTTTGGTATTGAAAATTTGAAATTTTAATTTATGGAGTTAGCGATGGAAAATTTATGATTTGTTTTAGGGTTTCAGTGCTGAAAAGGTTTTCAGCAATCTAAATAATTTTTTCATTTTTACTTTTTTAAATTTTGTTCTGTACAAAGCTGCAAATCATGTATGTTGGGGCTTGATCTGTTTTGTAACAACCCAAATGTTAATTTTGTCTTGTTGATTTTGGTGATATGTAATTATTTTATGTTGCTTTCATTAACTTGAGAAGAATGTGTTGTAATTTATGTGTGTTGTGTGTTTTCTGAATTGTGAAGCTCTGAATTCTGACTTATGATGGCCAGTCGTTGCAAATCTCATCTGTGGCGTGTCTTTGTTTTGGTAATTTTTATGAGCTTGGCAAGTATTTTAACCGTGTCTGCTCAGGTATGGTATAGCGGGTTGTTATGTTTTAAACATTTTCTTTTCACTATCAAGAATGTTAGCTTCAAGTGATTCAGGATACGATTGATATTTAGTGGCTTGTTGCTGAGAGTTTTGAATTTTCCTTGTATTTCCTATACACTTTTCCAATAATAAACATAGGAAACTTCATGGGAAAAAACATCTTACAGTTAAATTATCAATTCATCCTCAAGCAAACTATAAGAAATGTATTAAATACATATAGATGATATACCATTCAGTCACCAAATTACAATGCCCTGTTTCAAAGAGAAATATCACCTGCTTAACAAATTAATCGAACAATTTGTAGAATCAATTGTCAAAACAAACACATGTTAATATCACAACCTGATAAGAAGATTGGGCTGAAAGGAAAAGCTACACATGATCTCATCCCTGTATATAGTTGGGAATTTTGACAAATATTTCCAAGACCCTTCAATTAAATTATATTCAACCACATCAGTGTCCCCCTAGATTCTGAAGCACAAGTAATCCTCCAATCCAATGCAATAAGAGTGATCCCATTTCGATTCACTGTCAAATTTCTCAAGTATCAATTGAGGCATTCTTGCAATATCTTTCCAAAAGGGATCTTTAAAATTCTTGAGATTCCAACTGCCAAACAATAATATCCATTATATTATTTATCTTTAATATGGGTACAACTATTAGGACTAGGTTCCCACAAACAAAAAGCTTAGGCACACACAATTCATAACTTGCAGGAATTGGTATACAAGAGATGGTAGTACAATCTTGAATGCTGTGAACCCTAATTCTAGCACCTAGAATGGGTTCTAACACTGTGAAGAAAAACAAACAATTTCAAAAAGCTATCTCATTGGGGACCTTCAAATGACTTATCTGCCCTGCAATTTTCCATGACTTCTCACAAGAATCATAGATTTGCACAATCTGTGCACCCATTATAACAACACACAAGAAATGCAGAAAGTGAAGTAGTCAACCATTTGCTTGTGGAGAAGCTGTAGGCCAGAAAATAATTTTTTCCACACAAAATTAGCCATTGATCCCTCTTTGGCGTTTGAGACCAGAGGGTCAAGAAGTTTTGGGAGGAAAATAAAATTTTCCAATTCTTACATACTATCTGCAAACGCAGTACACATTCTATAGGAAGTTGAGAAAGTATGCTCTCCATTACATGTTGGGGAAATGACTCTGCCCATATTGAATTTGTATTTTCTTCAACTGGAATACATTCTTTGCCCAATTCGGAGCACATTTTTTTCCCAATACCCTTTTCACAAAGAGAGGACCAAGAATTAAAAAAATGGTTTTTATTTTTTTCTTGAAGAACATGGATAAAGAAGATTGTCATATATCTAACAAATTTGAGCTTAAGGCTAAACCAAAAACTCAAAGCACCCCTTAACTCTAGTAGAAAAAATCATTGCTAAATCTTCCCAAAATGAAAATTATACAGTGCATCAAAACAATTTTCAATTTACAGAAACCAAACTAACCCACAAGCTTCCAGGTTATGATAATACTCATACCTTATTTGTGTAAGTCCTTCTGTCAGAATTAGCCTTTGGGAATAAGCAAAAAAATTCTGCTACAGTCCAAATAGTTCTCTACATTGGCGTCCACATCCAGGAGTACGTGTTGGAATTGGCTCCCGACGTGGATGTCTACATCCATGTTCAAACCCTTGAAATGAACCTCAATTTGGGGCAACATGCATTTCTTCCTAGGACTTGGGGTTACAACTATATTCAAATCACTTCCCTTACTTCCCTTGTTTCCTTTATTCCCCAAAAAGATGACTTTGTGGAACAGAGGAAATCACGATTGTTGATGGTCTGATTTTTTTCTTTATACTTGTGCCTTTAGGATTTGATAAATACATGAATTGATTAAGGCCTATTGAATACTTGAGTGATAGTTTAGCTACTCTACAAGTGATTCACATATAATCACTATAACTTTTTGTTGTTGTAATTTAATTGCAATATTTTTCAAAGTGAGTTTTACGAAGTTTGATCTTGAGAGCAAGTATACAAACTTTCTTTGGTATTGGATTAAAGTTTTAGGAATATTCAGTATAACAACACTCTGTTCCAAGTTGTCCAAAATGTTCAATCATCCTCATTTTTCCTTTTAAGTTTTGAAAAAACTTTACATTAGGTGTATCATCTCCTTGTTTTGTTTATTTTTATTACAATAAAGTTGATAAATTCAGCAATGTTTGGATAAATAAACTATCGCTGAATTTTATAGATTGCCAGCAATACTAGTTTGAAACCCATACTTGTAGAAGAAATCATCACATTTAAAATTAAGTGCATAAAACACAATATTGAAACAAAGCAGAAGTATGTGCAAAAATGTGATTAGGATAAGTAATGAATTGACATTCCTGGAAAACTGTGAACAAGTTTCATGATTATGAAGTAACAAGGTGAAATGTAAGGAAACAAAAATATATGAAAATGGAAGAGAAGGAAAGATGCTTGTCTCAACAAAAAAATCCAGATCATTTGTTGAGATTAATAGGTATAGAATATAACCTAAGTTACCGGTTTCGGTTCGGGGGTTCGGTTCGTCGATTCGGCTAATTTTTTTGGGGGTGGGTTCGGTTCGTTTTGGGTTCATTAGTACAAAAACATGTAAAAATAAATAAATATATATATATATATATGTAGCCTAGAAGCATGAATTAGGATTATAACATCACATGACATCATATAAACAACAAAACCACCATAAACTTGAATATCATTTTAAAATTAAAACATTTAATTTTTTAAACATGCATGATAAATATTCATCGTTCAAACTTCAAGCTCAATATTAAAACACTTTTAAAGTTTTAATCATCAAATGGATTCTCTAAATCATCTATATCAAAGTCAACATTGACATTAGATGAAGTAGGAAGACTAGATGAATCACAAGTAGTGCCAATGGCACTATCACTAGCACTAGTATTGTGCCCATGCTCCTGTTGGATATCGAACTCCTCATATGCAACATGGTGGGAAGTGGAAGCATCCAAGTCAGTATCCTCTGGCCCTATATCCCACAACTTCATCTCCCTTTCCTTGTAGTCATGTTGTTTGTGTGAAAGGAGACGCAAGTTGGAATGCACATATACTAAGTTCTCTGCTCTTTTTTAGAGCAATTTATTGCGCTTTACTGAGTGGATGAAAGAATATGTGCTCCAATTCCTCTCATATGTGGATGAACTAGCAACCTATGAAGACAAAGTAAACAATTAAAAAACTTAAAATTATAAATGAAATTATGAAACCTTTAAATTTTAAAAGTAAAACTCAAATATGAAAATTTATTAAAATTACTTGTGATAAAACTTTGATTGCAAGGGGCTGCAAATTTTGGAAGTATTGTCCATGGAAGTACCACCATCTATGAGAATCCTTTAAGAAACTATCACGAGAATCATCAACATCTAGATGATTTGAGTGCACAAAATCTTTGAACTCATTCATGATTACAGTTTGCAAATCTTGGTCAGGGAAGAGTCTCATAAATGTTGCCTTGTACCCTTTAGCCACTTCTAAATCTCTATATGGAGGGAGCCTTCTTGGCTGTGAAAGAAGCTGACTACTGTAGTACTTTGGAGTCAATGCAAAGGCAAGAAGATGTAATGGAGTTGTCATTTTGTTCCATCTTTCTTCAACAATTGTTTGCACTTTTTTGAAGAAAGTCTCTTCAAGGTCTCGCTCTTTTGCATTTATGGCACACTTGATCTTCTCAAGCATTGAGTCTATACCATCATATATTTCTCCAATGCATGGCTTGTCCATGTTAGTATAGCGAATCATACTCAAAATGGGCTCGGTGAAGCTAAGGAGATACTCCACACGATCCCACCATGAGTCATCTAATATCATGCTCTTAATTTTTGTTGCTCTTTCAATGCCACTTTGCCTCCATACAGACCAATTGTTGCTAATCACCATGCTAGAAAGTGCCTCTTTAAATTTCACAAATCATCTCAAGACGATTGTATTAGAGGCAAAGCGGGTCTCTGCAACCTATTGTAAATTAAAAAAATAAATTAGAATTTAAAAATAAACTTTAAAGAAGAATTTAAATTAGAATGCACAATCAAATTATGAAAATCAGAAAATGAAAAATGTAATTATAATATATTACTTCAGTTACCTTCAATAGCTCCAATTTTGAAAATGATCTAAAGATGCCTTGAGACAAGTGGTGGTTGGTGACGAACATCTGAATGTCCTCAACCTCAACATACAATTCTTTGATCCATGCAATTTTATTCCCAATATTTTGCAGCATAAGATTGAGTAAATGGACCGCACGGGGTGTCCAAAAGATATGTGAATATCTTTCCTCAACCAACAACCCTACTGCTCTACAATTCTTAGCGTTGTCTGTTACAACTTGAACAACATTGTGGGGTCCCACTTGCTCAATGGCTGCTATGAGAATATTAGCAATAAATTGTCCATCTTTTACTTGGCCCTCACAATCCACGACTTTCAAAAACATTGCCCCTTTAGGGCACATTGCTATGACATTGATCAAAGGGCGATTTTTTGAGTCATTCCAACCATCCGAAACAATGGACACACTTGTCTCAACCCGTGAATCTCTTATAGGCTTTAATGCATCTTCAACCAACTCAACCTCCTTTTCCAATAAAGTGCCATGCACCTTCTCATAACTCGAGCCCTTGTACCATTTTGGAGCTTCATTAACCGTTCTCAACATCTCTTTCCAATATGGAGAAGGAACAACATTAAAAGATAATCCATTGGCATATAGGAATCTTGCTACACATTGGCCGGCAAGGGCTCTACTCTCATTTTGAAATGCAAGTTCCAAAGGCCCCTTTCATCTCTTGTTTGTAATAGGTTGTTCACTTTGAGCTTGAAGATCTAGAATGGCAATAAATGGGTGGTCATCTACCACAGTATTGGGATTAGATGGGGGTTGCATTCCCTTTAATTTTTTTTTTAACAAAGGGTGATTTCCTTTTTGGGCTTCCCGTTGATCTACTGCATCTTGCTCCATAATGTATTTTACAACTATCTAAGGTGGAATAGGTTCATCTTTTTTTCCAAGGCAAGATGTGATGCCTTTTCCACTCATGCCACACAAATGTGCTTTCACCCTATGGTATGAACTAGAATATGTAACTTCACACCCATTGCATTTGCAAACATAACCGCCACCACCTGGAATCACTTTTATCATTTCAACATACTTCCATAGAGGAGAATTAGGATTTGTTTTGAACTTTGAGTTTGGTTTAGCTACAGAGCCGGAGGTAGAACCCATTGACATTGTGATTCCTATGGCAATTTGTTTTGCAAACAACACATTCAAAATTTGAATGAAAACAAAATATTGATTTAAAAAAACCTAGCTCTTTTGAATATTGCATACATTCATAGAAGAATGGAAAGGAAAAACATATATAAATCATAAAATGAAACAAAACAAAGTTTATGGTTTGTAAAATGTAAAACAAAAAAATGGATGAAAAAACTCAAAAAAAAAGTGAGAAAAACTTACCTCTTTGCAAAAATATCCTTCAACAATCTTTGTGGCAGCCAATAAACACTTGCAAATCTGTAGGAATGGCAATGAATTCATTTTTAGAAGCTTCAGTGATCAATCTTCAACTCCTTTTGTCAATTCAACAAGCAAAAATAAGAACTTAGCCTCTTGGAATGAAAATGCTTGTTTGCAAAATAAATGAATAAAAATGATGTAGTTTAGGTGTTTAAAGTGTTTTAGAGGTCAATTTTAGGGTTCCCTTGGGCGTGGTTGAAAGTCAAACTACATAAATTAATTAAAAAATGCAAAAAAAAAATGCTTTTTAGGCGTCCAAACTCGTGGGTTCGCCCGGGTTCGACCTAGGTTCTTCCCGAGTTCGCCCGAGTTCTTCACCGAAAAACCAGGCCTCCAAATCATGGACCTTGGTTGAACCCACAGAGGGACTAGACCAGGACCAGTACCCGTAGCGAACCTGGACTAGGACCTTGAGCTGGAGGGTCGAACTTGGTAATATAGAATATAACAATTAAAAGTGTCTGCCTAATTACAATCACATTTTGGGCCACCTTTGAAACTTTAACTTCAGATAACATTCAACAACTTCAGTTATTGATTACATTTGCAGTGCACCAAAGGATTGTAACATTATCTTTAACATCTACGTGAGTGAATAAGTAAAAATGATTCAATTATAAAATTTATTGACTTGTCATTCTTCTATATAGATTGTTGAATAGGATAAAATTTGACAACTATGAGTAGCTTATTGGAAAAATTTGAATAGAATGAATAAGTAATCAAAGAAAAGGGGAGACTTCTACAAACTAACAATTAAGGAAATATAGAAATAGGGTTGTGCAAAGATCATCTAAATTTGTTTGTTCCTAGAAAATCCATTGAGGTACTTATTATTTTGGAGCTCCAATTGTGGGGGATGGTTCTTTCATAATTAAGTCATTTTTTGTTTCTCTTTCATGATGATTGTCTCCCATATTATTCACTCTACATATTACAAAAATACATTCTAATTTCCATGCTTATCTTATTTCCATGTTTATAGAAAATTAGTTGTTATCTACCATTCAACCACCTATCGTAATCCATCTTCTATCCAAATTCTTTGAGGCTGCTAGTGAATCCAATGAGCTTTATTGACTATAGTTGGAAGCCTCACAGTTAGCTTATGTCCTACAAAACATAAATATCCATATAGAGTTTTTGGTAAAAATGGAGTTAACTTGCTTCAATTGGCAGGATGGCATAGCCAACTATATATTCAACCCTTAAGGTGTTATGAATGAACTTTTTCTCGATTTTCTCAACATAGCTTCCACAAAACACACAACCCTCACAACACTCAGCTTTCTGTAATAACCAGCCCTCACAACACTCATCTTTATAATTTATCTACCATTTGTATATACTAATTGGGGATGCACTTGCATGGGTAGATAGACAATGCCCTGAATTTAGCTTGTTTGTTTAGTTTAAAATTTTCTCTTGCGTTGGAACCTAGCCATCTTCTTATTAGTATGAGTAGCAGGATTCGGGAATTGCTGAATTGAGATAATGATTTTGGGATTGTACAGACTGAAACGGTCACAGAAGGGAACACTTCAAATGACTTGACAAAGATGAAATGGCGAAAGGACGAGATACATACTCTCAATTCATACTGGTTTGGATTGTTTTACTTTTGTATGCTTATGCTCATGGGATTGAAACATGCATATTGGCCCCCATTAGTAGAGGATGTATTCCTAAGATTTACTGAAAGGAAGAATATGGGTGGGAATTTTATATTTATTTTATTTCCCTTGTAATTTTTTTGTCTTCCTAATTCAATAGCAGCAACAACTGCTTGATATTTTAAATTTTCAGTAACTATGAGATATTTTTTAATTCAAACAATTAAGAGCGTTGATATCTCTTCATTCAAATGAAGTACATAAGCTACATTGGGATGTGGTATGTTTGACTTGTCAGCATTTGATTCAAAATTCAGAATTTTTTCCCAACTGATATTTCTTTAGATGTTGGCCAACATTAACTGCCATAGTTGTAGTTAACTAATTGTTACAATGTATAGAGGCAATGGGAGTATTAAATTTTTAATAGAAAACTCACAAGAGCCCTAACAACCTTTAAATATTAATATTTATTAAACTGAATTGTCAATGAATGTAATATTTATTAAATTGAATCGCATGGAAGTCTTTCTTGAAGTGGTTTGGGATATGCTTTTTTCAAGTTAGGATAAGAGATTTTTTTGGGGGTACTCTCTGAACTTTGAATTATTATTTTTTGTGTGAAGTTATCATCCTAAATTATGTTTGGAAGTTTGGATACAGCAAACAAGGAGCTCATATATAGATTAGATATAAATTTCACTTTGAAAGGATTCTTAACATTAAAATCTCAAGGTAAAGCTTTGTAGAAGTACTTGGAAAATGCATAGCACATTGAATATTTGGAGAATTTAATTGTTTTTGAAAGCATTTAGGTCTCTTACATAGATGAAAGTACTTTTTTTTGTTTTTTTCTTATTTCATAAGTTTTCCATTCAGTTTAATGTATTTTTGGGAAGGCAATAGTTTCTATTTTACATCATCTCTGCGATAATAGAATGCTAATCTTGGCAAAGGTTTGGTTGAAAAATCATTCAGCAACAAGCTGAAATTTGGGATGCACATTGAACATGCAAAGATATTTAAGGTGAATTGCAAGTTGGACTCAAAAATATATGCACTGGGCACTCTCTTTATTCAACTTGGAGTTGAATGTTTTTGTCATTGACTATTGCAGGAAGAGATTAGTAAAATTAATGCACTGATTTTTTTTCCAATTAACATATAGCTTAACTATTTTCAGTTATGTTTGTTAGCATTCAACTGGGTGGTGTAACTATTCAAATTTGAAGATTCATCCACAATGAGAAAGTAGTATAAAAGAATGAACATACCTGATACCAGATATCTCAAACAACATAGAAATGGATAATTGCAACATGATTGATACAAGATAATTTATGTATAATTTGATACAAGGACTGCATGACAACGTATGAGAGTTTGCTTCCTTGACCATCATTAGCTTTCATATAGATGGGTTGACCAAGACATGTCTTGTTTAGACTACAACCATCATGGCACTGAAACATTTTACAAAGACATGATTAAATTACCCGCTCATATTGACACTGGTATTCAAAATAAATTGTAGTTGGCTCTCCTTACATAATATCATATTTATCACATGATATCATAATAATTGAAATTTGAATGTAGATTTTTTTGTGCACAATTGTAATTGAATGTATCAATATTAATTTTAATATGGAAATTAGAAATGGTCTTTGTTGTATAATTTTAATTGAATGTATCATATTTAAAATTTAAATCCACATCTACATGCTTGTGCATACACATTGGGTCCTATGGTTAGTTTAGATTAGTTCTTTTGGTAGAAATCACTTGAAAGGATTATGTGCAAATTTGGTCTCGAAGAGGTCCCTCTCCCCCCTCTCTCTCCCTCTTTCTATCCCTATCTTTGCCCCCTTTCTCTCTATTACAAACATAACATGATCCTATTGGTAATGGAACCTAATCATCTTCCTCATTCAAAGGTTTTGTTTCAGTCGGATTTGGATCCCTATAAAAGGATGCGTAGTTGATTTGAAGCTATCACTTCTCCATTGAGACCTTTGTTACTAAAACAACATCATTTGCTAAATGACCTACTAATTGACCTCATGTTTTGCAAAAATGTTTGCAAACAATAATTTTTTTTTTCCTGACTAATCTCCACCTCTTCGCCATACCCATTGCACACAAATATTAATTAAATGTGTACTGGGTACATCAAAGACATGTGGAAGGTAGAAGAGTGATAAATGTGGTATAGTAGTGGGAATTGTAAAATATATTGGCCAAGTTATTAGCTTGGCCAAAATTTACAAGTTTGATGTCAATTTATATAAATATTTTTCATTTTATGTTATTTGTTCGTTCATTACTCAGTGATACGTTGCAACTGTTGGTCTATATATGAATCTACAAGAAGAGGACAACTGGTTAAAGCATCCAAAAAGGGAACATTTCCCAGGTTCGATGTGTTGCTACTACCTTACAGGCCTAGTGTGACTTCCTTCAATGAGTTGTAACAATCCGCTTGCTTTAATGAATTTCTAAGAATCTCAAATTGTAATCAGATTATAAGATTTGTCACTTCTGAGTGTATCTTTGGACATTGAAAAATTATAAGAATACTGTTTGAAATCGAGCTCTTTAGCTATCATTGTGCATGTTGCTCCAAAATAAGAATAAAAAATGAAAAATAAAACTTTGTTTCTGCATGCATAATTCTCAAAAAATATATGCAATAATTCAACTTTCTCCATTTACTTTAATATACATATCATTGAGAAAAATGTAAAATCCATTATATTCTATGCTTTAAAATTCTCACATCTATACCACATTTATCCATTTTGTACCTTCCACAAATCTTCGGCTTACCCTTTGCACACGAAGGTGTGATTGCTAGTTAGGGGAGAGGAGTTGATACATAAGCGGGGGCTTTAACATGCAATGGGACATGCGCTTGTTGGGCCCCACACCTATATGTCGGTCCTCCACAACTAAAAACAAATTTCATCCATAAATAGGCACGATGACATCAAACATAAATTAGATATAAAATGCACACTTAATAGCATTAATTTCAAAACAAAACAAGTACACGCTGGCAGCCAAACATGATGAAGTTTATCCAACTTGTATCTGACATATAACAAGTAGCATTTTGACATGGAATTTAAATAGCCCAAACATTAAGACATGCACCCTTCCCTGTAAACTAGTAAACCCAACTTTCGCACCAATGTAGGTGTCACTTTCACATTAATCACAACTACACAACATAAACAAGGTGCCAAGTCAACAACTTTGAAATCCATCTGACCCATCTTTGACCAATTGGTGAACCCATTACAATAATGTTTCACATCGTACCATAACCAAACCAACACGCAAATGCATTTGCCTGTCTTGTCTACCATGAGACCTACAACACGTATCAACTTGAATCTATCTCATCTCGCCAAGTAGGGTGTGCACGTATTGGAGCCAAACCCAAATACCCCACTTGCATCCATTTAACACTCCTATAAGGCCGCCATTATTAAAAAAAAAACACGAAAAAATATTCAAACAATCCACCAAACCATCAAGTCAAGAATTAATGATTGAAATCAATCAAATCTTCAATTCATACGAAACATAATTCAAATTCAAAATAGGACAGCAATTTATTTCACCACACCAAACAAGCATTAATCAAATTCAAATAATTCCCAATTCAAATAGCCGTGAAAACCAGCAAGTATTCAGTTATTTTGTAGTCAACGACATAAGAAAAGGAGTCACAAGCACAAAATTGAACGAGTTAACATCAAAGGGAGGCAATAGCTCAGATTCCAATGCACCAACATCCATATTGTTTCAAGTTTTCCTTTTCACACTTTTCCATTCGTTTACTTTATATTTTTCTTCAGTATAGCCATTACTCTTTTCCATTTCTAAGCTTTATATTGATCTTCATTACAACCATTACAGTCATAGGTTTTTATTTCTGTTTCCCTAGGGTTTATATTGCAAATATTACAGTCACAGGTGTTCTTTATGTATCGGTAGGGTTTATATTGCAGTCATAGGTTAGCATATGTGTTCCATAGGGTTTATAATGCAAATATTACAGTCATGGCTTACCATTTAAAGCTTTCCCTAGGGTTTATTTTCCAAATAATACAGTCATTCGTTAGCATATACATTCCCTAGGGTTTATATTGAAAATATTACAGTCATAGTTAACCATTATGGTTTCCCTAGGGTTTATATTGCAAATATTACAGTCATAGTTTACCATCTCTGTTTCCCTAGGGTTTATATTAAAAATGTTACAGTCATAGTTTAGCCTTTCTATTTCAGTAGGGTTTATATTGCAAATATTACACTCATAGTTTAAATTTTTTGTTTGATAGGTTCTGCATTATCATTCACTCTGCTTTTCATGTGTCTCAATGGTTCTGCATTATCATTCACTCTGCTTATCGTAGTCTCATAGGTTCTACATTGCCATTTATATGGTAAATATTGGTCATGGTTTACCATTTCTGTTTCATAGGTCCTACATTATCATTCACTATGCTTATCTTATTCTCATAGGTTATGCATTATCATTCGCTCTAGTTATATTATTTTCATAGGTTCTGCATTATCATTCACTCTAGTTATCTTATTCTCATAGCTTCTACATTTTCATTCACTCTGGATATCTTATTCTCATAGGTTCTACATTATAAGTCACTAAAGTTTCTATTTTTAGAAGGTTTTTTTTCATCATTTTCATATATTTTTGCTTCATCAATCGACAAATATTTATCCCTGTCAATGAGTTCATCATAGACAATATATGTGAGCTTTGTTAAACTCTTACTATTTTTCATTCGTAAGCTTTCTATTGTGTCATAGTTCAAATATGAGTGTGGTTTTCATTTTGTTGTGCATGAGAATGTTAATGTTGTAAATGCTTAAGAGATATAAGATGTTCTTAAACTCTAACTCCCTTGCATAGTTTGTAATTTTGTGCTTCTTACTTCTCTACTTCCTTATGTCGCTCACTCAAGAATAGATGTAACTCTCTAAATTGTTACAAAAGATAATCTCAATTGAAATGCAAAAAACTAAAAAGATAACACATACACAAACTAAATAATCCTATGTTCAAGCATCACTCTCTTCATACATATAAAGATAATTGTTAAAACATTTGTGTTTCATAGTTTACCATTTATGTTTCCTAGGTTTTGTATTATCATTGACTTTGGGTATCATATTCTCATATATTCTGCATCTCAAACTAATTATTCTTTGTTCAAGCATCACATCACTCTCTTCATACATATATAGATAATTGTTCAATCATTTGTATTTCATAGTTTACCATTTATGCTTCATAGGTTATGCATTATCATTGACTCTGCTTATCATATTCTCATATGTTTTGCATTACAAACTAATTGTTTTTTATGTTCAAGCATCACTATTTTGATTCTAATTATTCTTTGTAGATGGCCAAGGGCAATGCAGTGGTGACTTGTACTGGGAACAAAAAAAGAAAAGACCAAAACAAGGTTGCCCGCCGAGAAACAAGGATGCACATTCCCCCCTTAAATAGATCATGTTGCACGAGTAGACGAGGTTTCCACTCCTCAAATACCATAGATTGAGGTTACTACACCTCAAATACCACATAAGGTAAAAAAAATATAAAAGTTGTGGTTTGAGGATGACATGAAAAGGGCACTCTATGATGTTGAAGAGAATGACATGTCGATAAGGGGGACTTCCAAAAAGTGGTCAATCCCAACAACCACACTGTCCAAATGGGTAGGGGGTCTAACAACTTCCAAGAAAGGTCTACCAACAGTCCTCATCGAAGATGAAGAAAATATTATTGTGGAATGGTGCAAGCAAATGGCTAATATTTGTCATGGTCTTGAGATAGTCAATCTTAAGTCTGAGGTTGCTCAAATATGTCAAAATAGGGCAAACCCTTTCACCAATGGCTTCCCAGGGAAGTCCTGGTGGACAGGCTTCAAGCACAGACATCTTGAACTCGCATTACAAACTATTGAAGGCCTAGACAAAGATAGGGCATTCAATCTTAGAGTTGATGTTGTAGATGCATTCTACAAAACACTGTTTGTAGCATACAAAGCCGTGCCATATGGTCCTGATCGCATATTGAATTGCGATGAAACTGGCATCCAAGCAAGCAAAAATGGGTCCATGAAGGTGCTCGCAAGAAAAGGTAGCAGGAATGTCTCTTAAATTATCCCAAAGAGCCATGAATGGATAACCATTCTATGTTGTCGGGCAGAGAATTCCAGGATTCTACTTGTTCAAGGGGAGTGTGAACGTAGATAATTACATCATAGATTGTGAACCAAGAGCTTGCATGGAATCCCAACCACATGCATGGATGACCAAATAATTGTTCATAGATTGGTTGACCCACTTCAAAACCTCGATTCCAAGCGGTGTCTCACCCACCAACAGGGTCGTGTTGATCTTTGACGGCCATGGAAGCCATGTAGCACTCAAAACCATCCGAGAAGCAAGAGAAATCAGTGTAGATTTGTTAGTATTTCCATCACACACATCACATAAGCTACAACCGTTGGATGTGAGTGTGTTTGCACCTTTCAAAGCTTACTTCAAATCAGAACATGCAATTTTTTTGTCAAGGTTTCCAAACATTGAAGTGAGGAGAAGAGAACTTACAATGTTAGGCAACAAAGCAATGGAAAGAGCTTTAACAGTTGACAACATCAAAGCTGGGTTTAAAAGGATTCGTATATGGCTACTGAATCCTGATGCACTTGTCAATGACTTGCATCCTAGTGAGACATTTATGCTCAGGGAGGATGCTGACACAGTTGAAAACATTCTCAGCCTTTTTGGACTTGGTGTGTCAAGCGATGATGTCGCAGTATTGCAGTCCACTCTTCCAGATGGATACATGCAACTTGCAATAGAAATACATCACTCACCTCATAGTTGTCCTGCCGAATTAGTTGCACAAGTGGTGGTTAATGAACACACCCCTCCCATGGTGGACAGGCCCATTGATAAATTCAGTGAAATTTTAGATCTTCCATCACAACAAAGCCAACCATCCTGGTTGGTTGAGGGAGAAATGAACTTGGGGATTGATTTAGAAGTCTCAAAACAACAAGATACCTATACTTTCCCATCACCACCACCATATTTTGACCTTTCTCAAGTTGTGCATTACTATGCTCCTTCTTGCAATTCAGATTTACAAGACAATGAAGATGTACCATAGGGGTCACAAGTAGTGGAGGAGGTCATTGGCACACAATCGGATGGGACACAAGAAACACAAACAGTTCTACAGATCAACAAGTTCCTCAAGTTTCCTGTGCACACTGTCTGTCAAAAGAAATCCAAAGCAGGTGCAATTTAGATCAGCAGACAGTCTCAATTGTTAACAACAGATGACTACATGAGGTTGTTAATGGAGCAAGAGCAAAGGAAGAAAGAGGTTGATGAGATAAAAGCAAGAAAGAGACAACAAAATGAGGAGAAAAGGGCGATAAGAATTATGGCAGTGGAGTTGAAGGAGAATGCTATAATTGAGAAGAAAATACTGCGAAAAGAAAAAGAGCAGCATAAATTACAACAAAAAAAGGATAGAGATGCGAAAAAGGAGCAAGAGAGGCTTCACAAGGAACAAGACCGAAAGGAAAAAGAGATTGAGGAGGCGTAGAGGGCTTTACAAAGAGAGAGGCAATTAAGGAACACTTCTAATCCATTGTCTCAAAGTAATGGAGTCTTTCGTGATATTCTTAGCATTAATATCCCTCAGTTCTCCACAACAATGAATTATTCAAGCCTCTCCCAATTTGACTTCAAGGGCAGTCAATATCCATATCAATTTGGCACTTGGGATGTACAAATGTGTTCACCACCGCCCCCAACACATGTCACTTGCACCCAATTTACCACTCCAAGTCCCACTCATGTATGTAGCAATCCCCCTCGACTGGAAGGGGACGAGAACATGGCAATTGGCACCCTAACCAGTCAAGATCCTTTTCACAACAACAACTAGATTACAAATGCTAGTTTCATAGACTTTAGAATTATTGATATTTACAAATGCACCGAAATTGTGGACAGTTATAATTTTTTGATAAGTACAGATTGATCGTTATTGTTTTGGTTTGTGAAGTAATCTGATCAAATTCCAAAAAATGTTGTATGTAATTTGCAATGTGTGTTATTTTTTTGATTTGCAATGTATGCTTCTTCGTTGACAGATTTAAATATATGAAAAATATAGATGCATCGTTATTGTTTTGATTTGCAATTTATTATGATCATATTGCAATGTGTGTTCTATGTAATTTTCAATGTGTCACTGTTTTCATTTCAAATTTTTTCTTCTTCATTGACATTTTGTCATTTTCTATTCTTTTTCCAATTATTTTTTCACGTGGGAGGTCAAAATTTTCCCATGACTTTTAAAAAATGCAAAAATGACCCGTCGACCAATGCATAGGCACCTTGGGTGCCACTTCCTGCATGACTCGGTGTCTGAAGTTGACAACCTTGCCACGTCAACTTCTCTCAGTCTGCCACACTAAGAATCCACTACGTCACATTTATCACTCGCCACCACTTTCTATTCCTATCGATTGTTGTGTTCAATTGTTGTCACCTCTCCTAAGCTCCTCGCCACCCCGCAATTTTATTCCAACCAACCTATACATATACATATACATACACATATATGTATGAATACACATATATGTATGAATATACATATACATATGAATATACATATACGTATATACATATCCATATACATATGTATATGTATGTATATATGTATATGTATACATATATACATATATACATACATATACATACATATAGATATGTATATGTATGTATATGTATACACATATACATACATATTTTCTTAGCCAACCTGCATTGAATGCTCCCCAGTGCCTCGCTCTTGTCGCCAACTTTTTAGCCTTTCATTTTAGCAAGTTGTCATTCTTTCTTCATTTGCAGGCCACTACCTCCTCATTTCATCATCTGAAACCTTAAAACCTTTACCACAACCTGTGATGCTCGGAGACTAGTTCGTATTTGAGTAGAAGTCAATTAGGAGATAAGTACACGCTAGTTACTGAACGTTACCAATGACTCCACTTCTGCCATGCAAGCAACAAATGGGTTCCTCGCCGCCATGAACGGGTTCCATATACATATACATTTACATATACATATCTATATACATATGTATGCATATGTATACACATATACATATACATACCAATATACATAGACATAGACATATACATATTTGTATACAATTAAGTCATGCAACTATTCTATCTTTTTTAGGTGCCATTAATGAATTTGGGGGTGTTTAATTTTTCATTTTAGTAACAAACAATATAGTTGGTTGTTTTGATGTCATTCATAAACCTGGGGTTGTTCTCTTTTTTCATAAGTTCTACATGTAAGCAATTCTATATACATATGCACATATATATATACATATATGTATATGTAAATACATATACATGTATACCTGAATATACATAAATGTATACATACACATACACATACACATACACATACACATAAAATTGTATGTTGTTTCCATGCCATAGATAAATTTGGGGTTGTACAATTTTTTAAATGAATGCATATAAGCAATGCTGCAATTTGCCATTGTAGTAACAAATAATATTGTTGGTTGTTTCAATGCCATAGATAAATTTGGGGTTATGTTTTTCATAGGTTGTGCATCTAAGAAAATATATATACATACACATACACATACACATACACATCCACATCCACATATGTATATACATAAAACATAGACATACAAATATACATATAGGTTATGCTTCATCAATTTAGTCAACTAAGCAATAGAGACATGGTTTAGGGAGACATGATTTCATGAATGCTTGTTTGATGGCAACCTATGTTGCATGGGTCCACAACTCCATTTGAATTGTGAAGTGCTTCATAGGTAACCATGAAAAGCCTTCACAAAACCAAGTCCCCTAATCCATTCAAATACAAAGCTACAATAGTTGCATGATTCAATTGATGCACCCTAACCTATTAAAAAGATAACACCCCCAAATTAACCAAAGCACCTATAAAATAGAACACACTTGCACTTAATCAAAGGCACCTAAAATTGATATAATTGTTGCAGGGCTGATTTGATGAAGGATAACCTATGCAAAAGAGAACCCCCAAAAAATAATTGAATAGTAGAGCTTCATGTTCGAACCATGAAAAGAATTGCAAATTCCAACCATACAAATATTAAATACAATTTGTAGTGTCAAAGTATGTGCAATTTTTACAAGATGTAATGGTTTAGGGAGACTTGATTTTAGGAACACTCGTTTGATGGCAACTTATGTTGCACGGGTCCACAACTCCATTTGAATTGTGAAGTGTTGCATAGGTAACCATGACAAGCCTTCACAAAGCCAAGTTCTCTAAGTCATTCAGATACAAAGCTATGGTAATCTATATTGCACTTTGTCCACAATTGGACCTTTCAATTGTGAAGTGCTACATAGGCAACCATGAAAGGCCTTGGGAAAACTAGGTCCCCTAAATACATGTTGTAAGAAAGCTTTAATGCTCAATATTGATATATGGTAATACATATGAATACTTGAAGGTTTTCATGGTTATTTGAATTGGGAATTATTTGAATCTAATTGATGGTTGTTTGGTGAATTTGATTAATTTCGGCCATTAATTATTTTATTGATTAGTTTAGTGTATTGTTTGAAATTGTTTCCATAATTTTGTATTTAATAATGCGTGCCTTACAGCTTGTAAAAATGGAAGCAGATGGGATTTTGGAGTTCACCACTACTACATTCGCACTGTACTTGGCGAGATGGGACAAATTGGTGTTGATATGTGTTGTAGGTTTAAAGATTGATTAAACAGGCAGATGCATTTGCTTGTTGGTTTTGTTATGCTACGATGGGAAACATGGTTGTAATGGGTTTGCCAGTCGCTCAAAGATGGGTGAGATGGGTTTGAATTGTGTTGACTTGGCACCTTGTTTACATTATGTAGCTATGATTAATGTGAAAGTGACGCCTGCATTGGTGCAATAGTTGGGTTTACCAGTTTACGGGGAAGGGTGCATGTGTTAATGTTTGGGGTGTTTAAATTCCATGTCAGAATGGTACTTGCTATATGTCAGATACAAGTTGGATACACTTCATAATGTTTGGCTGCCTCTGTGTACTTTTTTTGTTTTGAAATGAATGTTATTAAGTGTGCATTTTAAATCTGATTTATGTTTGATGTCGTCATTCCTATTTATGGATGAATTCTTTTTTAAGTTGTGGAGGACCGATGTATAGGTGCAAATCATATAAATTTGAGGACACCCCCAAATTGATCAATGGCACCTACAAAAGATACAATTGTTGCAGGTCTGAATTTATGAAGCATAGACATAGACATAGACATAGACATAGGGGTATGTGCAGGATCATCATGGAAAAAACAAGTCCTTAAGTGGCAATGAAAATTCAGAAAATCAAATTTGGGCAACTTGACATAAAAATTTGAATAAGTTATCTATATTATTTCAAAAATATGTAAGAATAGAATATGTGGAAAATTGAATGTAGTTTCTAAACTACTAGGTTAATTTTTGTAAAAAAAAAATCTATTTGGTGAAAATTTGAAATTTCAATGCAGTAGTACTAAAATTTCAGGGAAAAAATAAAAAGTAGGTGTCTGTCTGACCACCCTAACCATAATAAAATCATAAAATTTTTTATAAAATTTTAGATATAAGTAGAGGACTCATGTCCGGATGTGATGCATATTTTTTTGTAGTTATTTTTCAAATAAATAATTAATTATGAATTTGTTATTACAAATTTTTAAAAATATTAAAACTCGTATGTCTGACCACCTTAACTTGGTCAAAACTTAATGGAATTCATTTTTTTTTTAATCCTATAGTATGCGAAGCATAGAATGTGACGCATGTTTTGGATTCAAAAAATGTGATACCATTTGAAAGTTATAAATGTTTTTCTATCAGACTATCAATCAGGACTTTAGTCATAATTCTAATAAAAAACAAATAATTATTATTTATTAGATTCTAAAGAAAATATAATTTATACTGGTAGAAAGCTGAGAAGCTCCTTTACAAACCCTTTTCGTTTTATCAATTTTATGTAAAATAAAAGTCGTCAACCACATGGGCGAAGTCTGGAAAAACAAGGTAAGTTGTTAAACACGTTCTACGTGTTTACTTTTAGGATTGGCTGGTCCGAACCAAATCCCGAGCCTAATACCAAGGCATTAAATTTTGTGTCAGAATATCGGATATCCGATTTGAATCCGATATCGGATTTGAATTCGATATATGATATCTTTTAGATCAATTTTAAAACAATTTATACAATCTTTAATATATTATTTAAAAATGCAATTAAGTTTATAATTTAATATATATAATATCCAATAAAGTTTATAATGTAATATATTTAATATACAATTTATGGTAATCTCTTGCCGAATTATGTATTTAATATATAATATATTATTAAATGTATAATATTTCAATATTATTTCAATATTTTAGTTAATCTATAAATATTTTAATATTATTTCAATATTTTAGTTAATCCATAAATAATTAAATATATATATTACCAATTTACAAAATATTTAATTATTATCTCTTTCCCTCTCGCTCTCTCCACCTCTATCTCTCTGAAGTCTCTCACTCAATCACTCCTCTCTCTCTCTCTCTCTCTCTCTCTCTCTCTCTCTCTCTCTCTCTCTCCTCTCCTTCTCCCTCCCTCTCCTTCTATCTCTCCCTCTCTCCCTCTCCCTCTCTCCCTCAACTCTAAACCCTCTCTCCCTCTCCCTCTCTCCTTCTCCCTCCCCCCCACTCTCTCTCTCACTCTTTCACTCTCCCCTGTCCTTCTCACTCCCTGTCCTTCTATCTCTCCCTCTCCCTCTCCCTCTCTCCCTCTCCCTCTCACTATCTCACTATCTCACTCTCTCTCCCTCTCCCTCTCTCCCTCTTCTACTCTCCCTCTCACTCTCTCACTCTCCCACTCTCCCTCCCTTTATCTCCATCTCCCTCTCTCCCTCTC
>CM021108.1:345150238-345215808 GCA_007115665.2 Sequoiadendron giganteum
CTCTCCCTCTCTCCCTCTCTCTCTCTCTCTCTCTCTCTCTCCCTCTCCCTCTCCCTCTCCCTCTCAACTCTAAACTCTCTCTCCCTCCCTTCCTCTCCCTCTCCCTCTCCCTTTGGTCTATGTGTGTACAAATCGGATATCCGATTTGTGGAACTCCATTGTGTAGAGGTTAAATCTTACCATTGGAGAACATGTTTTATAAATCGGATATCCGATTTGTGGGCCATAGAAAAACCCCATGTGAGCCATTTTTGTGCATTCCAACGGACCCTGCATTCTGTTTGTAGCACTTTGCAGGCGACAAACGCGCGGTTTCAGATAGGAAGAGACAAAGATAAACTTTTAGGAGATTATTGTACTCAAATTTGTCATACATATTGATTTTTTAGCATATTTTATTTGGTATAATGGGGAGCAGCAGTTGTCGGAAGCAAAAACATAAGAGAAAGTTGACAAAAGAACAAATTGAAGGATATAGACAAAGAGATAGAGAAGGTCATAGAAAGAAAAGACAAGGTATGTTAAATATTGGTGAACCTGAGCCCTATGGTCTTTCAAGTGAAGAGGAAATTGAATATGTTCAAGGTGAAAATGTAGAACATGATATTGAAATTGGGAATGAAAATGTTCAAATTGATATTGAAAATTTTCAAGGTGAAAATGTTGGAATTGAAGATGTTGAACATGATATTGCAATTGGGAATGAAAATTTTGAAATTGATAATGAAAATGTTGGAATTGAAGATGTTGAACATGATATTGAAATTGGGAATGAAAATTTTGAAATTGATAATGAAAATGTTGGAATTGAAGATGTTGAACATGATATTGAAATTGGGAATGAAATTGTTCAAATTGATATTGAAAATGTTCAAGGTGAAAATGTTGGAAATGAAGATGTTGAACATAATATTGAAGCAAATGTAAATTATGTTTCACCAGATTACACGAGAAATGAAGAACCTTGTGTGGAAGAAAGAGGTATTCCAAATTCAAGACCTTCAAGGACCCCTAAATGGTTAGTTGAAATTGATGATAACATTATAAACAATTTTGAAGGCAAGAGGTCAACATGAACTGTTCGGTTGTGGGCTAGAATACTTTTCAACCAATATTTTAGTGATAAGACATTGACCGAGCAATGCCAACTTTTTGTACAATTGCTAAAGATGCAAAACATGAGACCTTTGCTAGCCAAATTGAAGATTCATCTGAACAAGAGGACCGAAAAAAATTCTATTATTGTCAAAAATCTTTTTAATGCTCTCAAGTCTATTGGAAAAAATAACAAGGAAAAAGATAAGAGAGCTGCTCGGAGAGTCATTACCACTGCCATAGTAAGCCATCAATTGAAAAAGGCTCGCTTTATGAGACAAACTTGTATTGATTTTGACTTAAATCGTAAAACTTTGGATAGAGCACTTGCAAGAAGAGAAAGAATAGATGATCCTCTTCAAAATGATACATGGGCTTTTCTTGGAAGGATTACACATGTTGATAAGAAGCTAACTGATAATGTAAAGTAGGCAATTCAACAATTTTGGCATGATAACTCTAGAGTATCACCCAAAGCAAAGGATGTTTTAAAGTTAAGAATTGGCAGTCAAGATCGTACACTGCATCCTAAACATTTCTTGGAATCAAGCCAAACAATGTTGTTCAACAAATTTAATCAAACACATCCAAATATGGAAATCTCGCAAATAAATTTTGAAGGTTTGAAGCCATTCTATTGTGTGCCTCTTAAGATTCGTAATACTTTTTGTTTCAAATACCATGTGGAGTTTTCAATGTACCATGAACTATTATGCTATATCCGTTCTACTTTGCATACTAATGAAATGTTGCAGGAGTGTGGTGCAATGCATCTTCCGAAATCATCAAGGGACTTGCTAGATCTATTTTTATGTTCTAGGGATGATGGTTCCTTTTTCTATAGAAATGATTGTTTAAATGCGAAGTGCTCACAATGTGGTGGCTTGTCAAAGTTTGTTCAATGTTTTCATGAGGGTTCGGAACATGAATTTGGAAAGAATCTTGTTGAGAAAAAGAGATATGAGATAGTCAAATATACTTTGCAGAGTGGAGGTGAAGGTTCTAGATGCGAGTTGGTTACAAAAGAATGTAGTGTTGCTGATTTTATTTCAGATTTTAAGGACAATATTTTCTACAATATGCAAGGCATAGTCATAGGTCTCAGTGGTTGGATCAACAATTCAGGATATGTAAGGACTCTTTTTCGATTGGAACTATTATATCAGTGGTTGATTTTGCTAAAAACTACACATTGCAACCACAAAACGAGGTACAATCTCAGTATTACAATTCCATTCAGATTGCTATTTTTGTCCACATAACGTTTAGACATGCACCTGATAGTACAGAGGAGGATCGAAAGATAATCAGAGAGTATCATTTTTATATGAGTGATGATAGATCTCACTCGTCCGAGTATGTCCAACATTGTTTCGAGAATTTTTTTGAGTTCTTGCAAGAGCATGATATAGCACTGGGCCAACATCTCATTTGGTCAGATAATTGTATAGGTCAATTCAAGAATGCTCGTATGTTTTATGGTTGAGTAGAATGCATGTAGAGAGGGGTGTACCTAATATTTGGAGTTTTTTTGAAGCTGGGCACGGGAAAGGGGAGCATGATGGAGCAGTTGCATGTGTAAAAAGAGCTCTAGTTAAGGAGAAATTGAAGATTTTAGGAGCAAAATTCAGTGATGCACGTTCTATTGTTGATTGGTGTAGTTCAGCATTGTCACAAGGAGGGACACTTGATTCAACAGTGCATAGATTCTTTTGGCTGGTTGAGGAGGGTACAATGGGAGGCAGATTGGATTGTCATACAATCAAAGATTCTTCAAAGATGTATTCGTTTTGAAGCTCAGATGCAAGCACATGGACCATTTGGACACAATAGTTGGCTTGTTTTTGTCAGAGTTGTATTCAGTGCGAGTGGGATCAATGCAAGTCAAGTGAGTGGGTGGATACATGGGTTCCACAATATCTAACTCCTTTATCTCAAACTATATCCATGACAAATTACACAATGGAAAGTTCACTTGATTACGACCGGCTTTCAGATCTACTACATCTAGGACATGTTTTTGCAGTTTTTGCACCATAGGGGAATGAAGAGAGATCAGAATATTGGTTGGCTCGATGTGTGCGGGTAAAGCACAAGCTAAGACAATCGATGGAAGATGCTGATGGGTTTGTGTATCCTATAGGTTTAGTTGTGGTTGCAAGAACTTGGTTGCGAACATACATGATTAGGAAGAATGGAATACCTGCATTTTAAGACTATGAGAAACACAAAACCATTCTCATGTATTCACACCTTGTTATAGCAACAAATGTTAAGTTGTTGAAGCATCATGCCAAACCAAAGACAAAACAACTATGGACACTTAGTAATGCTAATCATGAAGCAATATTGGATACTCTTAAGCAAAGAGATGACCCTTCAGGCACACTTGAATAGCATATTCAAGAATGGAAAGTACAATGCTTAAGCCTCTTTTTTGTTGTGACAATATAGATATATCATTTGAAAATTTTTGTGATATTCTTGGCACGATTGATCATGGACCTACTGCAACAATAGCCAACTCTAATCCTTTCAAAGAGGTACGCAACATATTACTTTAATATAGATTGGTTATTCAAAGCATCTTTTAAAGTTTGCATTACCAATTCATCATCATTAAGTATGTTTAGATTAATATGGATTTGTTAGTCTAAGCATATTTCTTGTTGTTACAATATAGATTTATCATTTGACCAATTTTTTTATATTCCTGGCACGATTGCTCATGGACCTGCTGTAACAATAGGCAACTCTAATCCTTTCAGAGAGGTATGTGACAAATTACAATAATATCGATTGGTTATTCCAAGCATATTTTCTATTGTATGTAGTTTAACTACTACCTTGATGGTTTGTATAGGTGCTTGTCACTCAAAAATGACAACATACTACTCTTGTGGAAGACTGTGCCTTGAATGCCTCAAATAGGAAAATTTTGTAAAAATTGAATTTTGAAATGTGAAACAATGTAAAAAGGTCATAACTGTGTATAGGCATAATCTATATATTGTGATGTTTTTTGAAATACGGTTCAAATTTCTGCCATTGTACTCAATCAAGCTACAACCGGAGGTTTTCTTCCTAGTTCTTTCTTGTCGGTATGCTCGTTTGAACCAGGTTTTGTAATATCTCTCATTTATATATAACAAATTACAGTGGCTTGCCACTTTTTCGAAAAACAAAAAAGTAAAAAGTTCATTGTGAATTTCATTTTCCATGTAATTGATTCAACTTTATTGGGCAAGAGCTAGGACTTGTAGAATCTTGATCCAACCTTAAATATTTCTGCCCCCACATTTCATTGACATTAGCACTTTGGAGTCTAAACAGAAAACATTGCTCCGATGCAGCTCGGAGCAATTCGACGTATTTGGGTACAAGAGAGAACCATACCTAGCATAAACATACCCATCCAGACATGTTGGAACAGTCTATTGGGTCATACGAGTTCGAGAATGAAAGTTGCACCACTTTGCAACTTTACACTACTTGCATTTGGCAATTTTTCCCTCAACTGAAAACTCATCACCACGGGAAAATTCCTTCGAGATAGCAAAAACAAAGAGAATTTATTGTATATGGTATCAACATGATGCCATATCCTCAGACGAAGAGTCTATAAGCATCATGATTTCTAAGAAATAGTCCGTCAAATTTTGTTGTCTTTTAGCACTTTGGACTCTTAAGGGAACACGTCGCTCCGATGCAACTCGGAGCGATTCGACATATTTGGGTGCAAGAGAGAACCATACCTAGCATAAGCGTACCCATCTAGATGTGTTGGAACAGTCCGTTGGTTCATATGAGTTTGAGAATGAAAGTTGCACCACTTTGCAACTTTACATTGCTTGTATTTGGCAACTTTTCCCTCAACTGAAAACTCATCACCACAGGAAAACGCCTTCGAGATAGAAAAAACTGAGAGAGGTTATTTTAGATGGTCTCAACACAATCCCATATCCTTAGATGAAGAGTCTATAAGCATAACGGTTTTTGAGAAATAGTCTGTCAAAGTTTGCTGCCTTTTAGCACTTTGGACTCTTAAGGGAAAATGCCGCTCCGATGCAGCTCGGAGCGATTTGACGTATTTGGGTGCAAGAGAGAACCATACCTAGCGTAAACGTACCCATCTGGACATGTTGGATCAGTCCATTGGGTTGTACGAGTTTGAGATTTAGGGATGTCCTCTTCAAATCACTCTATTCTGAATAGGTTTGCAGAGCTACCAATGTTAAATCCAAGTTGACTGACTTTGAGCAAATCGTATCCCAGTAAACGCAATAGAGGTCCCACTTATTTTAGAATATAGGAGCACCATCTGACCCTTTATCTCCATTCCTCTTGAAGCATCTTTTCTTTCCTCTCGTAGATGCAAAGATACAATCGAATATGCTTCTCCTTGAAATCGGCCTGCTGTTGCAAGATGAAGCGTTGTTGCTCAAGTGCAAACATTTGCTTGGATTGCAAATTATGCCGAATGAAATTGATTGAGGAAATGAACAAAAATCACCTCGTATTTATACAAAATAAGGTGACTCTTCAAGGAGGTTGGCCTCTCTTAAAAATAATAAATTACAAAATAATATCAAGGTCGGTCGGTGGTGCAGGAGCACCTAGAAAACACTAGGCAATTAGGAAGTCTAGGATGAATTTTTGTTTTTGATGTGTTACCTTGAAGGTCATGTTGACCATTGAGATAGAGTTAGAGGCTTAGGAACATGTATTGATCAGGAGGATAAGGATTGGAAAGGCTTAATGAGTTTTGGAACTCATTTTACTGATGAGATTAGAAACTCATTTTACTAGACATTGGCAAAAAGTGCAAAATGGTACATTTTTGCAAATTTGCCACAAGGTAACTACAATGTCTGACCAAGGGGAGGCATAACTAATTTTTTTGACCTATATAGGGTGTGCCTCAACCTGAGAGGAAGGTTGGAAGATTTTGCATTATTGGAAATTTATGATTACAAGAGAAGATAGTGATAAATTTGTGTAATTTTTCTGGTTTTTGCTTTGAATTGTGTGTTAATGGAGTGATCCTGACATTGTGAATTGTGTAGAATGTAGTGTGATTGTCTTCCAAGCATTGTGTGGAACAGTAGGTAGCTAGTTTCTTCGATTCAAGCATTATTTTGTAGTTAGTTCATTTCTTTTGACCATTGAGATAGAGTTAGAGGCTTAGGAACATGTCTTGATCAAGAGTGATCAGGAGGATAAGGAGTGGAAAGGCTTAATGAGTTTTGGAACTCATTTTACTGATTAAGGGTAGATTAAGGGTTTTAGTTCTTGGATAATGTTAGTCTTTAGGGTAGATTAAGGGCTAAGGAAGAGTTAGAGACATTGCACCAAGATTGACTTGGTGGGTTGATTTGTGATGGTAGTGGGGCTGGCCAGGAGAACAAGGGGTACCTAAACATGAAGAAGGTCCTAAAGGTTAAGGTGATGAAGTAAGACACCAAGGAGATCTTGCAAGCAAGACCTAGAGTATGGAATAGTGATTTTTCCATCCAACCCTACCCTATCAGTTGACCTCATCCATTTAAATAAAATGAGTATAAATTAAATAGCCATAGGCTATCATTTAATTTATTACAACTTAATGTGATCACTATCATGTATGAAAAATGTGGTAGCATAGACAAGGCAATGGACTATTTGAAAAAAAACTTCGAAGAAATGTGGTCTCATAGAATTCAATGACTAATAAATGCAATTGACAATTGCTCATAGTTTTTAGTTATGCAATGTGAAGTAATTGCATAACTGCTTAGGTTGACTTTGTAAGAACTATATTGTAATTGAAAATTTTTCATCTATGAACATCTAGTTGTTAGTTATGCAATGTGAATTAATAATTTGAGTTTGAAAGATGTGTAATGCAATGTAATCAGTGATATAAATATAAACTACATAATATAACCATTCAATTTTAAGCTATTGTACATTCATATTTAACCATTGCTCTAGATAAAATTTTCAAAGAGTTTAATCATGCACATGAGGAACAAATTAAATTTCGATTGTCAACTTCTATATATCAAATTATCCTATAATCAAGTGTATGTCCATATACAAAAATGGCATCGACGCCAACTCAAACAAAGTTTTACAAAATGTGGCATATGCCATCTCAATATGTATTCAAAATTTACATGTCAAAATTCCTATCTCATCCTAAACTACTAGTGGATCATCAAAATGGAGCCTCTTTGAAGCACTCGTTGGCTCTGAAGGTAGCTGCACAAGAAAAATTCAAACCACAATTGAGATTAGTTATACTATATAATTTAAAATTGAATAATTAACATCAAAATCAATATACATTGAATTTTAATTGAACTCTAAAATTGAAATCTTGATTACCTGAAATATACGTCTCTTCAAAGGGTCAGGAGTCCTAGAATATACCAAATCAATGTTTGAAATGCCAATCTATATATGTGAACAAAAACATAAAATTGATCCAATTTAGCATATGATTATTGGTAATAAGAACTTATTTACCAAACACAAAATAAAATAAGCACATGTACCTCTTTAGGTTGATCTTTTTCTTTATCTCCTTCAGGTGTTTCGACACCTCCTCTTTGATGGGTTTCAACACCTACTCTTTGAGGTGTTCCAATAACTACTCCTTTAGGCGGTGTGTCCCTTGTCAACATATCTGTAAAGCTCATAATTGCCTGTAAATAAAATTGACAAGTACATATGAAACTACCAATCTATGTCGACGTATGTATAATCAATATAAGATCTTAAAAATCTTAATTCAATCCAATTTGAGTTCAATTACCTTCCCCTTATCTAGATTTGTGTCTCCATAGTCTGGACGAGGCTGCAACTCACTCACACTGGGTATTTCCTACGGGAGGAAAACAAGATAAACATATAAGCTATTATATAATTTCATTAATGACAATTCAAATGACAAGAAAGTATATAATATAAAATATAAACGAGTGAGTGCAAAAATATATATTGCGTGTGTGTCCAATCCAAATGAAATGGCCCTAAGGGTGCTATCAGTCACCCGTGCGAGCTCCTCCTCAGATATCAACTGTTAAATAGACCATGTAAATAAATATTAGTACTTGATACTATCTCTTATTAATATTCATTTAAAAACAAATGCAAGTTATGAAATTACAACTTAAATCTTACCTGTGTCACTATTCCAGCATCTCCCTCTCTAGCAGGAGAGGACTCTGTAAGGTGCGCTCCACTCCCCTGCGACTAATCTATAATGTCTACATCATGGAGGTCATAATCAAAAGTGTCCAAGGAATGCTCAGCGGGTTGTACAAGAGGACCCAAGCATATCTGGCGGCACATAGTGCAATCATGTGGCACACAAATATGTGGACTTAAGGAGGATGATGCAGCAACACTCGAGCTTTCACCAACATAACCAAAATGTGGTTGAGCTACTGTAGAAGCATGCGAAACCAAATGACCACTCAAAGAGTGAATAGCCTAAATAGTTTGTGTGGATGCATCCTCGATAATCTCTGGATGATATATTGGAGGTGGCGGAGGAAGGGGAGGAAGGGGAACATTTGGGCATGGGACTACTCTAACTGCCCCTGGTCTATCCTGGGGCATACCTCCATCGACACCCTAGAAGGGTTTAATGTCAAAGTAATTGACATAATGCCCTAACACAAACTCAACATATAATTTTTTAATAAAGTAAAATGGTATGTCAAAATTATTGTTTGGTGGTTTATCAAAAACCTTACACCAACGATCCCAAAATTTAGCTACAATGTCCCTATGCATGCACCATTTTATGGAAAGTTTTGTTCTATTAACATTCACTGGCAAACCGATGTGGGGGTCAATGAATAAAGAGGCTATTTGGGCTTTGGTTATTTGGATATCTTTCACATCATCGTAAGACAGTCCACATCGATAATACTCTCTCATGTCTTCTCGCCACGAATAAAAGGAATTATGTTGGGTGGAGAGGGTTTCTATATTTTTAATTATTTCTTTCAATGTGTTTGTCATATCTCTCAATCAAGGCATTGTCTGATAAATTTCACAAATGCCCCTCAATTGCCCCAATTTTTCACCAATTAAGTCTTCAATTGGTGGTTGTGGAGGTGGTGGAGCATTTGGCATTTGTGGATTTACATTCGCAGCCATAATACCTAATTAAATTTAAAAACTAATTAAACTAATTGAAATTACACAATATAAATGAAATTATTGTAAAAAAACCCTAGTTTTTAATAAAAATCCAAAAAAAACCATACTTTTTCACAAAAATCAATAAAAAACTCTTATTTTTGATAAAAATACATCAACAACACTAATTTTTAATCAAGATCCATTTCAAAACATTAAGTTTTAATAAAAAATCAATAGAAAACCGTATTTTTGAATTTTTTTTAATAAAACCTACTTAAAATTAACAAAATCTATTGAAAAATCAATTACAAGATCGAAAAAACCAAATACATACCTTTCAAATCGGATATCGGATCAGAATGGATATCGGATTTGGGTTTCTCCTCTTGCGCCTGCGTCAAACTGTGAGAAATGAAATTAAAGAGTCGGTTGTTTTTTAATATACAGTTTCCAGAAATCGAATATCCGATTTGAATCGGAAACTACCTTTGGTTTTTGGTTCGGGTAGAAGTATTGTCACCCGAACCTTGAAAAGTCAACTAGGCCATTTCCGCGTTTTTGAGCCGATTCAAAACGTGATTTTTTCTCATTGCCACTTTTTGCCCCTTTATGATCCTGCACATACCCATAGACATATACATAGACATAGACATAGACATAAGTGAATTAAACATGACTGTAGAGAAGTATACGTGGCAACGAGTGATAAATGCAACACAATGGAGTGTTAGGGTGGATGACTGAGAGAAGTAGACGTGGCACGATTGTCCACTTAAGACCTCTTCACACATCTATACACACACACATTTACATATAGACATACACATTTACATATACAAATACATACATGCAAACATAGACATACACATACACATACACATCGACATAGACATAGGCATAGACATACACATACACATACACATACACATACACATACACACATAGAAATTGCCATCATTGTGAAGAAAAAATGAGAAGTTGCTAGAATGAAAGACTATAAAGTTGACAAGTGTGCGAGGCACTACGAGCATTGGATGCAGGTTGGCTCGAAAAATATGTAGGATGTCGTGAAAGTATTATATGTATATGTATATGTATATACACATATACATATACATAAATATATAGACATATTCATATACATATACATAAACATAAACATATGTATATGTATATGAATATGTCTATACATATGCGTATATATAAATAAGATGCAAAGACCTTAAGCATATACAAGTTGGATACACTTCATCATGTTTGGCTGCCAACATGTAATTGTTTTGTTTCAAAATAGTTACAATTACATGTGCATTTAATATCTAATAGACATATACATATGTCTATGTATATGTCTATACATATGCATATACATATGTATAAACGAGTAAACATGCATTTAATATATATGTCTATGTATATGTCTATGTAAAGGTACAATATATGCATGACTGATTTGATGAAGCATAACCTAAAAAAAATAGAACACCCCCATATATTTCCAAGGCACAAAAAGAAGGTACAATAATTGGATGACTGAATTGATGGAAAACAACCAATGCAAAAGATAACAACCCCAAAATAATCAATGGCACCTAAGAAAATATAGAAAAATTTGCATTGCAAATTTGATGTAGCACATATGATAATCATAACACCCCTATATTTATCAATGAAGACTAACCATGATGAAGTTGGGTATTCATTTTTTGATAATGGGTTTTTTTTTTTAAATGCTATTGGTCCACGTGGCAGTGCGATTTTGAGTGTGTATGTATCGGCTCCTCTCCCCTACCTAATCAAGCAGATCCTATGAAGAAAAGAAGACCCCCAAATTTTTGTAATGCAAACAAAAAAAGCTCTAATAATTGCATGTCTGAATTGATGAATCCTAATCATTGGGAAACATAACACCCCCAATTTAATGAATGTCACCTAAAGAAAATAGCAATAATGAATGAATGAAATAACACATATGAAAAACCTAAACCCCCAATTTTATCAATGGCACGTAGAAATGGTACTCAACAACATTAATCGAAACGTGAACATTAACCCATGACTATAATGGCTGTAATGAAGAACAATATAAAGCTTACGAATGGAAAATAGTAAGAGTATAGCAATTATCACATATGTATATGATTGAATTGATGGAGCAAAACCCAAAATAAATAACATCAACATATTTATCTATGGCACAAAAACAACATAAATTTTTTAAGTGACTGAAAAGATGAAGCAAAACCTAAAAAAAGATTAACCCACATTTTTTTTGGTTAAAGAAACAAAGAACACAACCTAACTCAATGATAATGAAAAACCTATGATAATATGATAATAAGAGTCAATGATAATGCAAAACCTATGAGAAATTGATAAGCAAAGTTAATGATAATGCGGAACCTATGAGAAAACAATAAGAAGAGTGAATGGTAATGCAGAACCTGCGAGATTACGATAAGCATAGTGAATGATAATGTAGAACCTATGAAACATAAATGGTAAACTATGAGTGTAATATTTGCAATATAAATAACACCAACATATTTATCTATGGCACAAAAACAACATAAAATTTTTTAAGTGACTGAAAAGATGAAGCAAAACCTAAAAAAAGATTAACCCACATGATTTTTTTTAGTTAATGAAACAGAGAACACAACCTAACTCAATGATAATGCAGAACCTATGATAATACAATAAGCAGATTCAATGATAATGTAGAACCTGTGAGATTACGATAAGCAGAGTGAATGATAATGCAAAACGTATGAAACATAAATAGTAAACTATGAGTGTAATATTTGCAATATAAATAACACCAACATATTTATCTATGGCACAAAAACAACATAATTTTTTTAAGTGACTGAAAAAATGAAGCAAAACCCAAAAAAATATTAACCCACATGATTTTTTTTGGTTAATGAAACAAAGAACACAACCTAACTCAATGATAATGCAGAACATATGAGAATATGATAAGCAGAGTGAATGATAATGCATAACCTATGAGAAAACGATAAGCAAAGTGAATGATAATGCAAAACCTATGAGATTATGATAAGCAAAGTCAATGATAATGCAGAACCTGTGAGAATACGATATGCAGAGTCAATGACAATGTACAACTTGTGAGAATAGGATAACTAGAGTCAATGATAATGGAGAACCTATGAGAAAGAATATGATAAGCAGAGTATATAACAATGCAGAACCTATGAAACAGAAATGGTAAAACTATGATTGTAAAATTTGCAAAATAAACCCTAGGGAAACAAAATTGTTAAACTATGTGTGTTATATTTTCAAAATAAACCCTACTGAAAGAGAAATGCCAAAATATGAGTGCAATATTTGCAATATAAACCCTACGGAGTAGAACCCATATAAAGAAAAAAGTAGCTTCATCTATGGCATGGAAACAACGAACATTATTATTAATGAAAGAAGAAAACAACCCTAGAAATTTCAATGGCGAGGAAACAACCAACTACATTATTATCTTTAAAATAAATAGAGTGATGCTTGAACAAAAGATTAATTTCCAAAGATTTAGTGTGTTTATGAACACAAATAGGACAGTGTTCACAAACACTAAACTTCAACCAAAAAAATGATATCTGCAACACCAAAAAACCAATAAAACAAACTGAAATTGCAAACCAGACTCAAACAACCGAATAATGGCGAGCCTTAGTGAGCAAGCTCACTTGGGTCGAACACGTGACAAACTTGTTTGTTGCTTGCAGTGACCTTCATGGTGGCGAGGAACCCGTTCATGGTGGCGAGGAACCCATTCATGGTAGTGAGGAACCCGTTCGTTGCTTGCATGGCGGAAGTGGAGCCACTGGTAATGTTCAGTAATTGGCATTTACCCATCTTCGTATCGGCTTCTACCCAAACATGATATGGTCTTCGAGCATCGCAGGTTGTGGTGAATAGACGAAGGTTGTAGATGATGAAACAAGTAGGTACTGGCGTGCAAGTGAAGAAAGAATGTCTACTTGCTAGAATGAAAGGTTGAAAACATGGTGAGAAGAGTGAGGCATTAGGAGCATTCAATGCAGTTTAGCTCAAAATAAACGTGGGGTGGCATGGAGCTTATGAGAGGTCACAACAATTAAACCCAATAGTCGATAGGAATAGGAAGTGGCAGCGAGTGATAAATGTGATGTAGTGGATTCTTAGGGTGGCAAACTGAGAGAAATTGACGTGGAAAGGCTGTCAACTTCAGACGCTGAGCCATGTAGGTAGTGGAACCCGAGGTGCCTACGTATCGGTCGACGGGTCATTTTTGCACTTTTTTAAAGTCGTGGACAAATTTTGACCTTCCACATGGAAAAATATTTTGAAAAAATAAAAATAAAAAATTATATTGTTTAATATCCGTTTTTGCATAATGGGTTATTTTAAAAAAAGGTTATTGGTCCACGTAGCCAACCATGTGGACCGTGCAATTTTGGGTGTGTAAGTATCAACTCCTCTCCCCTAGTTAATAAATGCCAATAGAATGAAAGCAATCCTATTTTCTATTGTTTAGAATGAAATCTACTCTTTCCGATATAATAGCTACAATCACCCCACTCTATATAACTTAATCAATGCAAGATAAAAACTAAACCCACCTGATGCGTGTGACGCCAGACCATGATGAAACACATGAAATTGTAATTTTCAGGTTATGGAGAATGAGAAAACACGAGTGGGGTTGAAAACTTAAGGAATGCAAACTACCTAAGTCACTCCATCCTTCATAGGAATGGATCAAGTGTTTGTTGTTCTCAGACAAATGTAAATAGTTGAATAGCTACGGTTACGAGAATAGGAACGAAAAATGTTAACTGCAACATTGGAGTGCTATAGAAACAAAGATTTGAAAAGGGTTAAAGAAATGTTACGGAAAAATTAAAAGTTGGGTTAAGAGGGCCCCACATGAGCTTGACCACCTAAGCAATCAACGTTTAGAGTGTGTCGATTAAACCCGACCGGAGTATACTACTACTATTGAGTCCAACATGGAAGGCATGCAACTACCAGGTGTCTCCCTATGAGTCCTTGATATATATATTAATAATATATATACCTTTATTGTTATATATTTGGTTGAGTTCGTTTGACTAGGCTAGAATTTCATGGAAAAAACCTCTTCCTTTTATATTACCTAGTGTTGGTTATTATTAGGCGTGATGTGGAAGAGAGACATGATTTAGAATTTCCTTTTTGTAAAGTGGGGTGCCTCTTGTTTTACTTTTTCCCTTCTAGTGATGCATAGATTGCATTCTAACCTTTTGAAGAGCAATTGAATGTTAGGGGACAAAAAATGGGTCCCGCTATGGCTGGAGCTAGATGGTAATGGACACTGATGGTGAAAGTCTCTTGTTTTTTATTCTTAAAATTATTGTCAATCAGAGATATTTATAGACATTTTTTTATATTTGTTAAGAAAATTAGTTTAGATTTGCTTATAAATCATCGAGTTTTTTTTTAATTTAGAGATAAAATGTATTTCATATATTGTTTTGTAAAAGATAAATTAAAACACTATCATTCATATGTTTTATCTTATTTTGTTCATTTATCTAATTGTACACATTATGGTCACTAATCATGTAACTTTTACACAATTACACATTTAGGTGAGAATATAATTTAGGTTGAACAAATCACAAGTTTTTCTTATTAGCATAAGTCATCAACTATGTTAACCATGACATAATTCCAATGCATTTGTATATGATCATGAAAATTTGAGAAAATATTGAAATAAAGATACCACTCTAAGATTTTATAAATGAAAGGTTTGAATTTGAATGAATATTAACAATATTTCTTAGCATGTCCATTTGAATTGATCTAATATTTTTTGGAAGGTTTCTTACCAATAAGATTTGCTAAAATAAGTTCTTTATACATCCAAGATTTTGAAAAAAATTAGATTACTATTCATCTTTAGGATTGGTGTCTAGATAAATGCATTGTTAAATTATCCTGCTATATATATGAATGTCAATAGACATGTGTATGGAAAAATCATATCTTTCAAAATCTTTGTATATGGTATAGTTGGGGTATGTCATCAATAATAATAAAAAATATGCCTCCTTGACTTGTTAACTTAAATATACATTTCTATCAGCATAACCCTTGCACCCCTTTCTGGTGTAAGTGCTAGTCTTTAAGAAATCAACATTAATCATTATCCAATAAAAAAGAATATTTGTATCAACAACTATTATAATATTTATTGTATGGTTATTTTTATATTTATTATCATGATCTAACATCAAAATAATACATGAATATGTGATAATGCAAGAGGGATATGAGTTATCATTAATATGCAATTAGAACATCACAATAAGATATAATAACATCATGTATAAATAGAGAAGGCACAACTTCATCAATGTCTATCACTAGCATATATATATAATATGTCGAGATCCTTATTGAGGTGTCTATTACACTTATATGTATCTATTACAATTTAATTGTGGGGAAAGAGTGAAATATTTAAATATTTTCCTAATTTTTTATGATTGTTCAAAGTGATGTATTTGATTTTTTGACAATGAGGTGCGTAAAACAAAGGATATTTTGTTATCGAGATATCTGAGTTTAATATATATTTTTAAATAATTATGGTGGAAAGATTGGTATAGATATGGTAAATAATTTAAACAAAAATAAAATTTTAATTTGAGTTTCTATTTTTATTTGAAATTATATATATTATTATTTATAAATATAAAATCCAAAAAAATAAATTAAAATAAAAACTTACCATGTTATTAATATTTTGTAGTAGTTACCTCAATATCTTTCTCTTATAAATCCTTAAAAAACACTTTATATTTTATTTTTTCAAAAAAAAAAATTATCTTCACTTTATTTCCAAAAATATAAAACTCAAGACATTAAAAGCCATGATATATTGTTGACACCTTGATTTAAGGGGAATTTTTTATGTACACGGATTCTTCACATCCCTCTAATACAAGTGTATAATGCCTCTCAACATAACAAGGTGTAGATCAATAACATAAGACAAGGCTTTACTAGGTGTATGCTCTCATCACTATCACATACAAGTGTATAATGCCTCTCAACATAACAAGGTGTAGATCAATAGCATAAGACAAGGCCTTATTAGGTGCATGCTCATCACTATCATAAGTCATGTGGGAGATGGGACCAACATGAAGCTCATTGACAAGTGAGATGATTAAATCTAAAGAAATGATAAACACTAACAAACTCTATACACGAGGGGAAAACCTATATGTGACCCTATAGAAAACACATCTTCCTCCAACGCAACGTTGGAAGATATGAATTTTTTTATTGGCTGATTATGAAGAGGTCTCAAGCCAAAAATTCATTTTGAATAAGAGCTACTTGTACTTCATTAGTACCTCAATTTGTAAGTAGCACAAAATAGCTAAAATTTTGGGTTGTAAAATCAAGGATATCCCTCTTAGTTAATTGGGAATGCCCCTCTTCTTGGGTAGCATGAGTTGTAATATATGGAAAACCCCTCATTGATAAATTTAGAAAAAGTTGGATTGTTGCAAATAATGCTTACTTATCCTTGTGGTGAAGGTTCAACTAGTCAAAACAACTCTCCAAAATCTTTTGGTTTATTTAAAGTTTATTTTTAAATTGTTGGAAGGGATTCAGATAAAAAATGATTAAATCCAAAAAAGTTTCTTATAGTTAGTTATAGAAGAAAGAAATAGAATTTGGTTGATTACTTGGGATAAGGTATTCTTTCCTTTAAAATTAGGAGGGTTGGGAATTTAAAAGTTGAAATAAATCTCTTATCATGAAGTTAGGTTTGTGATTTTTGAAGGAGGAAAACTAGTGGATGGAGATACTTAAGTAAAAATATTTGGATACTCTAATTGTAAGAAGACTTCTTTCATCTAATTGTCTCCCTTGAAGCTCTTTTTTATGGGATTTATTGGTTAAAAGTAGAGTTATCCTTTGAATGGAAGTAAATGGAGTGTTTGAATTGGAGAACAAGTTATTTTTTGGGATGATATGTGGCTCTTGGATCAACCTTGGTGTAGAACTAGTCCTTGGAATGGTATTTTTCCTCCATTGGAAGGTGCATTCAGGGATAAAATAGATGACTATATAGAATTATCTAAAGAAGGTAAAAAATGAAAGTCCTTTCCCTTGATTCCAATAGTGAATAGTAATTAACTTGGTTTCTAACATAAATGATCTAGTTGAAAGTTTTTTATATTTATCATTTTGATAGAGAAGATGAGTTAATTTTGGCTCATTCAGATGATAGTAATTATACTAATATAACTCGATATATACCATTGCACTAGATGCAAGTTTTGTGAGAATGAAGCTAGGAATTTGAGCAAAAATGGAAACAAAAAATGAATGTGAACTGCAAGAAAAATAGATGTATTTGCATTAGGATTTGAGGTGAATATAAAGGGAAATTTGAGCAACCAAATTCCCAATTTTCGAGGGAAAGGTTGTTAAATTTTCTCAACAACCTAACTAACTTTCCACCTAGGCAAGTAGCCACATAAGCATGATTATATGTACCAACACCCCCCCCAAGCACATCTTAGGTGGGAAAAAAAGAGTGTGTCCTAATAACAAGGTTGATAAGGTACCCACCTATAATGCACCTCATAAAGAAGAGGAGAAAATATTGTGGGAAAAAACTCCCCCTAAATGAATGTAAAAATTATGCTCTCTAAAAGATGTGAAGAACAAAAAACCCCATGCAAGGAAAAATTTCACCCCATAAGAGAAATAAGAAGAAGAACCATAGAGCCCCACCTCAATCTAAAATCTCATGTAGTGATGGTAGATGCCCAAAAATTGATGTTGAAGATGATCCAGGATTGTCAAACTGTAACATGCCAACCCTTCAATGCAATAAAAATGCCTAAGTTTTACTTTACGAGTAAAAAAACTATGTAACAAGCCATTGCAATAAAAAACATATTTCTTTATTGAGAATATACAAACAAGATACCATATCAAATTACAATAAATATTTCATTTCATTACAATAGCTTCAAAAGTTACAAAAATACAAGAATGCATACATTTACATACATATCTCCAATGAGCTTTAGAACAAATAGCTATAAGACGGTCCAGGATCCTTCCTTTCAAATCTTGGTTCTTTTGTCACCTGTTGTGGAGGAGAAGCATCACTCAAGTTCTTTTCCACCAACCACAGACTCTTAATGTATTCCCCCACACATCTATCATTTGATAGATGGCCCTTCCCTTCGATGAAGTGATTGATAGAGTAACCGATAACGACAAACAACTAAGCATGGTGTTGTGTCCTACATAACTCTAGAACTTTGTAATCCCACAATCTCAGACTAGCATTTAATACTGGATCATGGTGAACTGATAGTAGAGTCTTGGCATTCACACTTCTTCAGTGGAGTCTTTGAACATTCCCACTACTTTGGTCAAAGTGTTCTCATTCAATACTTTGAATGAAGGTCATCTATCACATACACTACTCAGGGACAATTTGACTTAAGGCCATCTTAAATTATGCATAGGTATTTCCTTTAATGGATAATCTATCATCCCAGAGATAACCTATCACCATTTAACATACTTGGGATGAACCTACTTAACAAGTAAGTACACAAGCTAGGTATTTCTTTTAATGGATAATCTATCATCCCAGATATAACCTATCAACATATACTTGGAATAAACCTACTTAACCAGTAAGCACACAAGTTCCCTCCCATACTGGATAAACAATATTAGGAGTAAATACAAGCTATTCTAGTTAAATAAATAACTTAGCTAAGTGTATCACATGTGCCACTCGTGTACAATCATACCTAGTATTTAATACCTATGATAAACACCAATCTCCTATTATGGAGTACATACAAGCACATCATAAAACAACATAAAATCTTATTTCCCTTTTCAATGAAATTCTAAATTATCTAAATGCAATATTTCATAACAAACAATTCAAACACTCATAGAGAACAATCTTTCATAAATGAAATAAAAAAAGAGAATATCCACATTCTTGTTATCGTGTGTCCAATCAATTGACAACAATGCATCCTCTCCCAAACAACAACAAGCTTGATAATAGATTCTCAAGAATGTCACTATGAAATTCTACTCTCAAGTTGATAGATCACTTCACTCAAATAGAAACTCCCTCTCTCAATATGATGGAAATATCTCTTTCTCTCTCTTAAATAAAAATGGAAATAAGTTGATAATGAAACAACATAAAGACTTGCAAGAATAATGTGTAATACTTGTATATGGAATGCATCCTCTCAATGATCAATCACCCTTATTTATATTGTAGCTTGGTAACTTCTTAACCTATGGTTTAGGCATGAAAAATGGACAACAAACAACATGCAAAGCATCACAACAAAAAAGTGGTGATAAAACAAGCTCATACTCTACAAAAACTCCAATAGATTGACTTGCAAAATTGACATCAAACAAAGACTTATTCAAATCTGCATATGCTCAAATCAAATTATCTCATGCAATAGACATCTACAACAATTGGGTTTCCAGAGGTGCACCAAATCCATCCTCACTCCTCATTGTTGACATGGTTTTCCTTGCCATTGGAAATAGTCAAATACCAATTCATAACACCAACCATCCATCAACTTGGTTTGGAGATGATTCAACTAAGATATTATGTACTTTTGAAAAATTCATTGACAGATGTAAAAAAATGGCAGATATGTTTACCAAGTCAAAGCTAATCTTTAGCATAGGCATCGACTAAGTCCATGATTTGCATCAACATAAGACATCAACTCTAAATGTAGTATTTGGTTCCTATTCCTATGCATCATATTCTCACATAGTCATTGACATGTGATAGAGTGGCTTTTAAGCTGAGCACTGAATCCAAACTCTTTCCTACATTCATTTATCTGATTTTGAATCCACTTCTATACTATACGTTTTGACCAAAGACAACCTTCAATAGGGCACTGGTCACTATATAAGTTGGTGTTGAGTTCCATTTAGATGGAAATGGTCAACATATTATTTATACGTAGACCAAAGGCATAGTACTTAAGCCCCACACATTATACAATTTACATTATTTACTAGCTATGTGCCAATATAAACAATGTTGTTGGGTATCAAACCTTTAATCGCTAATAATATCTTTGTAGTTCAATTGACTATGTGCTAAGACTCATATAGTAAATGATCTCTCTTTCTCACTTATACTTTGATGTTTCATTTGGCCTTTATTATCTATGCGATGACAAGCATAATATACTTCACCTTATCTTCATGTGTAGTATATATTTGCATACTATTTTATCATCTATAATTTATATATACTCTTATATAAATTCATCCTTTGGTTTATAAAATATAAACACCATTGTGTATATATGATCATATGCATATAATTTTACCTCATGTCATAACATATATATATATTTATATATATGCATATACATATATATATATGTCAGATTAACATTAACGCTAAATCTTATATATATGTATATGTTTATATATACTATTATATATAAATATATCAATCAAATATATGTATACATTCGATATACAAATGAAATACAAAGAGTTAATATTCACATAATTATATATATATATATATATATATATTTACATACATATATACACTCCTCTATACAAGCATAAATGCTTATGTGTGTGTATATATATATATATATATAGGCACATAATACTCATATTGTACAAAGCCATAACTTATTCGATAATCAAGTATAGACCATTGCTTTTCAAGTCAAACACACATAAATTATACATATATACATATATACATTCTTTCCAAGCATGAATGCTCATGTGTATATATGTATACGTATATATATATATATATATATATATATATATATATATATATATATATATATATATATATATATAAACACTCATCAACCACAAAATCAACCATAATAAAATAAGGAAGGTCTCAAAATCTCAAACAAATAAACATCACCCAATAATGCACTCAGTAGTAAACAAGACCTTTAATAATGCAAACACATCAAACTAGGGATGACTTACCAACTTCCCACTTCTATGTCTAGACTCGACTATTCTGCTGTGAGTGTGTGTAAGCTCAGATAGTTTATGTTACCAGTTACTCGACCAAGATCTTCTCCTAAGTGATACTTCCCCTCCACTTGGAGGAATGAACATTTACCTGCAACCACTAATACATGCTCACAGTAGTCATTTGTTCACAAAATATGCAGTATACGTAATACATCTCCGAAGTTAGAATATCAATTCAATAACCATCCATTTCTTATATATGCATTTCTTCATATAAAATTCATTCATAATGCATCAATAACAAAGTGTAGAAGTTGTCAAAACCAACTTTAGACTCCAAGAACACCTGCATGCAAATGGATACCTGTCACAAGGAAGATAATGGATAGAGAAAACAAACAAGGGTTTGAAGCTCTGAAAAATGGAGAAATTATCTTATCAGAACAAAAAGGAATTATGAAATGTACAATGGATCAATCCTTAAGAAGGAGATCATGCAAACCCTAAAGAAACCTTAATAGGAAAAACCCTAAAAGAAGCCCTAATAGAAAAATATTTAATAATTAATATAATTATTAAATGTCACTTTATGCAAACTAAAGTGAAATCTTAAGAAGGGAATAAAGGTAACTTAATCAACATAATTAAGTTAAAACCTTTACTCTAACACCCCCCCTTAAGATGAGAAAAAGTGCAGCTACAAACAAATGCAAGAAAGCAAAGGTAACTACAATGCAAGAAGGTAAACATGGGTCTCGACAACTAGGCCAGATCAGGTACCCAAATACAACCAAATCTCTGTAAAGTGGAGAAATAGAGAAAACCTCATGGGAAAAAGCTCTACTCCAAAAAGAGATGCAGAAAGCCAAGAAGAACATCACTGAAGTAGAAGAAGCTGCAAACAACTATCAAAAGATGAATGCTATGGTGATGAAGAACCTCCGTCAGGATCAAGAAGACAACAATCTGCATGAGTGCCCCAAATGACACTACTCGAATCAGATGGAAAACAAAGGCAAACACCCGGAACGAAGATACAGATGGCACAAGTACCAATAGTCTAAAAACAACAATCTACATGAGTGCCCCAAATGACACTACTCGAATCAGATGGAAAATAAAGGCAAACACCTGGAACGAAGATACAAATGGCATAAGTACCAATAGTCTGAAAACAAAAATCTACATGAGTGCCCCAAATGACACTACTCGAATCAGATAGCAAACAAAGGCAAACACCTGGAATGAAGATACAGATGCCACAAGTATCAATAGTCTGAAAAAAACTGATCAACTAAGAATGGAAGATTCCTTCCAAGGTGAAACCAAGGAAGCATTAGCACGAACAGTATAACACCCCCCCATAATGCTGAACTGGGAGATCTGAACAGATCCACTGAAATGGTGTGTAACACCCTGTAGTGCATGAAGGAGAAGATACAACATCTAAAAGTGCACAAGAAAGCACTTGCAACTGAAAAAGTGGTGTGCAAAACAAAGCACACATGCATGAGGTTGGAATCATATGGATCCACTATCGTCGTGGAGGGACACTCACTGAACAAAGGTGTGATGGCAAAACAAAGGCACTACACAACCCCCCATGGCACTTTATAAAATAGTGCGAGTAAAAAATATGGCACAACCTTATGTGCAAAATCCCCAAAAATACATGTACAATAGTGTGGCACTTTATCTCAGTGCATTTGCATAGAATATTGCTTACAAATGATGCTCAAAATGCCCTAAGAAAGGAAAAAAAACTAGAAATACATGAAAAACATCCAAAAACGAAGCATCCCATGCAAACAAAAATTTCCCAAGAATGAATATGTCCAAGTAATTCACTAGAGTGTGAAAACGCAAAAAATTGAATAAAATATACCTAGAGTGAAATCTAGACAAATTGCATGGATGGAACTGAAGAGCTCTGAAATATGGTTCCAACACCGCTGAGATCACGAAAAAATGAAGAAATTGGTCAAAAGTTACGAGCTTGGGACTGAAAGCAAATCCTTTGACTTCAACTAGTTATAGAATGCACCAACAAATAAATAAAGCGATGAGACCCACACCACTGAAAAGATGACAGAACCAGCTTTCGAACAATATCTTGTTTGCCAAAAAATGATATCGTATGCCTAAGTTACGGCCTCTGGAAAAAAATAACTCCAAAGGGGAAAAAAGCCAGTGCTGCATTAAATTTGACGGTCATACGACCGTCACAACAAAAATACGAGCTTAAATTTGATGGCCAAACGGTCATCACCGCAAAAGCGCAATAGGGCTTATTACATGAAAAATGTTTTTTTAATAATAAAAAAACTTTTGATTTTTAAAAAAAAAATAACATTATTTTTTTATTTTAAAAAAACATTGTTTTTTTATTAAAAAAAAACAAAGGGCGAGCCGCCGCCTGCCAAGGTGGCAGGACGATACCCATGCAGTACCAACCGTTGCAAGGGGTGGCGCCCAAGGGGCCACCGCCTGCCATAATGGCAAGCGGCGGTACCCTTGGTACCATCCCTACAACTGCAGGGTACCCGAACCAGGCCCGAGCAAGCCTTTAAATTGCTTGCTTCTTTTTTTGATTTTTTTAATAAAAATCAAACTTTTTACTATGAAAAATTGCGAAAAATTTGCAAAAAAAAAAAATTTGTAAAAATAAGTTCAAAAATGATGCAATTTTTTTTTTTTACCAAGCGACACAACCGTACGGGTAAAAGAAAAATTTGCCCCTCAAATCAACTTTGTCCAAAATGGATGAATGAACAGTCGATTTAGGGGTTTTGGACCGTTGCAGACGCAATGGTGAGGTCCGTTTGGACTCAAAATGCTTTGAAATTGCAGGTGAATCCCTGTATCAAAAAATGCAAACCCCAAAACTGTGAATGGCTGATCCAACCTTGTAGCTCCAAATAGCTTCAAATTCTTCAAACAAGAACAGGCATGCAACAGGAAAGCTCTGATACCATGTAGGAGTTGTCAAAACCAACTTCAGACTCCAAGAACACTTGCATTCAAATGGATACCTATCACAAGGAAGATATTGGATGGAAAAAATAAACAAGGGTTTGAAGCTCTGCAAAATGGAGAAATTATCTTATCATAACAAAAAAGAATTATGAAATATAAAATGGATCAATCCTTAAGAAGGAGATCATGCAAACCCTAAAGAAACCCTAATAGGAAAAACCCTAAAAAATTCCCTAATAGGAAAACATTTAATAATTAATATAATTATTAAATGTCACTTTATGCAAACTAAAGTGAAATCTTAAGAAGGGAATAAAGGTAACTTAATCAATATAATTAAGTTAAAACCTTTACTCTAACACAAAGTGCAAGCACATTATATTCACCATCAAAATATAAATTACATTCACATTTACTCTTCACAATAATAGTAAATAGTAATTATATAATTGGGGTGTAACATACTTCCCCCCTTGTGAATCATCATCCCCGATGATCTATAACACTTTAACACAGATAAAGTCAAATAAAGTTTTAATTACCATTCTCAAAATACATAAGATTTATAAAACATTCATCGTATGTAGCATCACTTCTTGCAACCTTGTCCTTCATGGACCTTACATTGAGTTCCCTCGCTATCGCATAGGGAAAACTTGTATGCTTCACACATACTTACTCTCCCAAAGAGATTTATTATATTATTATATTACCTCATATGTACATCATAGGTACATTAGTAACTAAACATGACACTTAAGACATAGTAATCGAAAATCATTAGTCCATGAATTAATCCTTAGTATAATCCAAATAGAAAAGGAATGGAAGTGCATTGCGCACTACACCATGGGTCCCATCCTTCCCCTTTGGTATTTACACTTTTAGACAAATAAAAAACCAAGTCCTTCCATCACTTACACATCCATTTAACCATAAAGTACTATTCTTGATAACTTTTCCATTTTGAGCATATCATTGCTCAATGACACTTATCAAATTTTGATACTGCTTTATACTTAAGCTTTGTATTGACAAATTTTCATTAATCTCTTTGATCTATTACTCCTTTTGGAAATCTATCAAGCCTATAGTTAACCCTATTTCTAAGCCTATTTTAGACTAATAGATTTTCCAACCTTTCTTTCCATATAATGGTCCAAACCTCAATGTTAGAAGTTTATAATTCATTCAAGATTTGGTTATCACTTTTCCTCATTTGGCTATATTAATATATTGCGCATTCGCTTAATTGAATGTTTCATAGTATGATCATGGTTTACACAACCCCATCATTATTTGATTTTTAATAATTGGGACAACCTTCCCAGGAATACTAAGCAACTACTTCTCACAATATATTATTTAGGACCAAAATCCTATAAATCAAGTTTCCAACTAGCGTTGTTTACCTTGGGTGAGTCTATCCACCAGAACATTATGTTAGTTTTACCAACATAGATAGATTGATATGTCTTGTGCTCTACCACTCTCCCTCTGGAATCTCAAGAGAGTACACATGTCCTACCTATGATGACATATGGTCTTCATTTCTTGGCATACTAGACATTATCTTGCCACATTCTATTCAACCTCTTACTCTATCTTTTCCCAAGTTATAGTGGTTTGTCATCCATCAATAACATCATTATTCTAATGTCCTAGCTCTGACATCAATTTCCTCATTTCATTCTTGGATCTTCCAAAATTTTAGGTGCATAGGTTCTTGTATATCCAATAATAGTCTATTCTTTGACTAAGTGAAAACCTATTATATGATCTCACGCCTCCTTTAATTCCCAAGTAATAATGGTTAGGAGTTTTGTGAGGATAAATCTCCTTTATCATATAACATCCACAACTTGGATTTATTTCATCCTTTGATTATTTCCAAAGATGCAATTCATCTTTTATCTCAACCTAATTTTCTTGATAAGAATTGGTACTAATTTTGAGTATTAATCCTCATTCAATCATGTTGGTCCCTAGAAGATATCAAATTTAATTTCATACCTCATTACCAAGCACAAATATTTCTTGATAGCTCCATTGATTCACTTAATTGCATAGGTGAGTCCCAACTTCGGTATACCATAGTTCTAGGATAAATTCATTAGTTAATGACTAGTCTGATATTATAGATTACTCTAACCCTCTATGTTCCAATCAAGATGAAATGTTCAACTCAACCAAGTAAGTTATTTCCAACCTATAGGTGTCAATGAGTAGTCTAGTACATATCCCAGCCCAATAGGTATAACTTTACGTAAGGTTCCTCTCTTTAATCAAATGAACTTCTTGTCCCAAATAGATTATTCCAATCTTAGGGTTTCTTTCAAGAGTAAGGTATGGTCATGTGATCAATCAAGTAAATATAATTGATGTGGTTGCACAACATCACATCTTGCCTTATCTTTCATACCATCTCTATAGCTTTATAGCTAAACCTTTTTATCCCTAGGTCTCTTAGCACGGTAAGATTTATAGTGTCAATTCACTTCACGACATGGATATATTTCATAATATGTAGTGTTACTACCTATGTATAAAAATAACATCGTTATCTAAATTCCCCATATAAGGTATTTAGGAGTTTTAGAGACACTTTCATTTAAAATTCATGAGTAATCTAGATCTTCCCTTGTCTATCCCATAGACAGTGATTTTCCCATTCATGATTAAATTATATGCCTATCCTTTCCTTAAGGAATAAATGATAATATAATTTGGTCTTACCAATAAAATACATATAAGGTATTATGTAATTATAGGTCACAACCCTTGACCTTTCCACTATTTTTCTCCAAAAATTCCAATACCTTTTTCCTTGTGGTCATGAAGCTCATGACTTTATTGTCATCTTGGCTTAGTGTTTTCATGAAAATTGTTCGACTCAAAGTTGAAATCCTAGCAAATATTTTCTTTCATGAAATCACTAAACATTCCTTGTTGTTGTATTTCTATTTCCTTTTATCGCCTCAATGGTATACCTTGAATATACTTTTCCCAAAGTTAGATTCGTCATTGATGTCTAATCCTGTAGATTCAACATTTTGAATCGTCCAATAGGAGATCTAATGAATAATCAAAAACTTAGAAATTAAGAGGCACACTAATATTCCAATTCTCTTTCCAATATCCTTTTTGTGGAGGAATATCCTTACCCATAAAGGCTCTTTGGTTGATGTACCTTTCAAATTAGAGCGTTGTTTCCTTTAAAATTATATTAATTTGACACCTAGTGTCATACTGTACTCCATTTCCTTTTGGAACTTCTAAACATATGTTGGTTTTTACAGACATGTTGGTGATTTCATCTTATACTCCAACCTATCTATGTTCTAGCCAAACCTTTTTCAGGCTAACCTAATTTATCTTTGTTAGGTTTCTTTCTCATATTCACATTTCCAAGTGACTTTACCCCAATGCTTGGAATCGTATTCTCTCATAACCTTTAGAGATACCAAAGTTGTTTGGTCTCTTTTTCCTATCTTAATCAAAACTTCCAAATTGATTTCATCGATTTTGGTTGGTGGAAACATGTCCACTTTGTTGATTACTTCTTTTCTGACCATTCTGGTCTTTTCCCTTTTTCTTAGGCACTAACTCTTTTCCTGCAAGATCCTCTCCTTATACAAGAATTATATTTATGTCAAGAGTTCTCCCTGTTGGTATGTGGCGACTGATCATTCTATATTGTAAACTCTTCATGTATCCTTGCTAGGGTCTAGGGTCGGGCTGGGCCTCGGGCGGGGGTTCGGGGGCGACAGCCCCTGAGAAAATTTTTTCTCCTGTTTTTTCGCAGAATTACCGAAAAAGGGAAAAATCACCGAAAAGGGGAAAACCCCAACTTTGTATAACCCTAATTTGGAAGCTTCTAAAAATCTGCTTATAAGGGGTTTGTAATAGAGTTACAGTAGAATAAGAAAATGCGATTATTCGCAATATTGTAATAGGGTTTTAGACTAGTTAATGAAATCATTGGATGGCTACGGTTTGGTGGATGTAGCCCACATTGGGTGAACCACGTTAAATTCTCTGTGTGTTTTTTATTTCTTGGTTTATTTGATAAAATCTGCATTTAGCTTTTAGATATCTGCCTTTCAAAACCTAACACTCCCACCTTGTGGATATCTCCTTCGTTGACTCTCTACTTCGATCTAATTTATGTTGAAATTACATACACATAGATTCATAGTGTTTTTAATAAATCCAAGAATTCTTGACTCTTTACAACTATAGGTTGCTACTAATAAAGGGGTTATCTCATTTCTTCCCATCCTCTTAGAGTCACTTAGCTATCTAGTAGGATAAAGGTATATATTGGTTATTCTTCCTAACCTTCCTACATAACCCAATTGCATAATCTTCTACAATCCAAGGTAATATTATAAGTTTTTGTTTTAGGAGTTTCCACTTTAGGGACGACTCTTATCTAGTCCCAAACTTAAACAAGTTTCCCAAAATATTTTCTTCCTTTTTATTTCTCCATGTTCTTTTCTCTTGTCGTTGTGGCATAAGATCTTTTCAACCATTATCCTACAATAAAGTTTACACATTGTTTACGTAATGAGTTCATAGGTTTCAATGCTAAACCTAGTAGCTCTAATACCACATGTAACATGCTAACCCTTTAATGCAGTAAAAATGCCTAAGTTTTACTTTATGAGTAAATAAACTATGTAACAAACCATTACAATAAAAAAAATATTTCTTTATTAAGAATAAACGAACAAGATGCCATATCAAATTATAATAAATATTCCATTTCATTACAATAACTTCACAAGTTACAATAATACAAGAATGCATATATTTACACACATAGCTCCAATGAGCTTTAGAACAAATAGTTGTAAGATGGTCCAAGATCCTTCCTTTCAAATCTTGGTTCTTCTATCACCTACTATGGAGGAGAAGCATTATTCAAGCATTTTTCCGCCAACCACAGACTCTTAATGCGGTCCCACGCACATCTATCATTCGATAGATGGCCATTCCCTTCACAAAGAGATTGGTAGAGTAACCGATAACAACAACCAACTGAGAATAGTGTTGTGTCCTACATAACTAGAACTTTGTAATCCCACAATCTCGGACTAGCATGTAATACTGGATCATGGTGAATTGACAATGGAGTCTCGACATTCACACTTCTTCAATGGAGTCTTCGGAAATTCCCACTAATTTGGATAAAGTGTTCTTATTCAGTACTTCGAATGAAGGTCATCTATCACATACACTACTCAGGGTCGATTTGACTTAAGGCCATCTTAAAATATGCATAGCTATTTCCTTCAATGGATAATCTATCACCCTAGAGATAACCTATCACCATTTAACATACTTGGGATAAACCTACTTAACAAGTAAGTACACATGCTAGGTATTTACTTCAATGGATAATCTATCATTCTAAAGATAACTTATCACTATATATTTGGAATAAACCTACTTAACTAGTAAGCACACAAGTTCCCTCCCATATTGGATAAACAAACCTAGGAGTAAATACAAGCTATTCTAGTTAAATAAATAACTTAGCTAAGTGTATCACATGTGCCACTCATGTACAATCATACCTAATATTTAATACCTATGATAAACACCAATCTCCTATTATGGAGTACATACAAGCACATCATAAAACAACATAAAATATTTTATTCCCTTTTCAATGAAATTCTAAATTATTTAAATGCAATATTTCATAACAAACAATTCAAACACTCATAGAGAACAATCTTTTATAAATGAAATAACAAGAGAATATCCACATGCCTGTTATTGCTTTTCTAATCAATTGACAACAATGCAACCTCTCCCAAACAACAAAAATCTTGATAATAGCTTCTCAAGAACGTCACTATGAACTTCTACTCTCAAGTTGATAGATCACTTCATTCAAACAACAACTCCCTCTCTCAATATGATGGAAATATCATTTTCTCTCTCTCTTAAATAAAACTGGGAATAAGTTGATAATGAAGCAACATAAAGACTTGCAAGAAGAATGTGTAATACTTGTATATGGAATGCATCCTCTCAATGATCAAGCACCCTTTTTTATATACTAGCTTGGTAACTTCTCAACCTAGGGTTTAGGCATGAAAATGGACAGAAAACACCATGCAAAGAAACACATGAAACACAACAAAAAGGTGGTGATAAAACAAGCTCATACTCAACAAGAAATCACACAGATCAACTTGAAAAATTGATAGCAAACAAAGACTTATTCAAATATGAATATGCTCAATTTGAATCATCTCATGCAATAGACATCTAAAACAATTGGGTTTCCAAATGTGACACCAAATCCATCCTCACTCCTCACTATTGGTGTGGTTTTCCTTGCCATTAGAAACAATCAACTATCAATTTGTAACATCAAGCATCCATCGACTTGGTTTGGAGATGAGTCGACCAAGATATTATATACTTTTGACAAAGTCATCAATAGATGTATAAAACATGGTAGATATGTTTACCAAGTCAAAGCTAACCTTTATCATAGGCGTCGACTAAGTCCATGCTTTGCATCGATATAAGACAACAACTCTAAATGTAGTATGTGATTTATATTCCTATGCATCATATTCTTACATAGTCAATTACACATGATGTAGTGGCTTTTAAGCTGAGTGTTGAATCCAAACTCTTTTCTACATTCATTTATCTGATTTTGAATCCTCTTCTATACTATATTTTTTGACCAAAGACAACCTTCAATAGGGTGTTGGTCACTATAGAAGCTGGCATTGAATTCCATTTAGATGGACATGGTCAACATATTATTTATATGCATACCAAAGGCTTAATACTTAAGCACCACACATTGTACAATTTACATTATTTACTAGTTATGCACCAGTATAAACAACATTGTTAGGTATCAAACCTTTAATCACTAAAAATACCTTAGTAGTTCAGTTGACTATGTGTGAATCCTCATATAGGTAGTGATCTCTCTTTCTCACATATGCTTTGATGTTTCATTTGGCCTTTATTATATATGCGATGACAAGCATAATATGCTTCACCTTATCTTCATGTGTAGCATATATTTGCATACTATTTTATCATCTATAATCTATATATACTCTTATATAAATTTATCCTTTGGTTTATAAAATATAAACACCATTGTGTATATGCTCATATGCATATAATTTTCCCTCAAGTCATAACATATATTTATAAATATATATATATATATATATATGTGTGTGTGTGTGTGTGTGTGTGTGTGTGTGTGTGTGCATATACATATACATATGTCAGATTAGCGTTAACGCTAAATCTTATATATATATATATATATATATATATATATATATATATATATATATATATATATATATATATATATATATATATATGTATGTATATGTTTATATACTATTATATATATCTCAATCAAATATATGTATACGTTCGATATACGAATGAAATACAAAGAGTTAATAGTCACATAATATATATATATATTTGCATACATATATGCACTCCTCTATACAAGCATAAATGCTTATGTGTGTGTGTGTGTGTATATATATATATATCTAGGCACATAATACTCATATCGTACAAAGCCATAACTTATTCGATAATCAAGTATAGACCATTATTTTGGTAGTCAAACACACAGAGATGAACATTATGTATATATATTTATATATACATATATACATTCTTTCCAACCATGAATGCTCACATGTATATATGTATATATATATACACACTCATCAACCACAAAGTCAAGCATAATAAAATAAGGAAGGTCTCAAAAGATCAAACAGATAAACAACACCCAATAATGCACTCAGTAGTAAACAAGACCTTTAATAATGCAGACACATCAATCTAGGGATGACTTACCAACTTGTCACTTCTATTTCTAAACTCAACCATTCTATTGTGAGTGTGTGTAAGCTCAAATAATTTACGTTACCAGTTACCCAACTAAGATCTTCTCTTGAGTGATACTTCCTCTCCACCTGAAGGAATGAAAATTTACTTGCAACCACTAACACATGCTCACGACAGTCAGCTATTCACAAAATATGCAATATACATAATACATCTCCAAAATTATAATATCAATTCAATAACCATCCATTTCTCATATATGTATTTCTTCATATAACATTCATTCGTAATGCATCAATAAAAAAGTGAAAACACATTATGTTCACCATCAAAATACAAATTACATTCACATTTACTCTACACAATAATAGTAAATAGTAATCACATAATTAGGTTGTAACACACACAATATGTCTCCCCTTAGGAGGAAATAAAACCACACAAGTATGCAAACTATCTTCCCATTCATGAAAGGAATATGAGGGAAGTAAACTCAATGATGATCCCTCCAAATGCTATTCAAAAGTCTCCACATCAATGCCAAACTGTGACAAATGATAACGTAGAGAAGGGACAAGAGGTGTTATGCCTTGCATAACCACCCCATCTTTTGCCTTGGTCAAAATGGGTCCCCCTTTGTTGTTCTTTATCCTTAGTTGTTTTTTAAATAAAATTTGGAGTCGTTTTGCTTCCAACACTTTGTTTATTTTGATTTAGTCCGTCTGAAGCAGAACCGGAATTGAATCGAGTTTTGAAAGATCTTTTAAAGCTTGTTTTGGTTCCCGTCCCGACAGTCTTTCTTTTGGCCTTTTGTTTTGTCTTTGGCAGACCCGGAGCCAGAGTGGGTGTTCAAGTTAGTCTTTATCGAAAATTGCAAAATCATAATCAATTCCGCCCCCACCTCCACTATTTCGACTTTTGGTTTTAGTCTATGTTTTTGTGTTTAGTTTTATTATGTTGGTCTTTTGCTTTACTTTTTCTGTTTTGTTGGCGGACCCGGACCCAGAATGGAAATGAAGTTTGGAAATTTCTTAAAGTTTCGAATTAGTTTCCATTTTAGTTCCACCCCCGCCACTTTTGGGTTGTTGAATTTTTGACTGAAGTTGCACTGCAGAGAAGTGTTGGTTCTCTTTCAGTTCTGACTCCGCCTTAATTGCGTTTTAATGCATTAATGACAGTTGCTCGTGTAGGTAGAAATCTTCATTTTTACCTTCATTAAGGGTTAAACGAATCATTATTATCATTGCTAAGAGATTAAAGAGCACGAAAGAGCAGCAGCGGAGTTCATTTTAGTGAATTGATTGAAGGAGCAAAAGGTTAGTTGGGTTCTTTTGTGTTCGAGGTAGGGTTTCTTATCATTGTTGTTCTTCGTTTATTTACTATTGTGTTTTTTATATCTGCTCGTGCTTTCAATCCTTTTGTTTTAAATGAATTTGTGATTGTTGGTATGTTAGTTTGGGTAGGTTCTTGCTTTATTTTGTTTGTTTGGTTATGTTCTTCATTTCTTTTCTTTTGTTTTTGATTCTTTGTTTGTAGGGCATGGTCGCTTTCACGTTTTAGTTGTGATCGCGTCGCGCTGTTTTAATTTGCAATAGGATTAGATTAAATTAGATTTTTTTAAATGGTGTTGGTTAAAATTAGGGATCTATAGTGAGGTAGATTAAATTCATGTTTTTATAGTAGGTTAGGGTTAGATTCATTGTTTTTACTTAGGGTGTTGTCGTGCGTTTAATCTGGTAAAATGGTAAGGTTTAAAATCCGTGCCCTATTTTTTATCATGTTATTCTTTAGGTTAGGGTTTTGTAGGTTTCTGTGATCACATTTAAATGAATAAAATATGATGCCCTAAAAATCGGTCGTTCCCTATGGTCATATGAGTATAGTCTTATTTAAGCCTCTTTTCATTTAATGCGACCTTGGTTTTAATCATGGAGTTGTGTGTTAAATTGATGAGATCTTTGATGACGTCATGGTCAACCTAGGCAGAAATGGGATCATAATCGATCTTGAATTTGAAAACTCTATTTTGCAAAAGGTATCGATTCCATTTCCATCCCATCTCCGGCTCCGTGTATAATGAGAAGTCTTCTTTTGAAATAACGATAACCTAGATGGAAGTGGAGGCGGAATGGAAATAGAATATAAAAATATAAGAATATGAAGAAAAACCAAATCCTTTTTTCATTCCGATCCCGATTTCGATCACCTTCCCAATTTTGACTCCGAGCCCGTTCATTATTACTGAAATATCTATATTAGTTTCAGTTTCGAGTCCGGCAGTGTTGTAAAAGAGATTGTTTTAGATTATGTTTCTGCATAGTTCCGCCTCTGGTGCATATATGAAAGGTATGGTTTTTAAAGCATGTTTTATGATGATGTTTAAAGATCTAATTAGAGGTTTTGCTGGCAGGAAAGTTGAAGGATGTCAGGAACATCAGGGGAAGTTGCTCGAAGGAACCAGCCTGCAGGAACATCAAAGGCAGCACCAAAACCAAAGAAGTTGAAGCCAGAACAATTGCCTTATACCTTGAGGTATAATCATAGGAGTCCAGTTGTAAAGGTGAGCAAGGTGGAATCTGACTGGGCAGACATCATTGATACAAACTTGGGCCAGTACAAATTTGAGGAGGCATATGCTGAAACATTCAATGAAGATGCAACGCCTAGAACGAAAAGGATTGTTGAGTCTGGTTTGGTTCATATCACCTTGTTTCAATTGTCAATCCAATGCCCAAAGTTGATCTTAACAGTGGCTAGTGCCTACAATCCTGCTACAAGACTATGCATGGATTCACAAAATAATGTGATCATTGATCTTACTCCTCAAATGTTTCAAAATATATTTAGTGTTCCGGATCCCAAGAACTTGGTGCAGCTAACTGAGGCAGAGGCCTTGGAGAAGTATAGCAAGCATAAGGACTCCAATAAATCTCATTTGAACAAAAAGTGGTTGAAGACGGAAAAGAAGTCTCTGAGCAAGCTTGCAGACCAGCCAAAGAGGGCCGATTTCTATAAGGAGGTGTCAGATTTAATCATGATGCTATCAAGAGTTTTCGGGAAGAGAGATACATTTCGGTTCAAGGAGTGGATGTTTCCTTTCATCCAGACAATCTTAAATGGAGCCCAACTGTTTGATTGGTCGATGATAGTGTTAGATGCTATTCATGATCAATTGACCAATGTCATGCAGACTAAATCTTTCTTTATGACTTCTTACATTGTATATGCAGCAACCAGATTGGGGATTTTCCCAGGTTTAAACAGAGTGTGCATAATGGGAGCCTTGGATGGACAAAAGAAGGTATGGGAGCACTATGACCAATTGTCACTTTAGGTTGTTGAGACTCATTTCAGGAGAGTCAATGATGGATTTATATATGTGGTCATCAATCAATTGAATGGGGATGCAGGGTACCAGTTGAGTCAAGAAGCCATGGCATTCATTGTTGAATGGGGTTGTTGGTATATTCAATACCCCAAATTTACATACTTCAGGTTGGTTGGTTTTGAAGGCCACCCACATTTGCTTCCAAGGTGCTACAATAATAGGATAGTGCTAATGGAGTTTGTATATCAAGCTCTTGGAGTTAATGCTCGATTTGGGATCAAGCATAAAACCAGATGTCATAAGTTTCCCATGAAGTTGGGTGAATATAGTTGTCAACACTTGGTAGGAGCAAAGGTGGTTTGCAGTGAATTGATACAATTGAAATTGGGATTATACACAACTCGTAAGTATTTTGATCCAAAGGGGAAGATGTATGCCTTATTGCCTTCGGTGTTTACCAGACATTTTAATTTGTTAGAAGACTTCTGGAGTGACCGACAAGATGATGATTTAAGAAAGAAGAACTATGAAAGGTTATCTGTTGCACTCATGTCAGAGCTAGGTGTTAAAGAAAACATTCTTGACACATTGGTGGATGATGGAATTGTATTGGATCCATCCTATGAAGCTTTGAACATTGGCACCAAGAGTCTAGATCCAATTGATTGGGATGTTAAAGAAACCATTGATATAAAGAAGATTGGAAGGACAGTATTGGATAGGAGTGTGCAGTGGTTAATGTTAAGAACTCAAGCTCCTCAAGGACCAATCCTTAAAAAGGGTAAGGGATACAAGAGGATCAAAAGAAAGACACCTCCCAAAGAGCCATTGGAATTCCTTCCTCCAGACATTGAAGAGATAGAACTTGAGGTGGTAGATGATGAGGAAGAAACACAAGAAGGAGATGTTCCAGTAGGATCTACTGTTTTGACACCTACATTAGGTGAATCATTTGCACAAGTCCCAATTACAAGGAAAAAGAGTAAAGAAATTCAAGAAGGAGCTCTTCATAGCATGGTTGAAACTGCCAAGGGAAAAGAAATGGAGAAGGAAGTTATGGAGGTTGGGACAGATTCATAGGAGACTCTGTCAGAGAAATATATGCGAGAGAACATGCCTCTAGAGGAGGATATTGAGCAGATTTTGACACATGAAGATCAATGGAAGTTGTTTGAAGATGCGAAAAGAGATTCTGATGCAAGGGTTGCAACCTCAGAGAAACAAAAGGAAATGGAGGCCAAGGTACAAGCTGATGCTATACTGCACCAGCAACAATTGAAGGCCAAACAAGTTGAAACTAAGGCAACAGCTGATGAAGTGGAGAAACAAAGAAGGCAACAAGAACAAGAGCTCAAGGTTAAAGAAGAAAACGACAAGCTGGATCTAATACAGAAGATTCATGACCTTGAGGAAGAGAAGGCAAGGAACTAGAGGGAAAGAGAAATCTTGGTTGCCAAGCTAAAACTTGCAAAGGAAGCTCGACAAAAAGAAGAAGAAGTAGAAAGTTTAAGAAAGAAAAAGGATGTTGAAGAGTTGGTTAAGAAGCAACAAGAAGAAGAAGCAGAAGTAGAAAAACTTAAGGCTTTGGAGGCAGAAAGATTAGAAAGGGAAAGACTAGAGGCTTTAGAAAAAGAAGCTCTAGAGAAGGAAAATTTAGAGAAGGAAAGGTTGGAAAAAGAAAAAGTGGAGAGAGATTGGTTGGAAGAAGAAAGTCTAAGGAAAGAAGAGGAATAAAAGAAAAGGCAAGAACATAAAGATAGGGAAGAGGCTGAAAAGCTTGTGCAGATGCATATAGTGCAAGAACAACAAGAGAAAGCAAGGGTTGACTCTTAACCCCAAGTAAATATGCAGCCACCTTCTATAGTTATTGCTTCCTCTTCCTCTATGATGACTACTGCTCCAAGTGCTCCCACTTGGTTAAAAATGGACCTATAGAAGAGGGTAGTAACACCTTCACAACCTCTCAATTGGGAGGATATGATGAAAGGAATCGAGCAAGAGAGGCCTAAAAAGAAGGCCAAGATTCTACATTCTACCCGACTCACAGACAAAGGAGAAATTGTTGCTGAATGTGCCATGCCAATGATAGAAAAGGAGGTAGGGGATATGCAGCTAATAGATTATTAGTTGAGTACTGTCAATTTGGGAAGGCCCACTAGGAATCAGCAGATGAACTTGATTGATGTGGTGGCTTCAACAACCAAGTCAAGAATGATCAAGGATAAACAAAAGAAGGATGAGCTTAAGGCTTAGTTGGATCAGTTACATTCATTCTTGAAAAGTGTCTCCTCTCCGAGATCACAACAGGTAACAACCATTGAGACTCCTATTTTATTAAGTAAAAAGGAGGTAGATGATTTGGTGCAGGTAAGAGGAAAAGCGGAGATGGTAGATCGATGGGTAGATAAGTTGAACCGAGAGGTAGGAAAAGTTTTGGTTGAAGGTTTTGAAGCCTACAAAGGAACTGAAGGGTTAATAAAAGATATGCATCAATACATTGAAGCATCGGAGAAACAAGAAGAAGAGTATAAAGAATATAGTCAGAAATTAGAAAGGGTGAGTACATTGCCTTTAACTACTCTTCTGGAGCAATCAATACTTGTGGAGGACAATAAGGATTTTGTGGAGAAAACTTCTCGTATAATCCGTTTTAGAACTGACTTCTTGTGTAAACATAAGGATGAGATTCAAGAGGCTGTTAATAATTTGACTAAGCAATTGGAGGAGCTGGAAGCAGTCATTGCTATAATTGTAGATGTAAATGTGTTAACAAAAGAAGGCATGACTCTAAGTCAATTAAAAGAGAAGTGGGATGAAAGGTTCAAAGGACTCATGCAGAAAGAAGATGATGGAGAGGATTTGATAATAGATCGACTAGTGGATGTCAAGGAAGAAATAAAAGCTGTTGGGAGAGAGTTAACAAAGATAAAAGGAATGAGGGAGTTTGCTACAGCAGAATTGGATCAAATCAAATTTGAAGATAGCTGGATTGATGGGCCGGAATTAGATACATTACAACAAGTCTTCACCAGCTATGATGAGTTCATTGCAAATCCAACTTCACATGCATGAATCCCTGCATGCATGACTTTTCTTCTTCTTTGCATGTTGCATGCAGTACTGACAATTTTGGAGCGCATGACTTTTTTTTTCTCTTCTATCTTCTATTCTCTAGTTAAACTGAATGTCTAAATGTAAGAACTCAAGATCAAATTGATCTGAGTTTCCAAGAGAATTTTAGTTTCTAAAAGGGTGGATGACCTAAAATAGAAGTGGAGTTCGAGTTTTTGTATATCTATAAATACCTTGTGGGTATCATATTGTAAAGGTCGGCTAATTGAGAATATAATTGGCTTACCTAATGCTAGCAGATAGAATTTTGTAGTGATCACTTTGACACATTGTTACTAGATGCTTTACAGTTAATAAAATTACAGGTTTACTCACAATATGGTGTCAGAATTAAGTTGTGTATGATAAGGCTGATAAGTTATAATCTACCTATATGCAGTGATTGTGCTGAACATAAGAGTTTCTTGAGTGATGAAAGTCAATTGAAGGAATCAAATTTAAGGATTATCTTATTAGATTTTCATTGAATTAAATTTATTAAATTATGTTGATCTATGACCTTGGCAATGAATGGATGTGTGTTTTGAAATCTTGGAGATAGTTGTGATAAGCAAAAAGTGGTGTTGAATTAAGCACCTCAGATGCATGCAATGGTATGGTTTATGCTATAGATTGTGTCATACTTTGGTATTGTGATTTGTTAGGAAACATTTATTGTTGAAGGTATACATCCAGATGCTAGATAAATTTGATTCATACTTATTGGTTTACCCCTTTGTTCTATCTTTTTCTTTTGTTTGAAACCCCTTTATCTACGAGAAAGATTTTTGATAAAATGAGTCATTGCTTGAATCTTTTGTACCAGCACAGGCCCCTTGAACATTACAGTTGCATGAACCGATTGAGTGACACCAGACAATTGAGAACCAACTACCAGGACCTTGGGAGTTAAGCTACTATATGTTGTCTTTCTTTTTCAGGAGAAATAGAGTAGAAATATTATGTTTTAATGTTGTTTGTGTCATTTTTACCATCAACAAGAGGGTCTAAATATGATGCAACTCCATAGGAACTAACATAAAAGAGAATATGAATGTCCTTAATAGTGTCCTCTAGGTCTGCAAGAAAGGAATCATGTAAAAATTATGCAATTTCTATCAAGTACTCATCCCGAGTAGCTATATTTGGAAGATGATGAATAGCCTGCTACACTGAACCACTGGAAGCTCTTAAAAATGTGACACAAAAAATTATATATGTAATAGTAGATGAAGTATCAATGTATGTAAACCAAATAAATTGATCATTCCATGAGGATGTATCCACACAATATGGGGAAACATAAGTCACAACATCATCCACAAGATTTTGGTCCTCCAAGGAAACATCAGTATCAAATAAAGATCCAAAGTTTTTGCACAATTGTTGGATGATAGTCCAAGTAGTGAAAGGGCACTCAGTGTGCTATATATGATATAGAAAATCCTCAAAAATAATACATATTAGTTCATAGACCATGTCATTCATGTTAAAGTGTGCATTCTTTTGGTCATAGTCACTTGGATCAAGAACAAGTCCAAGAAGATAGCACAATAAGATAGTGATTCTTTATCCCTTGTTTTCAAGACAAATAGTTCTATTAAGTTAGTTTACAATAGAAGGATGAAAGTAAAAATAAAAAGACATGATGAACTCCCAAAATGGAACTTATCTCCATTCATGATTACAATAATATACCCCATATTTTCTCAATTACTCTCCCCAATTTGAAAATACAAAAGGAAGTCTGGAAGTATACAAGACACAACACAAATAACACCTCTCTTTGATTCAGTAGTAGAGACCCCCAAAAATTTTGCACTTTACAATTTTAGTGCATAGAAAAGTCCAATTCGAATGAAAAATGGAACTTAATAATTTTAGTGTGGAATCATGTCCAATGGATCGGACATAAAAAAACATCACTTTAAAAAAATAGCACTCAATTTCGAGTTGTAAAAGTACATCAATTTTAATTTGTCCTATTTGCAAAAAAATAACAAAAATTTTCCAGAGAAATTTCACAAATTTGAGAGAAAAACTTGTATGTAGTGGAGATGAATTTTAACCCCCTTGGATTGGATGGAACCAAGAGATGAAAAACCCATGTGAGCAAGGGCATAACTCATTTGGAGGCTCCCTCTTTCCTTTTTGTGACATCAGCCCTAGCAATTTCACATTTTTGAGGATGATCTCCTCTACTACAAAAAACTTGGCACTCAAACACCCTGCAATGCTACTCATTGTGCTAAACTTCCCTAAAACACCCTTCTTTGCTCATTTTGTAGCCGAAGCTTGCAAACATTTTCAAATATTTCACATGAAACGACTATTTACAGATATTTCACATGAAATGGAAAAATTACAAAGATTTTTCAAGCAAATTCTTCACATGAAATGGTGAAATTTATAGACATTTTTCAAGCAAATTAATCTACAGCAAAAAGTAGCCAAATACATGTTGGAATATTACTCCAAATACAAGTTGGATGAATTTTCAAACACACCTTTGCATAGATGCCCTCCTTTGCACATTGAATCATAGAGACACCTACAACAAGGTTAATGATGGATTTATAGATCCAAATGCCACTAGCCTATAGATTCAAATGCCTCCCCTGCAATTTTCCAGTAACAAAATTTGTAAATAAAGACAACTACAACAAATATTAAGATGCCTTTACAAATAAATTTGAAAGCCTTTGCAGGGATTTAAATGCCAAGAATCTACAAGCATGTGGATTATGCATAACAAATAATGGAAATTTTGAACAGTGTACAACTACCAGAAAACACGACCAAATACTCACAAATTTGTGCAAATGTGAGCTAATTTTAAGAAATTGAACCGATCGACTCAAATTAAACACAACTGTTAAGTCGATTATTTTTTTTTTGAGCACATCGACTCAAATTAAATGTAAAAATTAAAGCGAGTTTGAAAATTTTAACACTTCTGCTCTTCCCTTTCTAAGTTGAACAGTTTAAACCTCCAACAGTACTTCTATGTTGCAAATATTGTTCTAACTTGAGCAACTCAGTGCAAATATTGAAACAACTTGTAGACCGCACCTTCAATTTGTAGTCTTCATGCAAAAAGTCTCAAGCCAAATTCTATCACAAGTCCACAATTGATATAGATCTGTGAATTGTCACAAAGCCTTCATCCAACTCCAACTTTAATGAAATTCACAAACAATCTAAATGTATTTCCATTCACACTAGACTGTCTCCAATACCATGTGAGAATGAAGCCAAGCATGTAAACAACAAATGAATATGAATTAAAGGAAAAATAGAAGATGAATTTGCATTAGGATATGAGGTGAATATAAAGGGAATTTGAGCAAATAAATTCTTAGTTTTGGAGGGAAATATTGTTTAAATTTCTCAACAACCTAAATAACTCACAATTTGGACAAGTAGCCACTTAAGCATGATTATACACCAACAAGTTTGGATGGCTTCCCTTGGTCTTGTCTCTAAAGATTAATTCACATGTTCTTTTGAGATTTGATCCAAAATAAGATATCAATAATGTGCAATATTATGAAAATCCCTTATAAATGTGCACTTCACAATAAAGATATAAAATCATTATATCATCTTCTATTAGGTTGCCCCTTTTTATCAAGTGTTGAGGACAATCTTATCCAAATTTAAAGTATATTGGATCCATCCAGCCTCTATATTAGACTTAATCCTTCAATGCAACCCTCCTTGTATTAACAAAAGCCTTAAGAAGTTACAATAACTCTCACATTCTCACTTTTATAAAGGAGTTTGGTGAGAAATAAATCTTGGAATATTTTAAAATAAAACAAAAAGTATAGATAGGATGGTCTCACTATAATAGGATGGTCTTGTTAGAGTAAAGTAATTAATTAACTTTACTCTCCTCTTAAGATTTCACCTTGCACACATATTAGTCATTTAATAATTAATATTAATTATTAAATGCACTCAACTTTAGGGTTTGGTTTTCCTTTTAGGTTTTGATCTTCTTTTATAAGGATCGATCTCTTGTATTTCTCATATGCTCTATTCATTTTTCTGGAATACATCTTGCACATTGTGAGAGCCAAACCTTGTCTTGATCTCTCTCTTTCTCTGTGACAAGTCTTTTGCATGCAGGTATTGATCGGGTTCTATGGATTTGCATTTCTCAAATTCTACATGGTATCAAAGCCAGATCTGCTGCAGCTTGTTCAGTTTTTGAAAGAATTAGAGATCTTTTTTTGGTTGCATCAGATCTGTGTTTGTTTTCTAGTTTTTATTTGGAATAGGGGGTTTTTTTTTGGGTACATTTTGAGCTCAAACGGACCTCACCGTTGAGCTCGCAACATCCAAAAACCCCTATTTTGATATAAAATTCCTCAAATTTGGCTTCACAGCGTTAGATCTACAAGGGTTTGATGTTTTTTGAGGGTTCCTGATCCAGAGCGTACTTGCAATTTTGGAGTGGTTTCAGCCCAAACGGACCTCACCATCGCATTTAGAGCACCCAAAAACTCCTAAATCGACTATCAAATCGTCGAAATCGGACACAGTGACTCCGGGAGGCAAATTTTTTTCATTTCTGGATCGTACGGCCTGGTACAGCACGCAATCCAAGATTTTTTTTAAAAATCACAGAGTTATGGGCGCCGCCGTCAGTTAACTGCTAGTGGCTAATGCTAGCAGTTAATGCTAGTGGTTAGCCTAACCACCAGGCTTAACCCTCAAACCTTTTTGGAGCAGTTTTGGTATTTTGGCCATAACTTTTGCATACGAACTCGGTTTTTTGAAAACGAAATATCGCCAGAAAGCTGGTTCCGGTGCCGTTCTAGTGGTACTGGTAATTTTTCCTGATTTTGTAGTTTTTCAGTCTTTTTTGCCAGTGAAAGTTAGAACTTGATTTTTTCACTCCAAGGGGCGTATCTTTTACGTCCGTGCTCCGTTTTGTGCAAACAAATAGGCATTGGAAAGGTGTTGCAGAGTTCTTTCCAGATATATAGTCTATTTTATCAGATAATTTACCAAGTAAATTTTATTCAGCTTTGTGTGTTTTTACACTTTGCTCAATTACTTGGATGTTCTGACACTTACATGGGTTTTGTTTGTGTGGGATGGGTTATATTAATTTGATCTAAATGTTGGAAGGTTAGATTTCTCAGTTTTTTATTTGAAGAGTTATCATGGGTTTTTCTACTCACCCTTTAGTTGTTATTCTGGAACGGGGTAATTATGAGTCATGGGCAAAGGGTATACTTACACATTGTAGGTGGCTTAATATTTTGCCTTGTTTGTATGATCTCATACCTAAACCAACAACTTTAGAGGGAAAATTAGCATGGGATATCATTAGAAATCACATAGTATGAATTATATTGTCTAGTGTTGATCATGACACTATGTTGGCTATATCGAACATTGATTGTCCTCCCCCACTTTGGACATGTCTTTGGGAGATCTATGGAGACCCTAATCTCTCTCCATTCCCAGAGGATCCTGCTTCAGATTGTCTCTTACCCATTTCTTGGAGAGAGAATACACCCTTTGATCATGATACTTTAAAGGAGCTTGAGTATTTAGACACCCTTACATATTCCGATGAATCAGAAGCTTGTCTCACAATTCCTACTCTTCAGACTGAGACTTCATCAACATCTCCTGTTGTTTCTGATTCAGTGCAGCAGGGCATCATTCACCTTCCAGACATAGCTACTTTGGACTCTTATCTTGCAAACATATTCTTCTTGTTTGTTGAGTCCTATATTGCAAATTTGGAGGATTATTTTGAGGACATTCATCTCCTCTACCTTGACAGTCAGGTTATTATTGTACGCCCACCATTATCAGTGCATTCAGAGGTTGCATTTCAAGATTCTCCACATCAGTTTGGATTTGACATCATTTGTTTTAGTCCAAACAAAGAGTTTCTTCAGCATCCTATCATGGCACACATCTTGAGACAGATTGGTTCATCATTCTTCACAGGGTTTCTTCAACATCGTCCTTTGGATCCGTTTCTTCCCAAGGGGAGGAATATCATATGCCACTTCAGGATTTCTTTTTGGATTCTACATCAGGCATCTACCATTGTGACAGGAGTTTCTTCATTGTGGGGGGGCCTTCTTCTCTCTTTCTATCTCTCCTATGGAGACCATTGTATATGTACTTATATGATAGAAGTTGTCTATGGGGGGTATCATGTAATCCACCTCCTATCCTTCTTTCATTAGTACATCACATTCCTTCTTTGCATTCTATTTTGGGGAGGAGTTTTGTTCCCATTGGGTTTTCTCCTTTACCTTGTTTCATTTAGTTTGCATTGCTTTTGTAAATGGGTACCTGATCAGGCCTAGTTGTCGGGACCCATTTTTACTTTCATGCATTGTAGTTACCTTTTGCTTTTCTACACATATTTGTAGCTGCACTCTTGCTTATCTTAAGGGGGGGTGTTAGAGTAAAGTAATTAATTAACTTTACTCTCCTCTTAAGATTTCGCCTTGCACACATATTAGTCATTTAATAATTAATATTAATTATTAAATGCACTCACCTTTAGGGTTTGGTTTTCCTTTTAGGTTTTGATCTCCTTTTATAAGGATCGATCTCTTGTATTTCTCATATGCTCTATTCATTTTTCTGGAATACATCTTGCACATTGTGAGAGCCAAACCTTGTCTTGATCTCTCTCTTTCTCTATGACAAGTCTTTTGCATGCAGGTATTGATCGGGTTCTATGGATTTGCATTTCTCAAATCCTACAGGTCTCTCTTATATTGAACACCATTAAGGAGAATTTTTTGGTTAAAAAATTGGAATTTAAGAAGGAAGAGTATAAAGATAGTGAAGCCAAGATTTTGGTAATCAAAACATTATGGATATAATTGTGGTAGAAGATGACCAAAATAAAATGGATAAAAAATAGGTTAAATGATTGAAATCACCCCTAGGTTGGGTCAAATTAAAATTTTATGGGACTACTAAAGGTAACCTAGGTAGAGTGGGAATGGGAGGAGTTGTTAAGAACTATAGAGGTGATTTGTTAATGGTTTACTCTACAAACATTGACAAACAAACAAACCATAGGGAAAAAAAGATAGGGAAAATTTATGGGGAATTGAATTAGAAAAAGAAATCAAGGATACCATTTCACTATTGAAGGGGATTCATTAATCATCTCTAATTTATTAAGAACAATCTAAGTTGGACAATAAAGAATATTATCCCAGATATAATTAATATTTTTCAATATTTTGAAAGGGTGTTTATTAACTGTGGATATTTTATATACCCCATGCTCCCTTCGGGTTATTTGTAATATTTTGCTTGGCTTCCGATCATGCCCAATAAAATTAAAACAACCCTTCATGACAAATTTTTGGCGTTCGTCGTTCAGCACCACCACGTGTCACCAAATCTCACACCGAAGGAAGACTTCCCTTCTCTTCTCTTCTGAGCACTGACCTACTCCCATGTGTCGATGAATCAGGTATAATGAGCTAGCTTCCATATATTTCTCTTTCGGGCCACGACTGCCTGCCACATGACATTCGCCCATGCGAACCTCGATAGGCCCCTCAAGTAGTACCAGGAGCAAGAATGTTGCCACGTGTCTTCTTATCGCAAGCTCTCATCAAAGGACAAGGAGGATGGATTGCGGGCTATGAAATGCTACCACGAGTTCTTTTGACGCGGCTACATTGTAGGGAAGAGTGATGTGAATGCCAAGCTGCCAAACTATGTCACATGTTCTACCTGTTTTCGCTATAGAGCAACACTTGCTTGCATAGTATTGATCGGGACCACTGTCATCATTTTGCAGAGGATGTATCTGGCCGGCGAATGACTTGATCCATTGTCAAGAATCTTTCTATTACAAATGGACACCATGAATCATTGTTGAAAGCATTTTGATTCATGATGGATATCTTTTACAATCTTCAAGCAGTGGATACCCTTGGCTATATATACTACTTCTCTTGGAAGAGAGAAGAGAGCTTCTTCTTCTTTACTAATTAGTAAGTTGTTGAAGTAGCAATTACAAAGTTGATTATTGTTGTCTCGGAATACATATAGATGGATCAGGAAGACACTAGGCCTTTATTTTATTAGATTATTGTAAAGACTCATAGACTCTGCCCTTGTAATTTGGCCTTTCTATCTCTTAACTATTGATAATTCTATACTGTGTTGTTCCTGTGATAGTTTGTTTGCAACTTCCCTAATTTGAATAGAATGTTGAGTTGGAACCATGTCCTTGACTCTTTTCTTTCAACATATCTCTATGCAAATTATGTTATGTCATGAAATAAATTGTTCAGGTCTTTTCCTTTTATGATCGTTATTCCAAGCATAGCAGATCACAGAGTGAGCCCTTAGATTGTATCTGCAAGATAGGTCTACCGTGCTTTATATCTAAGTTTTGGCGCATCACCCTAGTTAGATACTTTTATTTTATATTTGCTTCCTTTTCCCATTCAAAACCCTAGTTATAGAAGAAGCCAACTTCTTTAAAATTTAGAGGTCACTTACTTTGGCGCAATAGGTCCCCCCTAAAACTGAGTTTCCCACAAAGGGTTGTTACCTTGCCAACTTTTGACATCAACATTTTTTTTTCCTAGCACACCCGGTGGAACCATAAAGGAAATATACTTAAGCTTTAAGCAAGTACATGAGCCATCGACCTGTCACAAGATCCCAAACAACGAACAATCCTAGTTTGTTGGTACCTCCATTAGGGTTATTACCAACTAGAACCCGTCATAGAAACATCCTGAACCCCCCACTTTGCTATGTTTCCTATTGACAATCAAAATTATGTGCTTGTGACGCCGAGAGTCCTCTTATTGCTCCAATAGCACCTATCGTTTGGGCCCCCATTCCGGTATCTTCCCTCAAGTCTATTCCTAAATTTACAGGAGATGGCTCAAGAACACCATTGGAACATCTGCAAGATGTTGTAGAGGTGTGCCTAGTGCATGGAGTAATAGATGAAAATATAGCGTTGAGGCTACTCGCAACCTCTTTTAGAGGAAAATAATAAAATTGGTATCACACTCTACTGACTAACTCCATCAGCACATGGGATCAGCTCAAAGACCCCTTTTTTGAGAGATTCTCAAATTATGGCAATAGATCTTCTCAATATCACCAGTTAGAGACCATCAAGTGGGCCCCGTATGAGGCCCTGACTAATTTCAACGCACGGTTCCACATAACTTGGCAAAGAGTGCAAGTTGCAATTCATCCGCCACCTAACTTGGCATTTATGTTTTACCTAAAATCCATCAACACTGATATTTCCATGATGATTCAATCCCTTGGCAGAACCACATTACCAAATGCATACAACATAGCGGTGAACGCAAAAAGCAATCTGATCGGCATGGGGAAGCTACCACCTCGACCCGTCATGCCTATTTTCCCTGAAACACCAGCTTCCACCCAAACAATGCCACCTATCACACCAGTTGCTCCTCCTCAATCTATGTACACATATGTAGGCACACCACAGAGCTCTATTCCTAGTTCCTCAAAGGATGAGACGAGTGACATAAATGAAATGTTGCGGGCTATGACCAATGAAATAACTATAATCAAGAACAATCAAGCCACTCCTCCAAAGCTAGCCTATCAAAATTATCAAGGCGGAAGGCCCTCTTACCAATAGAATCAGTTCCAAGGAAGTGCTCGGATAAATCCTCAGGCACCAACCGCCAGTCAAATCATACCGCTACCTACTTCATTACCAAATACCAACCTAAGCTCAAACAAAGAACTGATTACGGGGCAAAACAATTTGATCGATGACAACAACCCTTGGTGTTTTCCTTGTGGCAATTCACATATGCCCCAAAATTTCTCACACAACAATCTACAGCAGAAGGTATCAAAACAGTGCATCCAAAGCATGACGTCAGACAATGGGGGCTATGCATATACTTCCCCACAAATGGAAAATGTGGTACTCACCGCTCGAATGCAAGGAATGTCTCTGGAGCAAGCGACTGATTTAGCTCCCGACCACACCCTCTTCTCATGGATGGAAGGAGAGGATGTAGTATTCACTTTCGAAGCATCCACTTCAAAAGTTTCACATGTGCAATCTGATTACAACAACCATTCTGAAGGGAGACCCATCAGTGATACAATCGGCCCACAATTGATCAATCGGCAGCCTGAAAATTATCTCGACCACCAGACTAATTCCCTCGTAGCAATAACACAAAACCTTCTACAAAAGAGGACAATAGCCACTAAAGTTAAGGAGAAAAAGCAACAAAACCCGCCACTGTTGGATGTGGTAGAGAAGTTAAAGAAAAAATCCGCCAATGTTTCCTCGTGGGAAATCCTAGCTATGCCAAAACAAAATTCACTATTATAAAGGGCTTTTCAAGAAGACCCGATCGTAGGACCAAAGGAGCAAACACTTCAGGAGGAAACTGCTGAATTGTTTCAACCAACCGAAGTTCTTGCAAAAACTACAGAAGAAGTCCTCAAGGAATATCTCAAAAAATAATCGGCATTCAAAATTGATGAAGAAAAACCAAAGTCGAGTCTATTTCTCTTTACCCTCATTGTGGATAAGAAATTACTGCATAATTCCATGATCGATTCCGGCGCTAGCACCACAGTCATGCCCGAGCTAATAGTTGAAGCCTTAGGATTGAGCTATGAACCTTTGAATAAATGATTCATGCAACTGGATGGTAATATGGTCAATACTATGGGAATCAGTAAGGACCTTCCACTAGCTTTGTTTATTTGCTCGACTATCACAGTCAAGCAGGATACCGTAATCATTGATATTCCCCCAATATTTCGTCTATGCCTATCTAGGGAATTCACTTCTAAGCTAGGCGGATACCTTTCCTTAGATTGGTCACACCTAATCTTTAGGACCAAGCATGGATCCAAAATGAAACTATATTCTAAAACTTTGCATCCCAAACATGTTGCGGACGAAGCTAGGGCAGTCTTTGAATGAACCCACACTTTCATAAGCAAGGAGGAGATGTACTGCACAGAGCTTCTAGAAGATGAAGAAGTCACTGGAGATCGTACCGATCAGGAGGAGGTTGTCCTAAGTGAGTTTATTGACAAAGATCCTCTCATCAATTATCACACCACTGGACTAGAAACTTATGTCATCTATGACGAAGATCAAGAAATCTCGAAAGTGGCAGAAAAACCCAAAGGATTTTTGACGACCAAAATATGGGCACTCCATCCCGATAGTGCAGGATCCTAGGTCGGTGCAGAAGCTAAAATACACTTGACTTCCCAAAGTAGAAAAGAGATGATCATTTCCCTCCAACCCCATTTTTTATGTCCTAGAGACAAGACTAAATGCGAGGACCTCATATTAATTTTGAGCTCGACAAAGCAAATCAACATCAAGCAAATAGATTGGCTCAGGATTTCCGAACTGATCAACAACCAAGATCACGTAGGTGGTCGTACAAGATCCTCCAAAGAAAAGATTTGGGACCTGATTAAGAGTTGCGGGACTTTCAATATTCAAGTTGTTCCTCAAAATAATGATACAAAAGACTTGGCCGAAATCGGATATCAATCTGAACTGGTGCCAGACCTGATGTATAACCAATGCTCCAAGCGAATGGTTTTCCAACTCGCAAAGCTAAGGGATGAAAAGAGTTGGAAAATATTTGACAATGGTGAACACATCACCTTGGCTAGTTCGCAACTAGGGAAGATTACGAACCAATTCCAATAAGGGATGACCGAAGGCAAGGACCGACCGGAAGCGCAATAAGAACTTCATGAATTTTTCAGAGAATTTGGTCACTTTTGAAGGTTCCCCTTTGGGCAGTACCAAAACTAATAAGAGGAAGTTTGCAACAATTAAAGTTAATGATACCCATGGTCAAATCAGAAAGGGAAATAATCCTAAAGTCAAAAGGCGCATCCTACCTAAAAAATGGAGAAGGTTGTGCACAATTTTTTAAAGAAAATAAACAAATGTCGGCTTGGTCATACCAAACATTCATAGAATATGATCCTAACATCATTTAGTCGGTTATTCGGTCAGAGAGAAGGGTCGAATCAGCATGCCAAGCCAAAAGTCTAGCAAATCTTAGAGCTGAAGTTTCAGTCAAAACCAACATTCAAACTTGCAGCCTCATTTTGGTCCAAAAGAGACTAAGTCAAATGACAACAGGGAATTATCACTCACCAACCTCTATGGAATCAATTGTATGTGACATAACAAGTTCAAGCATGCTTAATGACCATTTAGAGTGGAGATCAGATGACCAGGATCTGGTGGTAATATCCAGTTAGCAAGAATCCAAAACCAATTAGTGCACAAAGGATAATGGCAAGAAGGGTTTTCCCATAATAATTCAAGCAACACAAGGTGTTCAAATAGAAGAGCGTGGAGTAAAAAACGTAAAGGGTTTCCCATCAAGGGAATCCGCCTTGAAATTTTGAAAGGCTCGTTCAAAAAATCCTACCATGTGAATATGTAATTAATTTGTCCATTTTTCCTCTTTGTTCTTTTGTTCAGCCGATCTTCTTGAATTAGTAAATGCAACAAAGACTCACAATACAATACAAAAAAATAATACATATGCTAGGAGGGTTTTACAAAAATTGAAGTAGCAAGACAAAGATGTTTAAACACAAGCTATATTTTCATTCATATATACTATAAAGAGTACAATAGAAAAATGGCCCAATGGCCATGCTCAAAAGGGTATATACTTGTATTGCAGAAGCCTTTTCCAAGCTATATACTAAAATTACCAAGGTTTTAGACCAGAAAGTGAAGCAGAGGGAGAAAATTTTCAGCCTTGCACAGGAGGAACAATATCAGCATTATCAGGTACCACCTCATCCTTGACTACACTAGTGACACCATCCATATCAACATTGGTAGGTGGTGGAGGGAACACCAGGCTCCTAAAGTCGGTATACCAGTCAATGTTGAAGAACGACGCCACGTTATAAATCCGGAGCAGGAACTAGCAAGCTTAGGAAGCCTTCTCATGATGGAAATCTTGCAACTGGAGGTGAAAACTGCTCAGAATAGGCAACCATGGACCGACTACATCCTCCTCAACAAAATGATGAAGTTATCTCACAATCGGTATCCTTCTGAAGCTAGCATGTGCTAGCACCTTGCCAAGGTCGTTCAAGTATTTCTTAGGAAATATTGTTGTCACCAGCTGAATAATAAGTGGCTTGGGGACTTGAATATCAAGCAGCGATGCCACAAAGTGGGAGCTCACATCAGTGTTTACCCTATGCTTGTCCTCATATTCTAGGCAGTCACGACCAAGCACCCATTGCATAGCCACGATAGTCAAGGGATGCTTATTCTTTGTCATCCTTTTTAAGTGCCTAGTTGAAATTTCACCAAGGAAAGCCATTTGTGGTTTCAGAGAGGTCAGCCTAATAGGGGTATCCATAGCATCAGACGTAATACGACTGTCAGGCAGAGAACCTATGCAAAGCATCTAAATTCAAACTCTATGCTAAAATATTGCATAGACTGCAATTACCAAATACTAAGCCAATCGCTTAATGAAGATGTTGCTAAGACTTGCTAAGTTAATCTTCTGACTAACTAGACACCTATTTATAGAAGCAAAGAGGATAAGCATGGTAATCCACATACCATAAGCATGAGGTTAGCCAAGTACTACCTTGAATACCACACCAAGTCTCGCTCGAAGTTCTCACCAAGTCACGATCACAGGTATGATTTGATGCAGACAAGCTAATTAATTAGCACAAGCTACTGGCAACATTCACTGGTAGCATTTTTCAGTTGGATGATGAGGTGTCATCCTTCTGAGTGACCCTCAAAACCTGAGAAAAAATACAAATCTATTATCACTTGCTTTGAAATAATCATCCCATTCGGGGTATTAATTGCCACGACATACAATGCCTAACCTACTTTCAAATCACCGACTTAATTTCCAAGAAAAAATCACGTCGAGGGTTGTGAGTACTTTGGGTCATCATGAAGCATTGTCATTTCAAAATAGTAGGTACTCCACTTCGTGTAAACCCAAGGGTTAGCATTACATGTCAAATTTAATGCAGGAAAAAGCAACCGTCATCTACCACACGAAGGAGGATAGAAAAGGCTAGTGATTGCATGCAATCTTTTTAAAAGCAAAAGAAAGCTTTTGAGTGCAAGAATTGTTGAGAGAATTTTGAAGCGCAAAGTTGCTAAAGGACAAGTAGCCAAATTTCAAGAATTTTAGGAAGCAATGGCATCCGCTATCCTTAATGTAACCGAGAACCCACAAATGAGTGTATCAGGCCAAGCATCTCAAAGCTTGGTCGATGCTATAATCAGCACACCTATAGTCAATATATTCGATGAGCAGCAATCCTATGCCATGCTTGGGCTCCCAAAGAAACCAGAATGGCCCCATTCATGGTCGGCTAAGAAGGGCATAGTCAGAGATGCTAGCCTAATAAAAGAGGAATGGGATAATGTCTATGACCCTGTCCTCGATACTAACCCTAAGAGTCTTAGGGAAGTTGCTTTCACTAGAATGAAGAAATACCAAGAAAACCAACTATCATTCAAGCAATGGCAATGCAGACTACCCCAATATATGGTCCCCTATGTGCACCACTTCCCAAAGATAATTCATGAAAGTGCTTGGCACTTCAATTCGGCGACTAGCGCCATTAAAGGAAGGAAATTGTGGGTGGTGCTAACCGTAGAGGCTCTTAGGCACATGTTGTGATTTCCTAAGGTTGACACCAGAGAGCGGCCGATGGAGCACTTCAGCCAGAGAAAGGGTTTTGATTATTAGAGAGGTAGGAATCAAGCCCTTAGCTTTTATAACATTGAAACTAGGAGACCCCAAGATAGCAAGCAACCATTGAAAAATCCAAATCTTCGTGCCAACTATACACTGGAGGACATGAAGGATGCTATCTCCATGATGGATTTTGTGTGCAGTTTTTATAACGACGAGGTCGTATCCAAGGCTCAGTTAGGGCTAGGTTTCCAACTTCAGAGGCAGCAAGAAACTTTCTGGTATGATTTCGTGGAGATGATTATCAAAGATATGAAGAAGGAGATTAGTGAGTTCGGAACTATGGCCAAGTTCAGGTATCCTTCCCTTCTTACCTATATGTTCCTGCATCAGAATCTCGATTTCTTCGAGGAAGGAATGGAGTTGGAAATTTTTCATGAGAAAAAATGTCAGAAACCAGTTTTGGTATGGACTCCCATCCTCTGCTCCACTTATGATTATTAAGCATTTTCAGAAAAATTCATGGATCTGATTTTGCGCAACCTTGGAGAGGATGGCAACTATTATCACCTATCCGGTGATCAAACTAGCTAGATGCAATCCCTGTTCCCTAAGTGTGACTGGTTCCTCAATGAAGATTTTGCATGTGTCTAAGTGCATGAATTTTGCAAAGAGCCGACCCAACTCCTCGTATCTCCCACCGATCGGGTGTTGGCCCTAGAAGTCTTCTAACAGATGGTTGTCATGGACTAAATTTTTTGCTCTGACCCAAAGAAGAAGAAGAAGGTATTTTTTGATTGCCCCATGAGCTATAAAATAGTGATCATGGTGAGGAGGCGATCTGCAGAGCTACTTGAAGCTAAGCTGCACACCTCAGGCTAGTTTTTATTTGCGAAAAATAGAACTATAACCCCAAGGATGATTTGGGTGACACGTCTATTCAGGTGAAGCATAGCCCTCGACCATACTGGGAGGCATGGAGAAATCCAATTGAGGATGACAAAAGGTTCTGGGTTGACATGGCGCTCATGCCAACTGATAATCGAAGGCCGCCATGGCTTAGTTTCTACCTCGTCAAAGGGAAGGTGAATGAAAATAGTCGTATAAGTACTACCCTCTGAAGTAGCTTGATAAAGGAGAGTTGGAAGCTAAAGAAGATACATGACTTTTGGATCTATCACCAGGAGACACAGAAACTTGACACCCCTTTCCAAGATCCACCAATTTTTGATAACGATGATCAATTCAACGGCCTCTGACACAAGTGATGTAGAGGGGCCTGACTCTGAAGATGTCCCACAATGCTTCGACAAAGGGAAGCAAAAGTAGAAAGCAATGACACAGCTTGGTTTTGTAATTAGGAGGAGTATGTAGATGAATACTTCATGATCGGGATCATCATAGTCTCAACTAGTAGCCATGGCTAACCCTGGAACAACGTAGGAACTGGCAGAGGTGGTAGATTTGGAGGACCCTCCACAGAGTAAAAGACATCATACTGATACCTCTTCAGAGATTGGTCTGCATGAGGTTGTGATCGGCCAAGTCTCAGAGATGAAAGTGACCACTCAGGTATCCTTCTCTCCCTCTCTTCTTGGCTCACATTCTCTTATTTCTACTACAGACCCTGTGACACCCATCAGTCTCAATTTGGTCCCATCTTTCTATGTTCCTTCCACAATGACTATGGGAGTTTCCCCCCTATTCTCTCACATTAGACAAATGTCTTTTCATTCCCCTCGGGCTACTCCTCCGCTAGTCACATCCCCTTTGGCCACCCCATCTACATCCTCATCTACATCCATGCCCTCTACCCCATTGATGTCTGGTGTTGCTATCTCTGTTGCATCATCGAAGTCGATTCTGACTGAACTGTCACAACGATCAGAACTTGGCACATCTTCGTTTCCGCCATAAATTTCCATGATCCCTTCCATTCCTTCATCGTCAAGGATTTGGAATATTCATCCTTTCTCTCCACTCACGGTTGACCTTCCAAAGAATAAATCATCTGAGGTCACTCACCTCTTGTTTCCTTTCGTTGTTCCCCCTGGCACCCCTTTTGCAGGAGAATGAATCAGGTCACTAGCCCAATTCTTGTCACATAGCGAAACCATGAGGAAAAATTGAGCCCTCCAACTCCAGAATTGACAAGCAAAGGATGCCAGAAAACTAGCATAGCCCAGGGTCCATGCTATGTATAATGAAGCTCAACAATCATTGCATTTCGCAACCCTGCATCCAAGTGTTGTCAAGACACAAGGGTAAATGCAACCGAATGACTATGACATCCACACCATCGAACTGGACTTGCGTGTTGCCCGACCATAGGACAAGGTCAAGATAATGGAGGAGACGTAATGGGTGGTGACTACCGACTTCCTTAAGTCTAGGTGCAAATTGAAAAATATGGAGGATGAGCTCAAGACTGTTAAAGGAAGGCTAGATGTTGCAATGACTAAAGACAAAGCATAGGAAGCAGAGAAGGTGTGCCTCACACAAAATATGCAGGCCGAGTAGGCTAGCTTGATGAGGGAGCTCAAGAAATTCCAAGCCCAAGAATCTAATCAGATAACTAAGCTGCAACAAAGGAACCATGAATTATTAGACAGGTTAGCCCAATCAGAGGGAGAAGTTCAAGAAAATATCAGAGAGTTACAACAATTGAATGCCCATCTAGAGAAAATGGTATGAGAAAAGAAGGCAAACCAAGCAAGAGCGCAGGCTCAATTTTAGGAAGATCTCAGGAAGTATAGGCTTACCCTAGATCAAGAGTCTGCAACCTGAAGCCAAGCTAAGGAAAAATGGTTGGCCACGTAAAATGACCTAAAGGATAAACTCACCTTCACCACAGAGCGAATTATGGGGCTAATACGAGAGGTTGAGACAAGGAATGCAAAAATTGATTCCTTGAGGAAGGTTGTTCAGACTCCTGCTCCATAGGCAGACCTCTATTTAGTGGCCCAACAACTATATGCCTCCTATTGGGAAAAGGTCAATGCCTTAGGGTGGGTGAATGGAAATGGGTAGCCATTTCGTGGACACATTGATTTTTTTTTTGAAAATTCATAACGCAAGCGCATTATTGCTTGTTAAAAGCAAAAAAAAAGAAGAAAAATGTTGTCATTCTTATTTTGACTATTTTTTTCTTCTAGTCACGGCCAAAACTCCTATATTTCGCACTCACGTTCTAGGAGGAGCCATTCAACAAAATTCTTCACCAACAATTGCTATTTCTTCGCAATGATGGCGTCACGACGAGGAGGAGGTGTGAGAGGTAAGGATTTTATGCTTTTTGTTTTGAATTAGTTAGTTTTAGGTTGAATTTGTTAGTTTTAGGTTGAATTTGATATATATTTTTTTGAATTTTTAGGAGATGCAAATCAACTTGTAAACCAACTTACATGGCTCCACCTTCACTCAATAGCAAAAGCACAACAAATCAATTTTCTTTTTGTTGTTCTCAATTTCGCTCATTAAATTTTGTTGAGTGCCAGGAGGGGGTTGAGTGATTGGTAGAGGAGGTTGTTGTTGTGGTTGATTTAGATCTTGAGGATTTGATCAGTAGGTTGAGTGATCCGAATGGTTCAACCATAGAAAGAATGACCCTAGCAAATTCATTGAAAGATATGTTAAAAAATGTAGATTCAATTAGCAAACAAATAACTAGACGGAAAGATAGGAGGCAAGCGGCTAGGGATTATTATGCAAATAAACTATCATACAAAGATGTAAAGGATTTAAAAATTATAAAAGGTGATTTGTGCTCATTATTCACTAACCCACACACAAATCAAAATCTTACCCTCAATGTGAAGAGGTTTCCTATCCATTGGTGCCACCACCAACATATTAGGGACCAATTTTATGATAGGTGGTACATCGTCTTCGATTATCCACCGTGAAACAATTGTGAGGTCCCGCAATATTTCCTTAGGAAACTATGTAGTGAGTTCATATTCAACGAAATCCCAAATTATTTTGATATGAGGGATTTCCAGGGGAGAGGTGCGGGGTTAGCTCAAGATAGACCTGGTGCACAGCTGGATCCTATGTGGCAAGGTAGACGAGCTCTCTCTAGGCCACCTCGTGAGCACGTTGTTATGCCTTCCGTCGTGAAGGAAAGTGCTAACATAGAGACATTGCAGGCAATCAACACTTTGACCCAGAGTGTGATCCATCATACTATCCCTATTCTATAGCGCCATCTAAGGGAGTCTTCAAGTCGCGGCCTTCGAACCCATGTGTGTCAATCTTGCGGGGCAACTTGTTCATATGACCCCACCAACACTCAGGAGGCTGCTACGCAGGATCCATCTACAGATATGGAGATGGAGAGGGCAACTGACATTTTGCACGAGGCATATGGCATTGATAGTCAAGTAAAAGTTAGCATGTTCATTGAATTTAATTTATTAAATTTTGATTTTTAAATGCAAGATTAACTAATATATTTTTTATGATTTTAGTAAAATTGCAAGGTCACAGTGTTGAAACTAGATACACCAGCCCCCCACCTACTTATTTCTACAATACACCTATTGTTGGGGTATGTAACTAGTAAACAATTATAAATTTATTACATGTTAATAGCATTGTTTTACGAATGGTAATTTAATATGCGATTTTGGATGTTGAACAAACTAATATTGGACGTTTTGATGGAACACTTCCCAATGGCAGTGGATTTACTAAAACCTACATGGAGGTAATAGAATAAATATTTTAACTAATGAATTGTACTTAATACATTTGTGTAGTTTATATGCACATCATTGATTACGTTGAATAATTTGTTGTTTTATTTTCAGGTGTTGCAAGCCGAAACACTTCCAAATGTGACAAGGGAAATGGAGATTGGTGTGTCATCTTCTATACAATCATTGATGGCTCTGATAGAGGAGGTATGAGGCAAATTAGTAAATTTCAATTTACGTTCATCAAGTTATAGATGCTAGTTAGTGAAAAATCAAACCACTATTGATTCACGTAGTTTAATTTCTATTTGTATGGTTTATACAGGGCTTGAACACACCTGAGCAAGGGTGTGAGAATATATCCTTCATGGAGAGAGATCATGAGATGGCGGTAAGTGATTATTTTGTCAAATATATCATTTTTTATAATGTAATTTCTATATATTCATGTCTTTACTTCTTAGTGTAACAGTTAAAACTTCATCACGAACTAAACACTAGGAGGAGCAGTAGGAGCACTCCTCGAGTGTAGAAAAAATGATTGATAGACCTATCACCATTCAATCGAAAAGAAAAGGGAAATATTTTATTTCTAGAGCATGGAGAGCAATGACTTTTGATTCCAGAGCCATTTGTTGTATGCCTACATGGCAGTTTTGTACATATTTTGTATTGGACATATTTGACATTGTATGCCTATATGGAATTCTCGTAATCCTATATGGCTATTTTGTAAATATATTTCATACTTATATCAACATATATTGATGTATGCCTACATGGCTATTTGGTTAATACAAATATCTTTTATCGATGGTGTCCATATTTGAATTCTAAATTGATGGTTCAATAGATATGAGTTATGTGTATTCAAGTGTATACTTTACAACTTACGTGTATACTTTGTGACTTACGTGTGTTCAAATGTATACTTTTTGGCTTATGTGTTTTTATGCGTATACCTTGTATTTGTGCATATACTTTGTATCAATTTGTGTATACTATGTATTCGTGTGTATACTTCTTGAGGCATATGTTTTTTTGAGTACTTGTGCTTCCCTTATTGACATGTACATGCTTGACTTATTCATGTGTATAATTATTTATTGGTTAGCCCTAGCATTGATCATTGTTGTCCTTCATGGTTTGTCTTGAATATTAGTTGATTGATGCTAAACAACTTTATCTAAAAGAAAAAAACATGTTTTCAATTGGTATTCCATGAAATGATTCATAAAAATATTCCAATATTTTCTTGATGCATCACCATCGAAAGATTTATATCTCAATTTTTTACAATATTATTTCTTGTATACAAAATGGACTCAGGAGAAAGCAAGTTATAATTTATAATACAAAAAATAAATGGACTCAACGTTGTCCTAGACCTCCAAATAGGTATATTTAACAAAGCAACATGCTCTCAATCACTCTTCGAATTGCAAAGCACCATTGGTGATGCAGATTGGCTCAACCAAGTTGTGATTTGACACAACTTCTCTCAAATATGCCCACTAAGACTCCAACATTCACTTGACTCAACAAGGTAACTCAACTACCCAACCATGGAATCTATCAAACCAGACATGACTAGAACTTGGAGTAGACTTGGAAACCTCCCAACATGACCAACCCAACTCAACACAACTCACCTTATGCTTGGAAGCCACCTCTGACCTATCACTTCCAAACTAGGCCTCATATTCCTTGCAACCTAACCAACTAGGACATTCAACACAAGAACCACTCAAAAGGCATTAACCAGACCAAGGACACTAGTTCTAGGCATCTTATACCAATTCCCACAAGTCTTCAAAGGCCCATGTCTTAACAACAAAAGACAAAGCCATGACAAGCCAAAATAGAATGCTACAAGGTAGGCCTAATTAGGCTACTCCACAAAAGGAATCAAGTACCTTGGCTCACCCCAACACCCCTCAATGACAAATAGGTTCTTAAAACATTTTCCAACACAAATCAAATGCTCCCAAGCACCCTTTTCACAAAACACTTATGAAAACAATCAAAAATCAGATTTTACACAAAATCAGGCCTATCACATTGAGATGCCAGGCCTAGAATGCAAAAGATATCTCTCCCACCTCCAATCCATTCTTTGAAACCAACGTGGAATCAAAATATACATGATACTCTAACTGATCCATGCCCTCAACTAACTAAAAACCAACTTTCAAAACAAGTAATTGTTGCATTTCAATTTTTTTGCTTTAAGCAACTTACAAGTTTGCAACTTTAGACTCCTCCAGCCTAATGACTACAAATAATGACCTCTAAACCCAAAAAAAAGGCTTAGAAATAGCCTTATTAAATCAACAAAACTCCATTCTTTCACACTCATATACAAATTCACAAATTTGCCTTCAAAGGCTAAAAAGACAACTTCTCATGCAAGATTGAAATTTTCACAGTTTTTATCACTAGACCCAAAAGTCACCCTAAAACATACCTAATTGTCTCAATTGACCTTATTAAAGACAAAGCATGCTCAAAATACCCACAACAACCTATTGACCAACCTATTCACCATCAAATAATCACTCAAACCACTAAATTGGACCTTCTTCATCAAATGGAGGAACAAGGTGTTTTGACCCAATGATCATACGCTTTTTGTGTGGAATAATCATACTTTTCAACCATCATTTATATGTTTCTATTTTCCATTGTTTTGCATGCCATCATAAGGGATCAAACCGATTGAGTGCAACTCAGATCAATTTCGCGTGTTTGGGTGCGAAAGAAGACCATTCCTAGCGTAGACCTACCTATCGAGACGCATTGGAGCAGTTAGTTTGGTCACACGAATTGCAAAACGAAAGTTGCACCACTTTGCAGCTTTACACTGCTTCCATTTGACACTTTTTCCATCAAGTGAAAATCTCCTGCCACGGGAAAACCACTCTAAGATAGCCAAAATCGAGCGATATTTTGTAGAGGCTCCCAACGCAATCCTATAGGATCAAACGAGAAGTTTCTAAGCATCACAATATCTGAGTAATAGCATGCTGAAGTTTGCAACCATTTAGCACTTTGGACTCTTAAGGGATCGATCTAGTTGAACGTAGCTCAGAGCGATTCTACGTGTTTGGGTGAGAAAGAGGACCATAACTAGCATAAAAAGACATATTCAGATGTGTTGGAACAGTCCACTTGGTCACACGAGTTGCAGAACGAAAGTCGCACCACTTTGCAACTTTGCACTGCTTGCATTTGATGGTTTTTTCATCAAGTGAAAATCCGCCACCACAGGAAAACCACACCAAGATAGCCAGAATTGAGAGAGGTTTTTGTCTAGGGGCCCAACGCGATCTTGTAGGATTAGACGATAATTTTCTAAGCATCACGGTATCTAAATAATAGCATGTTGAAGTTTGCAGCCAATTTGCACTTTGGACCCTTAAGGGATCGATCTGGTTGAACGTACCTCAAAGTGATTCCGCGTGTTTGGGTGTGAAAAAAGACCATGCCTAGCGTAAACATACCTATTCAGATGTGTTGGAATAGTTCACTTGGTCACATGAGTTGCAGAGCGAAAGTTGCACCACTTTGCAACTTTGCATAGCTTGAATTTGACATTTTTTCCATCAAGTGAAAATCCACCGCAACAAGAAAACCACTCCAAGATAACCAAAACCGAGAGAGGTTTTTGAAGAGAGGCCCAATGTAATCCTTTTGGATCAAATGAGAAGTTTTTAAGCATCATGATATCCGAGTAATAGCATGCTGAAGTTTGAAGCCATTTAGCACTTTGAACCCTTAAGGGATTGATCCGGTTGAATGTACCTCGGAGCGATTCCATATGTTTGGGTGTGAAAGAGGACCATGCCTAGCATAAAAAATACCTATTCGGATATGTTGGAATAGTCCACTTGGTCACACGAGTTGCAGAATGAAAGTTGCACCACTTTGCAACTTTACATTGTTTGCATTTGACGCTTTTTCTATCAAGTGAAAATCCGCCGCCACGGGAAGACCACTCCAAGATAGGCAAAACCGAGAGAGGTTTTTTAATAGGGTCCCAACGCAATATTATAGGAATAGATGATAATTTTCTAAATGTCACGGTGTCTGAATGATAGCATTCTGAAGTTTGCAGCCATTTTGCACTTTGGACCCTTAAGGGATCGATCTGGTTGAAAGTACCTCAGAGTGATTCTATGTGTTTGGGTGTGAAAGAGGACCATGGATAGTGTAAAAATACATATTTGGATGTGTTGGAATAGTCCACTTGATCGTACGAGTTGTAGAATGAAAGTTTCACCACTTTACAACTTTGCACTGCTTGCATTTGACACTTTTTCCATCAAGTGAAAATTTGTCGCCACGGGAAAACCACTCCAAGATAGACAAAACCGAGAGAGGGTTTTGTAGAGGGGCCCAAAAAAATCCTCTATGATTAGACGAGAAGTTTCTAAGTATCACATTACCCGAGTAATAACATGTTGAAGTTTGCAACCATTTAGCACTTTGGACTTTTAAGGGATCGATTTGATTGAACAAAGCTCGAAGCGTTTCTGCGTGTTTGGGTGCAAAAGAGGACCATGCCTAGTGTAAAAATACCTATTTAAATATGTTGGAATAGTCTTCTTGGTCACACAAGTTGCAGAACGAAAGTTGCACCACTTTGCAACTTTGAACTGCTTGCATTTGACGCTTTTTCCATCAAGTGAAAATTCACCGCCACGGGAAAACCACTTTGAGATAGCCAAAAATGAGAGAGGTTTTTGTAGAGGGGCCCAACATGATCCTATAGGATCAGACGAGAAGTTTCTAAGTGAAAGGGAATAATTTTTATTGGGTTCGTGTTGCTTCCCCTATAGATTTTAATGGAAAAGGGCATGAAAAATGAGGTTTCACCCTAGGGTTTGATAAAATATTGCATGTAGAGGTTGGGTGATTGTCTTTTGAGTTTGTGCAAGTGATTTTAAGAAGGTCTAAGGTGGTGGCATGTTCTGCTAAGGTGTTGAACCATTCCTTTCAATAAACCCTCCTTATACTAGCATAAGATAAGGGTTTTGGTTTGGCATGGTGGAGTGAGTTTGTCCTAAGAAAAATTGTGGATTTGAGGGTTTGGATACATTTTAATTGATGCCCTGACAAGTTAAGGGGGTTTTTGAATTTTGAAAGGTATGTTCCTTTGTAAATTAGGCCTAGTTACCCTAATGAGGACAACGAAGAAGGTCATTTTTTATGCACATGTTTCAAGACAATCACTATTGATTTTGAAGTATGTGTTGTAACTCAATAATATCTATCTAGATCAGTCATTTATTTGTGAAGTCATTTGAAAATTTTTCCTCAAAACACCACTTGGAGCCACACTTTTCACTTGAAAATTCATCATAAAACCCTTTAGCAACAACTCCACATTTGTTTCTTGAATTCCCTGCACAAATAAACACACACACACCTAAAAAATCCTAATACTAACTTACTCCACTGATCTAAACTATCAAATTTTGTGGAGTAGTCATTATTGGTTTACAAAGAAAGTTGAGAAAAATTAGTTCAAACTAATGATAAACTCAATGGATACCCTCCTAAATAGATTAAAATGAAAGATAATTCACTATTCTACCTTAAAAAACAAGATTCAAGGCCTTAAACTACTGTACAGGCCATACAAGTTAATGAACAATTGGAAAAACTCATAAAATCACTAAAATAGGGACTTTATTGATTGTAAATATTCAAGAATACAAAAGATCTCTATTTTGCTCGACCTTACATGCTTTATATCATTTCTATAATCACCTAATGACCTATTTGAGACTTTGAATACATTACATATGACCTTTACATGACCTTTTTCACATTGTTTACATTTCAAAATTTAGATTTTGCAAATTTGCCTATTGAAGGCATTTATAGAACAAGGTGCTACTGCACCAAACATGAACTCCAAAATTACAGTATTTGAGTAAATCTCATTACAATACCTTAGGTACTTCATCACTCCTGGTCATACATCTTCACTGGGAATTCCAGCATACCTGTTGCCCACAACACCTCCGATGAATAAAGTAAGTTGAAATTTTAGATGCTCTTATAATGTCTACATCATAGCTACTCATGATAAGGTTAAATTCAATTGAATAACTTGAAATTCCATCACCAAGATTTGCACACACTTTTCTAATGGCTTCAAATCATGATTTAGATTTGTCAAGATCATCAAAATAAGGATGTTGCATTGCTTTTCTGGCTGACATTCTCTTGGATGGCTCAGATATCTACATTTTTTACAAGGGGATACCAATAACTGTTTAGTAGCTTACTTACAAATAGGAAAAGTAAAAGAAGATGATAGCATTGGCATCAAACAAATTAATGTGCATACAAGTATAAATTAATAAGAACCAATGTGCATATACTTACAAATTAATCCAACGAACCATCGGGGTCTGCTCTACTCTTTATTGTGTCAAGTATTGCCTCATGGTCAGACTCATAGACCTTCCACATTGTCTTGTTCAAAGGTCTACCCCCATATTTGGTCAAACAAACATTGGATGCCATGACAAGGTTCGATTAATGAAGAATCTTATGATGCATGTCAAAGTCTTGAAACAACCAATGTTTAACACTTGAATGTGGGTACCTTCTAAGCCACGTTCCATTAACCATAACTGAGCCTATAGGGTATTCGATGTTTTCTCCATCTATAACTGGAGCCTCCAATTTATTTTTGGCCTCAACACAACGACACAAGTAATAGTTTTTTTCCTCTTCATCGTCTTCATCTGCAATAACTACATAAACATGCCTTGCATTAATATGTGCAGCAAATCTCTTGAAACTAGTCAACATTACGAATACAGTACAAAGTAAGATAACGATATGGTATTTCAACAACTAAGCAAGTAGATATATCACCTAGTTGAACTAGATCTGATATGTGGTCAAAGTTGACCGATGATTCCATCTGTGTTAGTTCCAATTTTGTTAAAGGGTGATACGTATGAAGTGGGCTAAGATAACTTGTCAACCATTTTTCAACCCACTCCCCTAACTCACAATCATTTCAGGCTTGCATTGTACATGAAAAAAAAAGCATGCCATCTTTTGTGTATCGATACCCTTAAACCCTAATCCCTCTTAATCCCTCAACCCTCAACCCTCAACCCTCAACACTCAACCTTTAAACTCTTAAACCCTTAAACCCTAATCCCTCAACCCCTATACCCTCTTAATCCCTCCACCCTCAACCCTTAAACCCTAATCACTCAACCCCTATATCCTCTTAATCACTCAACCCTCAACCCTTAAACCCTAATCCCTCAACCCCCATACCCTCTTAATCCCTCAACCCTCAACCCTCAACCCTTAAACCATATTCCCTCAACCCATAAACCCTAATCCCTCAACCCCTATACCCTCTTAATCCCTCAACCCTTGTGCCCTCTTAATCCCTCAACCCTCAACCCTTAAACCCTAATCCCTCAACCCCTATACCCTCTTAATCCCTCAACCCTCAACCCTTAAACCCTAACTCCTCAACCCCTATAACCTCTT